>VMKM01000500.1:2500-318188 GCA_008360985.2 Macquaria ambigua
TCAATCAAAAAAAAAAAGAAAAAAAAAACTTGAGATGTTTTGGTCAACTGTACAACTAAAACCATAACTAATCATCCCCTTTTGCAGTCAGAAATGTCAAAGGGATTTTAAAATGTATTGTTAGTGTTTTTTTAAAATTATTATTAAAGAAAGGTTCCTTTTTCTGTCAGCCTCTGAGGGGAAGTGTTGATGTTCGTGTTTGACTGACAGCAGCCGGCATGCTAAGGCCAAGCAGGGCCATAAAGGGGCAAAGCAAAAAAAAAACTCATCATTGGAAACTGTATCTTACAAGCCAGGGTGCAGTGTATTTATAGCAAACTGCACTGCACCAGCATCTAAAAGGACAGAAGTGATATTTAGAGGTAGCTGGTTAGCAAACTCATGTTAGCAACCATGGAACCAAGAAATATAAAAAATTAATTTCTCCCAATTGGGTACCATTTCTTTTTCTTAAAGGAGAGGAGATGTGATTTGCAGAGCTGACCTGTACACTGTAGCAGACAAAAAAAATGCAATCTAATTTCAATTGGACACATAGTCCACACATAGTGGATCCATCCACAGAATCCATTGTGTCATATTTATTTGGGGTCCCAAATTTGCATTTTAAAATACTGAGACAAGAAACCCTACACTGAAAAATCCACCATAAAATGCAACCCATACATACATTTTACTTATGTAATCTTCTGCACAATCTGCAAACTGCTTGTTGGCTCTTTAAGTGGATTCAGGTTGTGTTTAGCCAACGTTCTTTTTTTTTTTTTTTTTTTACATACAAAACTCAAAAATTTCTCAAACCTACAGTTGCATCTGTGGAGGGTTTGCTTTCAGGTCTGTCGCTTGCTGCAATTATGCATGTATTGAAAAGACCGCCCCATTTTCATTTCAAACACGGAGAAGGGTTTGGTACATGCTGAGGGACTTTTGCAGCAAACATGCCTATATAAAATACATACAGGTGACAAATTAAAGGAAAAACCTGGATAAATTAGTAGAAAAACATAATGACTGCAGATGCCTCCATACATGGTATGAGGGGTCATTGAATGGTTTGATGAGTATGAAAATTATGTGAATCATATGGTATGACCCTTAGAAATTACAACTATTTACAACTTGCTAAATTACAATTTGAAACAAATAGGTTTTGAAGGAAATGTAATGCCTGCTGGTTTTCTATTAATATAATGCCGAAATGTCATTAATTAACATATCTGGCAAGTTGCAAAGGTTTTGATACTGAACATATCAGTAAAATGTTTGTTGTCAATGTATTTCATTTGTTTTCTGGCAAATATTTTGAGTGGCATTATTAAACTTTTTTTATGGTTACGTTTAGGCACTGGCAGCTTGGTTTAATACATAAAAAGTTCCCAGGGACTAGAAGTAGGAGACACAATGTCTTTATTAATATTTAAATGAAACCACAATCTTTTTCTTACCTTAACCAGAGCTTTTGTTGCCTAAACCTAGATGGTGGTGGCCCAGCACCTTGCTATGTTGTTTTTTTTTTCTTTAATTTGTCATCCATCTGTATTTTCCATGTATTATCCATATTTGTCCTCAGGATATGTACTGTGGAGTGCTAGGTAGAATGCTGATATGTAAAACTCATGCAAGATGCTTGAGAGCATCTAAATTGAATGTACATTATATTGTATTTATTCATTCTGACAGTGAACAGGATGGATAACATCCAATAACGCCTGAAGCATCATCCACAGATGAGAGGCAAGATAACATATCAGCTTGATTTCGTATATGTGGTAACATCTATGAAATTGGAAACATGTCCCCCCGACAAGCAAGGATTTGGTCCGTGATCACACACTCATGGTCCATCTCCTTGGTGACACCCGGAAGGCTGCTGGTGGCCGGGATGGTGTTGGTGGTTGTAGGGAAAGTTGTGTGGTATATGACAGTCAGGGGAAATGAATCAATTATTATCCCCAACAGCTCTGCGTGGCAGGTTATTAATCAGTTCAACATGCACCACTTGCTCATCAGATAAGCATGAGGCTGAAGTCTGTTTCAATCAGCACTCTTACAGCGTTGGCATGATGGTTAGACCCTGATGGTGCTGATAGAAATGTGCTGGCATGGTGAGAATCAGATCTGATGTTGGAAAACCAACGAACAGCACTGTGGAGCTTCTGCCTCTGCTTACAGAAGAACAAAAAACATTTGCACTCTCCAATTATCATCAGTCTACATTCAGGGTACTTCATTTTCATTTAATTGTATAGATGCAACACATAGTATTGCTAATGTTTGGGTGGCACAAAGTGACATGATCTGCTGAATTTTGAATGTGATTTAGGAATTGTTTGACCAAAAGTACTTTTAATTGTGTACTTTTGCTCCAGGGTTGTTTTTCATGGTTTGGGCTTGTGCACAAAGCACGGGGGAATTGTTGTCTGAGTTTGGTGTAGAAGAACTTGACTGGCCTGCACAGAGCCCTGATCTCAACCCCATCAAACACCTTTGGGATGAACTGGAACGCAGACAGGAAGCCAGGCCTCATCACCCAACATCCCAACCCTCACTAATGCTCTTGTGGCTGAATGGGAACAAAATCCCTGCAGCCAGGTTCCAAAATCTTAAGAAAAACCTTCCCGCAAGAGTGGAGGCTGTTGTATTAATGCCTATGGTTTTGGAATGAGAGAGAGTTTAAGACTTTCTGAGAATGTTTGTTTTTGCACATGTGTAGAAAATATCTGCTTGTCTAAAGTGCACCTAAAATTAAGCAATCAAAAACTGGCCAAACTAGTTCTTGTCTTGCGGTTATGTATAGTTTATCTACTCTGCTTGTTATTCATTTCATGTTAATAAGAAAAAACACTACATACTTCACTTCCAAGATGGAAAAGCTGACTTCGAATAGCATTAACTTTTCTAATTTATGAAAGGAAGCATGTTAAAAGTTATTTTTTATGCAAATTATCAAAAAAGCTGGAACATTTAGAAATATTAGATTGTGGAGCTGGAGCCACTTCTAATTCTATTCAGATACTATACCTTAATTTCCTTCCTAATAACTCTATCCTCATTCAAGCCAGGAATAGTTCCATCTTTTCAAAGGGGGAACTATTGCAGACTTAATAAAAGGCACTAGCATAATGTTAATTAATAAACTCTTTATACCATTATTCCTTTTCTTTCTTGGTCTTTGGAACCAGCAGTCAATAACATATTATACAATACTATGGTACAATTGTTTCCTTTTTTGCATGAATCTAAGGCATATCATGTGGGAATACTCCGGAAACATAATTAGTGATGTTGAGTTGGAAATTTTGATTTAAGTACACTAATTGCTAATTTGATTGAATCACTGTGTTCTGATCTGATTAGATTGGTAATTATTATTACACATTATCAAACAATTTCCAAAATACTGCATGAGGAGCCTTGTGAACAAAACATGTATAAATAACCATAATATTGTATCATTCAATTAAATATTGTGAGGAAAATGGTCACCATTCAGTTTTTCTGATAATCCACATCTCTGGTCTGCACTCTGGATACATTTCTTAGAAAGCAGGAAAGTCTTACTTAAACGATAAATATCTGTCGAGATGTTTTCTGTCATGTGAGAAAGCAAGGGTTTTGTCCTGGAGCGCACTGGAATAGTGAGTGGGAAGCTGCTTTCACCACAGCTCCTTATTCATACCCTATAGGACTCAAGTTGTGAGGAAAAGGATTAAGTGGTTCGAGCTACACTTTCAAGCCAAAACAAATAACAAATTCCACTTAAGCACAGAGTAATACACATGAAACTCATCAGATTTCCTCTGCGGTATAGCGGAGCAAAGCACTGTGATCTAATCATGTGATATAAGCTTTCAAATGTAATGAATCTCTGGCTATGAATGTATTCACGTTCTGTCAGAAACATAGGGAAGCAATTGCAGCCACTGATTCTACTGCTCCAGAGGTCAGTCTGAACTGACACCGAGCTGAACATATGAAAGATGTAACAGAACAAAAATGGCATGGCTGAGATGGGACAGACAGGCGTTCTGTGAGGAAAAGGGCACTAAGATGTTTATTAGATGTGTGCCCTGCAGGTCATCCACACAGATAGGATTTTCCGTAGCATTTAGCAATAAATTGATTGATACCGCCTTGTCCCTATATCACAGTCTGTCAGTCACATCAAATCTAATTCACTCTCTGGAGAGAAGAAAAATCTCTCAACGAGTTTAGTGTGTGTGTGTGTGTGTGTGTGTGTGTGTGTGTGCGCACTGTAACCAGATTTCAGAAAGCCTTCGTAAGCTGCCTAAAATGTTCACTTCTTTCATCACGCCAAAAAGAAAACACCCCATAATTATTATTCTGTTATTTTAATTTTAGAATAATTTGTTATTGTTATCTTCTGTGCAATCAGGTTTATCTTTGAACATTTTAGACTGGCCTAGAAGAACCAGAATGTTTTCACTAGTAACCGTGATGTGTGCCGCAATTCGTGACAAATCACACATTCACACATACAGTATATGCAAAGCCTGGAAGTGAAACGACAAATTGCATTGGAAGCAAGTCCCAGATAGCCATCCTCACGTTGACTGAGGCATCTGCAAGCGGGAAGATAAAAGACAGGACTGGATGTGGATCCAAAATTCTCCACAGAAGGATGAGCTCTTACGCCGGCTCTCGACAGCGGACGGCTTGACACCGATGAGCCTTTCTTCCGACAGAAATTTGAGCCCAGCTCTATAATCCCCTCCATCCAAAAGTTCAGGCCTTCATCTGTTGGTTACAAAACTGCGGAGTTGTGCAGAGTTTGAACATGTCGTCCCAGTGCTGCTATGCTGATGCCTTTTTGATAATCTACAGAAGAGAGATAGCAGAGCCAGAGCATAATATCACAACGATGCTCTTTGTCCATGAGACAAATTTTAACAGCCATTAGTCAAGTACAGCTTCAAAGATATTATTTGAAGCTGTACTTGACAAATGGAAGCTTACAAGTGGGATGAGTTCAGACTCATTGGCAGCAGTGGCTCTCCTTCTCATTCTGTATCCTTACAAACTGTATCTCTATACCTCTTTTGTTTTAATGACCAAATGGAGTCCCAAGTGTCATCTTTATACCTGTCAGATGAAGCTTTAATCAGGATGATTACTTTTCAAATGCTTTTTTTCCCCCACCGCTTCCAAATTGAACATTTAAATGTAGACGTTTTCCAAATTTCCTTTAACCAATTCACCAAATGACCTCGGTTAACCAATTATCTTGTTGCTTTCTGGATTTAAACCTGTTCCTTTGTGGGCTGCTGTCAGCTGGTGTTTCAGTGCCTGACTGACACAACCCACCTCCAACCCTCCACCTCCAGTGTTCATTAGCGCCAGCCCAGAGAGAGGCACATCCTTGGGTCCAGTCCCATGAGCTCCTCAGGATCTTTGCTTCTTTACCAAGACTCAATCAGGGGGAAATCCTATGCTGCTTCATGAGGTCCCTACCCAATGAAAATGATTTGACAGTGGGATCAAGTCGCCAGAAACTATATACAGTCACTTCAGTTTTTATTTTACTTTGCACTTTATAACTGCACCGTTTCTACAAATAAACAAGAATGAGTGAAACAAGAAAGATTTTCAGTTCACTATCGCATACAGTAAGAAAAGAAAAGCAGCAAATCCTCAAAATTAAGGAGCAGGGACTATGTATTGTTTTGCATTTTTGCATGAAAAAATGACAAACTATTAATAGCTCATCAATATAGTTGCCAATAAATTAATCAATCAATTAATGATTTTAACTCTATTACTATAAAGTCAATTACTGGACCTGATTATTAAGAGTTTTATGGGTTTGGTTTGTATTTTGGCAAGTGGTGATTATCCACTATAGTGCTCTGTACAGAAAATGTTGCTACACTTTAGTTGATTGAAAACATTTATTTACATTCTGCTTTCCTCAGTTTCTCTTTAAGGGAACATAAGAAAGGATATTCTCAGTTAACAGAACATTAAGATCTGACCTTTCCATAACCACGTGCCAAGCTCTCTGATCCCTCTCCAACTTCATATTTTAAATTCGGTTCACTGAAGGTGAAGATGTAGATGAAGAGAAAACCTGTTAAAGAACGATTTTCAAGCCTTGATATAATTGAGACACCACTTACTTATTAGAGATATTGATCCTCACTCTTGAATAGACCAGTCAGAGTACATGGGCCAGTGACAAGGACACATTCACCGACTTTGGGGCACTGGGCTAAACCAGAGACATTTCCTTTTAAAAGTTCTAATAGAATCTGTTTGGCTCCTAAATGAGTTATCGACATTTAAAAATGCTGACGTATCCTCCCACAAAGTGACTAAAAACAAAGAATCTAATTATTCACAGTGAAATTTTGAAAGATGTTTGGTAAATTCCTCAGCTGTCGGATTACAGATAATGATTTTTTCCCTGAAATGGATATGTTGCACTTTGGAAAATAACTACAATTACAAAAGTAGCAGCCAGTAAGTGCCTTTCTGAGGATATAATGCAGAATGCAGGAGAGATATGTGAAATTCTATTATGAGCCTTACTACCATCTTCTGCACAGCCATTCACTTTTCTGTAGGCCAGGGTGACAGCCATTATAGATGGGGGAACCAATTACTTCTTCCACACCATGCAATATTTATGAAACACTTAGCCAACGGTCTGGAGGTTAATATTTCATTCACAGATAAGACAGAAACTTACACCCAGAATAGAACTTCAAAGAGAATTGCTTTAAGTACAGCATATCCTGGGTTGTTTCAATGTCACCGAACCCCCCATATGTTAATGGGATTGATTAATGAAGACCCTTTAACACATGTTAAACGTGTGCTGGGTGGAGTCTATGGCATACTGTATGTGTGGTTAAAAGACTCAGCCTAGTGATGGGACATTGATCAAGTCCCCCTTCCTTCTATGGCCTTAAGCAAGGAGGAGGCGCTCAGATTAGTTGCTCAATAAACAATCTGCAAGTGCCGGGGTCATTTTCAACAGCAATTAGACTTTGTTAGTGGTGGATTGACAGATGTCGATAAATTGCATTTGGACGTCAGGCCTCTTCACTGTACAGTACAGTAATTGCAGTCCTTATCTTTTTCTTTTCACTTTCGTTTCACAACGATTCCACTCGGCAATTATGAGCTATTA
The DNA here is from genome assembly GCA_008360985.2 of Macquaria ambigua. NCBI lineage: Eukaryota > Metazoa > Chordata > Actinopteri > Centrarchiformes > Percichthyidae > Macquaria > Macquaria ambigua. The sequence goes on from VMKM01000500.1 coordinate 9,654, forward strand.
AAATATTTGCTGTCCAGTCTGAAGTTGTTTGAGTATGAAGCCATTGTGGCACACTACCAGCCAGCCTGCCACAAGAGTATTTTTGCTATTATTAGATCTATAAGTCTTAAACCCTTAGCTGTTGATTAAAAATTCCCTTTTCTGCAATTTTGCCCCCATGACATTTTTGTTTTTTAGTGAAATTCTTCTGGGTCTCAGACATTCACGTTCCCCTGAATATATATTTTTATATTTTTAACTTGGCTGAACTCGTGGCATTTCATCTTGTGCCATCATTAGAACAACAATTTTAATTTGACTAATACGTTTATGACCAAATACCTGCAAAACTAATGACATTCCCATCAGCACCAGCCTATTATGTTTACTGTTTATTAGCAAATGTCAGCATGCTAACACTGTCATTCTGAGCATATTAGCATTTTGACGTTAGCATTTATCTCAAAGCAAAGCTGTGCCTAAGTACAGCCTCACAGGGCCACTTGGTCTTGTCCGAGTATGAACCCTTTGTGGTCAAGTACCAACAAACCTGTACCATGTGTATTCTACAAGGGTATTTTTTCTATTAGACCTGTAAGTCTTGAACACCTGCTACTCAAAGTGTTGAATAAAAAATCCCTTTTCCATAATTTCACCTACCCGAACCTATCCCCTTCCACAGCCATCTTATAAAATGCTCCTCAATGATGGAAAAGCTGTTTTTTTCTGAGCAAGAATTCTCTGGAGGTGTGACCCATCTGTCCCTGTTTCATCACTGCTGTAAAATCGTTGATGCTGAGCACTTAAATTTTATGTGGCCCACGCTTAACTCCAGTCTTCTGTTTTTCATTGAGTTTTAGGCCAGCATGAGGAGAAGATGGTGGCAAAACAGGGATAACGCTCTTCATAGATAACCAGTCTGTTCTAGCATACTGAAGTTAGGAACATGATAAAGAACTGGCACTTTGCTAATTTTAACTTTACCTTGCACCACTTGAGCTTCTCCTTTGGTGGCTATAGGGAGAAATACAACCATACAGTGGGTATTAATATCAAAGCAAGGTTGAATCTACACTTAACAAGATGTTTATGTATGCATTGTTTATTAAATATTAATCCATTTATTATAACAAGGTAGGGATGCAATACAGAATTCCCTCCTGGAATCTTGAGGAGCTGCCCTATTTGTGTAAACAAACAGCCCCTGGTGACAGCATCTGCAATGAATCAGTTAATCAACCAATTATCATAACCACACCTCACTATTTAGCAGCTGCTGATGTGTTTTTATGTGTTGGTATTCACTCTACGCTGTCATTAATATTTGTTGTACACCCAGAGTTGAATGTTGAATATGAAGCGCCGCTATGCTCATCACCCTCCGAATTCATGATTATTCCAATTTTCAGTTCAGTGGGAACACACATGTGGAGGTAATACCACTGCGATGGTTTAACCATTACTGCTGTGTCAAAGAGTGATGTCTGCTGCACTCTGCCAATTCACAGAGGGCTTTTATTTTAATGTATGAATATTTGCTATAATTAACACTCAGGCTGGTTGGAGGATAAAAATATCTTACAGCAGAAAACATTTTGATCCGCCTTTTGCAAGAGGGAATTACATGGCAGTGTAGCGCTATAATTTGGGTGGAGAGAAGGTCTCAGTCAAACAGGATGAGTCACCGCGGGGTGGGGGGTAGGGGATTGCAATGATTAAACTGCACGCTGACACAAAGTCATGTCAGGAGCACTGATGGATGCCACAGATGTTTCACTCTCTCAAGTCACGCCCAGCAGCGCTGTGACACAGAAACTGAGGAGATGCTCGCTGCAGACCAAATTCACAGAAACTCTGCCACGGAGCTACATGTTATTCTGGTTATTGATTGTCCAAAATCGTAAGTCATCATTATTGAAACACCCACAAACCTACAGTGTTTACTGCGCACCTGGCTTACCTGAGACTTGTGATAAATCAATGAAGCAATACATCAACACCACAGTTTATTTACACAAATGTGCAGATGGGGTTAGTTCACAAATGTGTGACAGACAACAGAGCCTCTCATCACCACTATCTGCCTGTATTTTTTACTTTTATGTTTAATATATTAAAATACATTCAAATTCTTGATGGAACATTTAGTGCATTTTAGGATGTTGACAAGCAACAATTTTCATATCTTTGGGAGTAAAATACTTGCTAATGTGTGAGATACTTGCATGCATCAGACATCTGCTTTCTCCACATGCCATGTAAACAAAGGCTTAAGCAGGGACACATTATGACACTGACGCTGTGAATAACATAAAATGTACATGACCATGGGCTCAAACATGTTCCACCTCCTGTCTTTTCTAGATATACTATAGATGTGACAAAAAGTCAGTGGCTGAGAAGAGGGCTCTTCTCCAAGCTACAAAACATATTCCCAGGCTGAGCTCACTTTGCTGACCCTGCAAAGCTTCTCACATTTGAAAAGATGTGACCCCATATCTCACTCCAGCCAAACATTTCTTTCTTCTCCAAATCCCACAGAGAAAAAAAAAATCAAGGGTAAGGTTCTGTGTCAGAGAAAGTAAAAATATCAGAGTTAAACTGAGTCAGATTATGTTTAATATTTGGAATTGTTTAAAAAAAAATCTGTTGTTTCCCATATTTGCTGGCATGGTAGTGCCTTTGTTTATTCTGCCTACTGTCATCTCCATCTGTGCACAATGGGAAATCAATGGTCTCCTCTTTTAATGCTCAGCAAGCAACTATATGACAAAACTGTTCTCTTATTAGAGTTAACAAAGTCATCAGTAATCTTTACTTCATCATGGCTGACAAAATGCCGAATAAAGTACTGTAACAGTAATAATTCAGAGTTGTTAAAAGGTTATCTGCTTGGTTTCTATGATATATAATGCATTTATCGCACCCTATCCTCTGCCTTCTCGCACCATAGTTGGTCTATTTCATTGCTCTATAATGGGCCCTAATATGAACAGAGTATGACAAACACAGGAGATCCTTTTTTTTTTTGAAAATTAACAGTAATTACACATCATTATGAAAACCGCGGTGTTAAGTGGCAGCCCAGTTAGCATATAAAACGGGAATGTTACTTTGGGAAAACAAACTGCCCAGTGGTTTTATAAGCCCATTAAATTGTGAAATCCATTTTGACCACCAGACCTACTTAACAAGCCTACGAGGGCCGCCATAATCCAGCTTGCACAGGATAATTTGCATCATCCTGAGAAATATCACAATTAGAGGGACATTTTTTCCATGCTGTTTTTCAGCTTGTACAAACATCATAGTGAGATATCTACTAAAATGACTTGTGTTCTGAAAGGATTTCATTTGATGCTACTTGCTACTTTTTTGGCCTAATCAACAGGTAATAGCAGCACTTACACTGTAGTATTATACACCACCAACAAGGCATATCTAATACTAAATATTCTGAAATACACAGTTTGCAGATATCCAGTCAGTAAGACTTTACGGTCTTAAAGTTTTCCCTCAAGAGATTCATGCTTCCTACCCATCTTCACAGATGGGGAACTTTTCTGCCAATTTATTATTCATTGCATCTTGGGCCAAAGGAAAATTAATTCCTAACATGAAGATATTTGCAAAGGCATGAAAGCAATCTCATTTTCCTTAATCTCAATGGCAGGGGCAAAAAGAAAGCCAGCCTTACATCAAAGAACTGTGTTTGTTTGCTCAGCCACTTGCAGTCACTTTGATTAGGTCCACATCAACCCCTCATGCGATCTGTGTTTTAATGTGTGATCCTGACATTTCTTTGCTTCACTGAAATAGCCTGTTTCCAATGGGGTGGACACAGTTCTGTTTAATACTGATCCATTTTGCTGCAACAAAATCAGTTTAAACCGTACAATGTTTCTTTGTAATAATTTGACCTGTTTATTGCAAATAGTCATTATTTGTCATTATTTAATATCAACTGATATTAAATGATAGGCTCCCTGTGGCTGTATTTTATACAGTTTCCTGATAATAAGGATGTTCTTCACTACCATGCCATGCCTCGAAATTATAGCCCATACTTAAGTGGCCACTTAAAAAAAAAATTCTCCACACGACCAGAAAATCAGGTTCCATGGAAGCATTGGGGAGCAACAAGGTATCCTGAAGTGGAACAAAAGTAATTCTAAGCTATGGTAATGAGCTCTAATGCTCATTACCACAAAACAAAATTGGCCTGAGGGTAGAGGCAGAGAAAAAGCCAAGTGGAAATTTGACCTGCTGATTTGATCTGGTGCAATCTGCAGATCGTAGCTGAAAGTCAGGGGATCACCAAAGTCACCAAAGGATGCATCATATGGGACCCATGAATGCCAGTACCTATTTTTTGGCAAATTCAACAGTATTTGATCAAATCACATAAATGCCATCCTTACAGCATGACTAAAAAAGTTAAACACCCGTCTCTTTGCTTATATTGTTCTGAATAATCTTCTAATATTAGGATATTTTGATATAATGGTATTAGGTTAATATTTTTTAAATAGTTTTAACACTGCGCACCCTGGTGGCGGAGGGCTTTAAAAGGAAACTATGGTATTTTTAAACCTGGGCCATATTTTTCCAACAATTTTTGATAAGTATTAGTCATTTCGACCCCAAAATTTGTAAAAATAGGGTCCAGGTTGAAAAATACCAGAGTTTCCCTTTAAGGAACTGAGAAAAAAACGCAACATTCCCAATTCAAATCAGACCAGGGACCTTTATTGCATGTCATTCCCCATCTCTCACTCCCCTCTGTTCCTGTCATCTCTTTACTGTTAACTGTATAATAAATGCTTAAATGCCCCCCAAAAAAATAATAATAATCTTAAAACACATACTTGAATTTCCATTGACAACTCACAACAACAGACACGAAGCAAAACCCCCAGATTACATTGAAGGACAATGTTTTTTCTTACATCCAATGCCAGTGTTTTTAAATATCTTACTTTCAACAATATCTGCACATGGCAACTGCGGTATGGTTAAGGTTAGGGAAAGATTGTGGTTATGGGAAATTAGGGTTAATGTAATGTTAATGCAGTTAGGCAAATAAAGTACTTGGTTAGGGAAACATCGTCATAACAGTTAATAAAAAGGCAAAAGTTGGTCTGTGGATTACATATTTAATTCTATTTTAATAAATGTAGTTTTGTCTTTGGACATGATATCAAGAGCTGTCATTAAATGTGAACCGAGACATTATGAACACATGATATGTAAAACGACCACAGTGTGCTTGCCATCAGTTCACCTCTTACATACTGAGACTGCCTTTATAAAAAAGGTATGAAATAAAATATAATCCATAGAGCAACAGAGCCAGTGCTGTGAAAGTTTGAGGTCAAAGAACTGGATGTACATACTGAATAAATATTTATATTCACAAAATGAAAATAGCAGTTTTGGGCCGCAGTAGGATGAACATATCCAAAGACATAAATCATGCTAAAAGCTCATTCTTAATATAACTATTGATTTATATATTGTGCAGTTAATTCTCTACAAAATAGCTTCTGAAATTGCGTTTTGCAATTTAACATGAATTTCAATCATTGCTTTCCCATCTAGTCACTAAAGCATATTCATCACTGATAGCGTAATAATGTTCCATCCACAATTTAAATGATGACAGAATAACTCCCCTCAAATATTTATTATACTACATTATTAAATTATGCTCAGCAGTTATGGCTTTGTTTTCTTTTCCTTTTTTCACTCTCATTGCAATCTGAGATACCCAGTGGCATAAAATACCATTAACTTTGGTCCCTTGCTGCCGGCTGTCTGTCTGTCTGATACCATATATTTAACTCTTCTGTCTAAGCCACCACCCCCCCCCCTCTCTCTCGCTTTCTCATTCACTCACACACACAGAGACTCTACCCCTCTTTCACACATAGGCGCAGGGCTCCCTCATCCCATATTTTAGAGAGAATGGGTAATTATATAAACGGCTTTCAGCGAGGCAGGGATTAGGTCCCAGAGAAAGTGATGCTGTCTAATGTTGGCACATTTCTATCACATGCTGAAAAATGGGCTCATGAGTATGCCATAAAAAGAGCAGTGAGCCAGGAAAAACATGAGATGAGTAAAAGAGAGGGGGGTCATATGTATGAGCAATTTTGCTCCCAATACACTGCTGATGTTGCAACAGATTATTTGATTAATCTTCCATGATCTCACTGTGAGCTGACAACACTTGACATTACATTTAACAAAGGCAGAGATGAGGGTGTGTTTTTAAGCTTAAATGCTAACCGACTGCAGGTGTCTAATCTCTAGGTGATGTGTAAATTAAAAAAACTACACCTGCACCTGTTGTGTCCTGCCCATCTATGCTTCAATGCATTTGAGTGTGCAATTTTACATGTTGAGAATGATGCAATTAGGAGTGTGAAGCTGAACATAAGAGGTGGATATGCACAAAATTGCTTCAAATTGTTTTGTTTGCAATATGTGGCAATAATTACAGTATAGCTGGGAAAAATTACATTAAGCTCAGACTTCCCGTGCTTTCAGAGTAACCACCTGCTGATTTTGTACCTCCTTTGTGTCAGAGAGGTACAAAATCCTCACAGAACTACTTCTCAGACCTCATTGAAAAGCACCAACACCCTTCTGAACACAAAAGTAAAGAAAGGAAGGAAAGGGGGTGAGACAAGGAAAGAGAGGAAGGGAGGGTCAGAAATGGAAAGAGATATCTTTACAAAAGGACCCCAACACCTGCAGAGACAGTTTTCCAGGCGCTGGGCCTTCTGGCAGGGGGTACTTCCTGAGATTGGAAAGGAAGATAAAATGTCAAGCTCTGTCCCACTGCAACATGAGTACAAGTCATGGTGTCCAATAAAATGTTCTCTGGACAACAATGAACATTCAATCTGTAAATTGTACCTCAGAGGTGCAGTGGATCTTGGCACAAAACCAGCTACTGTAAGTAAATATGCATATGGTCTTCAAGGCAAGAGTAATAGAATCTCGAGGACTCATTAAAAGTTTATTTGGAAACACTTTGCTGTGGCCCTTCGTGATTCACTGAACAACATAGAACTTCGATACTAATTTAGCATTATAAAAAGGTACTACAAGCACGTATCTACTTCAACTGCTATTCACAGCCATTACAGCGCTTTGTAATGCATTATGTGTAGTGGAGTGAATGTAGCACAAGCAGTAAAGGTATTATAGCACTACATAATTATTAACTAAAAATGTAGTCAGTTTATAAAACCCTCCATAGTAATAATAATAATAATAATAATAATAATAATAATAATAATAATAATAATAATCCTTACCACACATCTGATGTTTTATTCACATAATATTCAATTGAAATAGATTAGCCCACAAATCATATACATTTATGTACATTTACACATTTTTATCCAGGTGTCTTTACCTTATTTCAACAAAAATGGTCTTCATGAAATGTGAAGAGAACATCAGCTCAACATCAATATCAAAACCACCGCAGAGTTAAAATTATAATGTAAACACATATTAAAAAATAAATATATACAATTTATTGAAGTGTGCCTCAGGATAGCCTCAGTATAGCTTAACTACACATATATTCTTCATATGTGTTTACAATCTATCTATAATTTATCATCCTGGTTGTCCATACTGTGATTTTACTATGTTGGTCTGTTCTGTACACACAGCATATTGCATGTCTGTCCATCCTGGAGTTTTCCCTTATCCGGATCGAGGGTTTAAGGATGGAGAGTGTCCCTTGCCCCCTGAGGTAAATTTGTGATTTGTGATATTGGGCTTTATAAATAAAATTGACTTGACTGGCTGTGCAGGAATGTTGGTTTTCTATGACAAACCATCTTGGGAAGAACAGTCAGGTTGTTGGCGAAGGAAATCTTAGACACTACATTGGTGATCTCGGTTTGCTCAAATAATAATAATAATAATAATATTAATAATAATAATAATAATAAAGCTCACTAATTAACACCTTATATCGTTTGTTGAATCCGTACAAAAACCAAAATGTAAAAATGACATGTTGCAGTGTTATGGGGGGTTATCTGCCAAAATATGAGCAGTGACTTCCTGGAGGTTGCCAGGGATCCAGTGGAGAATCCAGGCAAGAAAGTGAATAAGCGTATTTCCAAAAATGTCCAAAAACCTTTCCTTTAAGTATGGCATTGAAACTTAATGCTACCCAGTGGTTGAGGAGCAACATTAACTTATAGTATCACCATCCTCTGTCTCTACTTCATGAGCTTCTCCCTTGCTTTTGGTGAGAGCAGAATGACTTTGCCTTTAGTAATTTTTTGTCTCAGTTTTGCAGATGGGTTTCTTCCATCTTGAATAAATCCTTTAATGGTGCACCAAAGCCCTTGCTGTCGGCTACTGTCTCTCACAAATTATAAGCTATTAGATCGCAGTAGGTGCTCTACAGAATGGACGCCGGACATTGTTGACAGAAAGTTGTCCAATATAGCAACAGTATGTTTTTTTTTTCTTTTTTTACAACATACTGATCTATCCGTATATGCTCCTTATGGAAGCATTATAATCATCATTTAAATGTTTCGCAATAGGCGATCATTTCAACTACTGAAGATGCCATAAAGATCTGTAGCTTTAAGATCAATGTCAAATGTGGCTGTTTAGATGAAGCCTGTGAAACATGCAGGCAGCGATAAAAACGGCAGCTCCCCCATCAAAATGCTAAATCACAGGCCGTAATAAAGATATTTATGACAGTTTGACGGCCGCTTCTTAAAGTCAGAGTTACGTCACAGCGAGCCACAGCAGTAGCTGCAGATACAATCTTTCATTAAATACAATGCCAGTCCCCTCTCTGCTGTTCATGAAAGGCCATGTCAACGGCTAATCCGCCATTATAGACATAATTTGAGGCCTGATAACTTGTCACAAGCAATTCCCCACTTGCATGTAGGAGGGACCCTAAAGGACAATCTGATAGTCACCCAATCAGAGGTCCAAGAAATACAAAGGTTGTCTGGGGGTGTGCACAAGACATTTGGTGGAAAAAACAAAGCACAGAAGCAGCGGATCTAATTCCTATTCTCTTCCCTTAGCAATTCTTCAATTAAATTGTCAACTATCATCTCAGCTGCACAGACAGACAACTGCAGAGAGAGAGAGAGAGAGGGGAAGAGAATTAAGGATAGATTTACAGCCGTGGATTCATCCAATGTTATTTTGCCCCAGAGCCAACCTTGGTGATATCAAAGCAAAGCGTGATGAAATGCCTCCAAATGACACACAATGAAGCAAACCGGAGATAGGTGTTAACGGAATTACTCAAAGAAACATACCCACTAACTGATGTTCTGCAACAAGCAGGTTACAATAACCTTTGTGTTTCTCTTTTTCTCGCTGGTAATGAAAACATGGTGTAAAGCCTTTACTTAAAAATGCAGCTAATCCAGTTCACAAAATAAAAGACAATCGACAGTCTACCGTCTAATTTAAACAGTATGTCTGTTTGAGTCTTTTTCTAAGATTTATACAAGTAGTTTATTGCTTAGCATAGCGTGGGGCTTTAAATTTCATACGGGCTCGGGTACGGGTACAGGTGGGCCAAATCAGGCCACCTCTAGATTTCCATTCTGAATTGTGTCATATAGACACTTTAGTGTTAAGTTATTCGTCTGATGTAGCATGATTGGTGTTGAGCCAGACTTTCATTCTTCTTTCAGTACAGTAAATAAGAGAAATAACTGCATAACATATAGAAAATGTCAACACTACAAAGCTCTACTCACTACTATCAAGCTGTCATCACTGTCGCTAGATGTCTTTAATACTGAATGCTGCATATTTCAATTATAAACACACTATGGATGGTACAGACCAGCACTCAAAACAAATCGCTACCTACTTGGACAGCGTCCGTCATTTCATACCGCAGGGGCTGTCGTGAAAAGTTAAAACTATTAAACTTGTTCAAGCTTCCGTGTCAACAGGCATCTGCCCTGCTGGAGTGTCCTTGAGCAAGATTCAGATTCCCTACCAGCTGCAGGGAGACTGTTCTGCAGCCAAGCCTGACCTCTGACCTCCCTGTGGAAGGAAGTAACAGAAAATGGAATTTTTGGGGGAGGTTCAGTTGAGTACCAAAGACAGCCTGGAGGAATCCTCTGAACCATCAGAATACCAAATATCTCAGACACAGAGTGAGGAAGTAGCCTGAATAGCCTTTGCAAACTGCTGGAGTTGTAGCTATCAGTCTGGGAGCTGTGGATGAGATGGGACAGGTGAAACTCAATTGACTTCACTTACACAAGGCCAGCTGCTTGTACAGGTGTTCTCTGTGCTTATGGCAAATGAGATCATTCTTTCTTCTCTCATCACGACTAAATCCCCCCACACAGTAGGCCTATACACACAAGACAGACATTAATCAGAATGTATAATGTGAATTTGCATATGGTAAATACGTAGTAGAAAACAAGTATACGATTAGATTAGACCACAAGATTTCATCTTATTCCACCAACCAGAGAGAAAACAAATGTTGGCCAGCAGGCACAGCTCAATCTGTGTGTCGCTCTAACTCACACATGACCTAAATGGAGAATTAATTAAAACCTTAATTAAGTCTACACACCGGGCATTATGAACAGGCTGCTTAGAATACTACAGTGTTGGGTGGCTGGGCCCAGAAATAGAGCATCAGCATTTGTGCAAAAACAAAACAAATGACATGTCACAAGGAATGAAGCAGGCTTTCGTTTAAAAGGGCTGCACAAATAATCCAGCTGACTTAGCATTTGTAACTAAAAAAGGGAGAAGGAGAGATGAGAGAGAAAGAAGACGAGGGAAGGAGAGAGGCACAGGGGCAAACACAAAAACAAGAATGGCACAGGCAGAATGCTAGAATATTAATGAGTGCAGTCATTGTCCCCTTGGAAGGCCTGTGAGTCACACAAGAGTCATGACTTCGAGTTTAGGACTAGACCCAAAAGACGATGAAAAGGACTATCGAGAGAATTTTTTCTTCCAGGGAAATATGGCCGTAGAATTTTATCTTCTTGGGATTAATCTGTTCTGACAGACAAAACTGTTGGTATGGTTGCTCGTGACGTGTGGCTTCAGTACCCTACACTTTACAAAAACCTGCATTATAAAATACTTTCTTTATTAGCAACTCCTGGGGAAGCTAAACAGCAGCAAAGAGATAGTTGTAGTAATGGTAGTTATTTTATGTGTGTTGTACAGGGGGGGATTTATAATTGTTGCCTATGCACAACGCGGCCATAGCTGCAAAGATCCCCTCCACATATGTTTTAACATGTATATATATTGCTCTACTTTGAATAATAATTTGTATCTGATGTTCTTTTCACAAAAAAAGTTCAATTATCTTTGAAATGCAGCAACTTTCCACCTTCAGCAGATGAACGTGAAAACATCCTTCTAGTGTCAGACTCTGCACATACATCATTCTGTACAGTGAAGCTTAAACATTCAACTGTAGGAACAAGAAGAAAAACAGATTTTTGAGTGGAGGGGAACTTTATACTCTGTAGCTGACACGCGCCTAACTACACATCGAGGTTACGGCTACAACAGAGACCACAAGAACTGTGATTGGTCAGCTTGGGTTGCTTATGTTTTCTCCTAGAACTCTCTGAGGCCTGGAGAGATTGTTGATAATGAAGACAACATTAAGAAAGTTAAATAAAGTCCTCCGCTACTTTTAAGTAACATATCTAGAGCAAAGCAGAACCATCCTATTTAAAGCTTTTGCTCACCAAAACAAATTAAACACAGTAATGCCCTGTTCCTGACTCAAAGGAGAAGGTGTTTGGGGGTGTGTTTAGCATTAAGCACATCATTTAAATACACAGCTCTGATTGGACCATTATTTACTCCTGTTGCCACTATACTGGCCACAACCAAGTAGTTTATTTCCTGAGTGATGTGTTTCCATTACGTTTCGTTTCTCTTCTCGGTAGCTTGTAGAAGTGATATTGAATGGGGAAGCTATTGTTTTACCCGTTTGTTTGAGGCTGTTTTACATAGTAGAAAACAGCTGTGTTGTTGGTTATTCCCAGGTTGTTGCTCCCGCGTGTCAAGTTGAACCTTTCTCAAACTCTCCAGGTCGCACCATTTGGCAACTCTGGAGTATTGAATAGCAGGGGCTGGTGCCAGGATGTCATTTGCAGGTTCCATTCACAATGAATGGCAGCCTGTTGTGCCTCTAGTGTTTGAGTCTGTATGTGTTACTGGTTACTGTACGGAATAGATACGGCCTGATCATACAATTCATCTGGTATTGCAATGAAGCTATCAACAGGTGAAATCCGATGCTGAACCTACACAGTAGGTATCCACGGTGGTAATGCCGTTAACCCCTCGCGTCAAGTATAAATTCATCTTAAGGGGTCAAAGTTTACATTTCATATCAGCAAACACCTTAGAGTCTATTTTTTTTTATTTCTACCCCTGATGCAATTAACTCCTCTTCTCTGTGCAGACGCCACTGTGTTTTTTGTGCAGCTTGTTTTGTTGCCTAAGCATCCGGGTGGTTCTGCATAAAAAGCAGCAGAACCCCGAGCCTCTCCAGCAGGCCAGCACGCTGCCAGCATGAGCCACTAAAAATCGGCCAACACTTGCCCTTGTGGAGCCCTTACAAGCCTTGATCCAAATTCAAACTGACACCTCATAAACAGGTTGTCAAAAGGCTTTACCTTGATTTTGTCTGTCATTTTGTCCATCTGTCTCAGGCTCCTCTAGACCTCAGTCAATAAATTAATTACATCCAGTGAAGTTGGTTGATTGCTGGTCCTGCACGCTGCCTCTCTCAATACTACTTTGTTCTTCAGACATCTGCTTTTACAAATCTAGACATACTGTGCCTGATTCTGAATTATCAAGAAAAAGCCAAAAGGTGGTTTTCAGCCGAGTTAATGTGATGAATAGAAAGAGGTATATTGTATTTCTTGCAATTTCACGTAGAATTAATAGACTCCTAAAATCTAAGAGAGGTGAAGTCAATAAGGCCAGATGGTTATACACCTGTCAGTTGCATCTGAAGCTGAATTAATCTTTTCTTTTGTTATAATTTCTTGATTCAGAATCTGGGGTTGAACGGGTAGCTTTTTTCCTTCAGCTCTTTGCTTAACTGAGTACATTTCGAATGCCCATTAAAATGCAAATTGTTTCATTAATTGAGCGCAGGGGTGTGCTAACTGCTGAACACGGTTATTGTGTTTGCATAGGTAAATAAAGAAACACCAGTTAGTGATCATAGCACACAATTACCATGCCTTAATTGTTGTGTTACATTGTTAAATTATTGTTTATTTCTCCCTTGATTTTGAATGAGTTTCAAATTGTATATTAGCATGACTGTTCCAATCATTTATTAAACTATTCAAATTAATAACATTTACGAACATAAACCGCTTTATAACCACATTTACTGGAGTGGATGGACATGTAGTGCCCTAAAACTAAAGATACATTCAACATTTAAAGTTTTTGAGACATTATTATAATTTGGGAAATTTGAATATATCATATAAACAGAAATATTCCTGTTTCTTTGGTAGATCATGCTCCATGCAAAAAGGATTTCAGGGTATCAACTGGAATCAGAGTGGTGAAAAATGTTCTTCTTTATTAAGACAGGATAAATAAATACAAGTCTAGGAAACCAGTCAGTGATCCAATAAAATGGAAGGCTGATGCGTTTTTAGGAAAAAAAAAAAAGACTACATGTAAAATGAAAGTGGTCACTCACAATGGACCCACAGAGAATTAGATCTGCAGCTCTACTGTGTTTTTTAGCTCGTTGTTTCGGTTTTATAGCCGATTTACAATTTGATTCGGTCTCACTGCTCTCATCAGGCCTGTTTCCAGAACAGACCCATATATGATTTTCAAATGTATAGCTATAAAACAGATTTTGGACGAGTCAAGGATTTAAAAAAAACACATGAAAGAGCTGTGTGCAGAATAAAATCCAATAAAGTCTTTGTTTCCCCAAGTACTGCTATTAGGGACTATTAGGGACACTTGGGAATGCATTTGTTGATTTATGAATCTCAAACACTGGAATTCTAGTGTCGGAATAAAAGCATAACCATAACCTTTGCAAATGAAATAATTCCCCACTTTTAAAGCTGTAAAATCCTTGAAGCAGATAAGGGAATTCTATGATGAATCACTTTAATTTTCAGTGAGTAAAAATAATGTCCATCTTCAACTGGCAACAAGTCTTTCTAAACCACTCTCCTAACACACCGCTATGGACACTTGAGAATGCACACTGTTTCACAATCCATGCACATTGCTAAGGAAAGAAATGCTTCTGACAAGTGTGACCCTCAGTTTCAGAGCATGATTTAATTTATTTTAAAAAAGTCAAATTCAAACGTTACAGAAGCTGTCCTGATGTTGATCACTAGATCCAAAATAGAATTTCATGGCACAAGAGTTTCACAAGCCTTTTCCCATAGGGGATATGTTGACTTGACACAGGTGTAACTAGGGCTGGGCGATATATTGATACATTCAAGTATCAATTAATCGTCATATTTGAGTCTCTCTCTCTCTCTCTCTCTCTCTCTCTCTCTCTCTAATGAAGACTGCATCATAAAACTATATAGAAAAGTAATGTACAGGGTGCCACAAGATGACAGCAGCTACATTTGAAGTTTATGGAATTACAGTTCTCCCTCACTACAACGGATTTCCATCTCTCGGATTCCAGAGAGACCATGTATGAGCAGGGAAAAAAACTTATAGGACTGAGGAATCTACAGGTGACAGGTAGCTGATTTGTATAGACATACAATCTACTACTAAGTGTATCATTATCTTCTTATACCACGATGGTTTCACACGATTTATCACCTTGGGTTGTTCAGCCACTCATATGTTGAAAGCAGCCACGCGTGAACTGAAGCGTGTGTGAGACACACAGAGAATGGGTATTTCATTAACTGTAAAGAAAAAAATTATATTGTTTACATATTTTGGTAGAGTGAAGGTTATGTGATCAACACTGTTCAAGTGTTTGTCTCTGACCAACAAATTTAAAATCAAATGGCTAAATTGGCAAAAAAAAAAAAAAGAAAAATCTGGATCCCAACAGCAGGAAACCTAATTATTTTGGTGGTTTTTAAGACCTTTCCTGAAGCACCACTTTGAGTGTTAAAGTGAGTGTACTGTATCTCCTGTGTTACTTCTATAGGCACGAAATCTGGACATTATTCATGGACATTAATTCACTTAAGAGGCTGTGCAGCTGACAGGACAGCTGGTTCTGAGGAGTGTGATGCTGTAATGGAGGTTAGAGTCGGTGTTGATTGAATAAATGGATGCTTCAGCAGCACTTACGCACAGCTCATGACTTGCGTCTGATGTGACTTCCCAGTTAGTCATGAACATTATTTTCTGTGCACATTCATTCTCCCAATAGGAATAATTGTACTTATTTTGGTGATGGCATTGCAGTTTTCCTTTAGGCCACCATCAAGCCAAACTGTGGCTACCATTTCATACTGTATCTCTCTCTACAGGTGACTGTCAAAGCAACTCTCTGGGGAGATTACCATGGTCTGCACTCCACTGGATATTTTCTTGTTTTGATAAATGTGTACATCTCTGTGCCACAGAGTCAAAGCAAGGTACTGTTCACACAAAAATATTCATGGATGCCTTTCAGTACTGAAAGATCAACAAATTCACCAGGAAGGCATTCTTGACGCTTGTCCTAGCTACAACCCATCTGGCTACGCCCAAAAATAAGCCCCTCTGTCAAGTTTCCATGATACAGCTGTGGGTCTGATGGGATCTTTATTGAGAATAAATGCTGATGCAGTCCATGGGTGTGGTAACTCCAGATTTTAGGAATTTTATTTTGAATTGCACCCCAGGGAATACCTGTGTAAGAAGTCGACATCTGTCTCAGAGAGGCACACTAAAATACTGAACCGTGGCTTTTACACTGGCCTGAGCAGAATTAGAAACAGGCTGAGGAGGTAGAGAGAAGCCCTCCATCAACTGAGAGTAGGATTGGAGAGGAGGGGCCGAGTGATGGAGGTGATTGTAAGGAATGCCAAGCAAGAAGGCTTTAGATTCTGCCACCATCTCACTCACTAGCATGGTATCAAAGCCTTCAAAACTGTTATCACACATGAATTATAAGGACACTGTCAAGCTGACATCTTCCATTCAAGGGGAAATGATGGAGACATTATAAAGCTATTAGTGACTCTACAGGTGAAACTCAAGCCCACCAACTAATCATAAGCACTCATATCCTGTAGAATCATCTCATGGATGTTACACAAGCAGCTGGCTGAAATAAGCACCAGGTTCTTTTTATTCTCACAGGCAAGATTTTCCATCATGGCCAGTTTATTAGAGCTGGGTCAGTTACTAACTGACTTCTTTGAGTGTTTGCTTTTGCTGGTCTGGAGTGTGAGATTGGCAGGGTTAGCTCCATGGAAATGATCTGATTAGTTTCTTTATGCCAAAAACATTTACCAAGTAAGAACACAGTTTTCTATATGTTGTAAAAAAAATTAAAAAAAATTGTAGATACATGCTAAAAAATAGCATTTCATTGTCAAATGCAATTATTCAAATTTAAGACACTAAGCTTTCTACATAGAAGTGTCTTCCATTCATGTGATGTGTTCTATCCATTTTTCAACTCGGTATGACAGCACTTTAAGTCAACATGCAATAATTAGAAGCAACACCCTCCTTTACTACAGGCCTCATGATAAGTTAGAGGCCTGCTGCGTCTGTTATAAGCACTATCACTCAGGCATTTGCTTTCATGTCTAAGTGTTGGGTGGCAGTTTAGCACATCCTTCGGGATGCCTGTGTTTGGATAACGGCATGCCATAAATGTCAGCTGCAGGATTAGTTAGCTGTGCCTTGTGCTGAATAAATTATCTCAGTGCATCAATGTCTTTACACCTGTGCGGCCCTGGCTGCTGGTTCATGTTCATTAACTCAGCACGTATACAAAGTGATTTGGTTAACAATGGTTACTATCAAATGTGGGCCACCAATAACATTATTTACAGTAAATGCCATCAGCCATTTTCAGACTGGCATGATGGGTTTGCCTGACATTTTTAATTTCACACTTAGAGATGCTGATGTGTTTGACTGAAAACTGAGGAGACGTATTTAAATCGAGCCTACAGTATAAGTTTAATTTTGAAACCTTTTACAACAACTATTGGTGGTAAACCCAGGTTATTAACTGGATCTTTAAGTGCATGGGAAGAGATGTAAACTATATTACTCATCTGTTGTCCCTCAGCATATTATGCACTATACGCCACCTTAAATGTCAATTCCAAGTGCCATAAGGGCAACACACATCAGCCACGTACAATGTGTGTCAAATGC
This sequence comes from Macquaria ambigua, assembly GCA_008360985.2. Lineage (NCBI taxonomy): Eukaryota > Metazoa > Chordata > Actinopteri > Centrarchiformes > Percichthyidae > Macquaria > Macquaria ambigua. The sequence continues at coordinate 27,036 of VMKM01000500.1, forward strand.
CTATTGTTCGACATGTACGCTTGAACACCAACAGCATCAAGACACATATCAATGTGTCAGGATACATCACTGTTCTTTTCCCCAACGTTGACATGCATCAACGTTAATCAAGTTAATCATATTCGCACATCCCGGCTTCCATATGTCGACTAGTTCTTCTGTCTGTACGGTGCATCCATTGTATATCCATTGTATTAAATAATGCAATTCCACACAGTAAGTGTGTGTTACACTTCCCGTTTGGCATGAAAAGTTTACTGCATCATCAAATAATCACACAATTAAAAAGGACCACCCTGGTGTTATTTTATATTTTCACTTTCCACTTTCCACCTTCCTGTCTGTGGCACTCAGCCCCAAAACAATTGGTTCCTACCGAAGACATACATCTTTAAAAACAGGTCACAAGTAATTTCCCAAAACAGCTGGGCACTGTAGTTTTTAGCCAACGTTACTCAAACAGGAGTAAATAGTGATTTTGTTGGAGACTGTTTTCACCCATGTATCAATACGCGTGGTGCTCTAGTGAGTATTTATGGGACTAGTACAGTGTATGTGGGATTGACTCAAAATAAACCACAGAGCCCATGTTGATTGTAATGAAGAAACACGTCACCCAGTGCAACGGTGTGGCTCCTTAATGTGTTTTTATTACTTTTTGGACAACAATGGAAGTCTATGGCACAGAAGAATAAAAATATATCAGGGTTCACAGGCAATGCTTTTTAGTAGCATCACTTCATTTCTGGATTGGGTCTTTTAATTTGCTGACAATAAGAAAAATATAGAAACTCGCCAGTCTTATCCATATATTATAAGTAATATTTGTAACTACCAAAATACGATATTAATTCACAACAGATACTGTACGACTAATTTAAATCTACACAATCATTCAGTACAAAACAGAATTTTGTCCGGTGATTTTTCTTCTCCACAATAATGCTGTTATATTATTGATGAGGACTGGGCAAATAATCAGGATTAATGAGAACTACCTGAAGAGATTGTCCGTTGAAACAAAAACCGTGTGGACCTTTGACTCTCCATCTAGCCTGTGCGTGTTGTGCAGTGTCTAGTTCACCTGCAAAGGCTATGAAATATGACAGGAAAGACAGGCCCTGCCATGACCCGTGAATCATGCTCTCTCTCCCCCTATTGCTCTTGCTTGATCTCCCCTCTCCCTCTGAGGTGAATTATTCAACATCAACAACAACAACAACAACAGGAGGAGGGGGTGGAAAGGTACATTAGAAAAGTTTCCTAAAACGGGGTGCTGAGGACTGGACCATAGATCACCAAACCCATCCCCCCGCCGATCTTTATGGACCAACCTGCAGCAGTAGTGTAGCCAACGCCTGCATCCTGCTGGTGTGAATTACGACTGCATAGGCGGAGCAGCCACCCACCAGGGACAATATTAACTGCTGATTTGATGAAACACACACACACTGATTAGCAGCCCATATCTTTAGTAGGATTAAGTGAGCTGAGTCGTGCCATCACCTGTGTAGGTGTAGGACTGATTTACTCAGATCTGCGTGTGCGTGTGTGTGTGGGTGGGTGGTTGTTGTTTGTATTAGTGTGCATGTATGGATGAGTATGTGCCTGTGTGGGAGAAAATTTGAGATTTATTTTCTCTTCAGTCATTAACAGGCATAACCTTGCCAATTATTCAGTATCTTTAAATCTGTAAAAATCAGTTCTTATAGTTCAGTTGGTCAGTCAGGAAGGCCAGCAGGGAGTGGAATATTTGGCGTTGCTATCCGGATTTGGAGATGGTAACAAGGGATTAACAGCCTGTGCCAGCCTTCACCATTATAATCTTTATGTGGACCTCATTTCTATTTTGAATACTGACACAAGCAGCATGGAACGGACTCTGCCAAGTGAGGGACAGACATATTGGAACAGGTCGTTCCTTGAGGAGTGGCGACCAATCAGGAAAGGTAAAGGGCAAATTTCGGTGATCTGTGAATGGACTGCGACATATTGTTAATCTGTAGTGAATCAGGTGTGCAGTTGTGACGTGGTGGCTTTAAATAAAAGCATATTAATGACAAAGCCAAGCTCAGTGAGGATAATCATTGCAAAGAAAAAAAATCTCCCATCTTTCAAGAAGCTTGAAATGTCAAAAGTGATGTCTTATTCAGTGTTTATAATTAGCTTACACAGATTAAGGATCAGGGTTTACAGATTTTTGTCTACTCTCGGCTGTTTTTCCAGCCCGAAACATCACTAAGAACTCTCCAGGAAATCCAATTATTGGAATAAGATTATCTGGGCGTGGTTGCTCCGCCAGCATTTTATTTCCCTCCAGCTCCAAACATTGGCCACCGAACCCCCAATCTTTCCCCCCTTTCCCTCATTTAAGACCTCTCTCAGCAGACCCCTCACCTTTGATAATGGTGAAATTCATCAGCAGGGACCGGCGAGGTCTTAAGGGCAAGGCAGATTGGATGGAGCCATCTTCTCCTGCCGTTTTTCTTCTCATCTCTGGTGGAAACCGGCAGCTATCTGTCTCCTCACAGTCACTGGCTGGCATTCCAGCCGACGGCTGCTGTGTGGGGAAAAAAAAAAATCATGGCTCCTCATCCTAAGACTCCTTAAAGGTCAAAGCCTACAGCTCTTATGACTTTGTAAGGCTTCCCATTTAAACCCACAATGCGTCCTCTATGACTTTTAATGTACAAGACAATCTAGTTCACTTGCATAGGAAAATTGATTTTATTAACCGCTTGAACTAAAACTTAAGATGCTTTGACATGTTCTGTGTTTCATTACTTTGCTTTTCTGAAAGCCTTCGGTTGAGGTGATGGTTACAATTATGTCTCTGCCTAAGCATTTTGACAGAGCACAGGCCAATATTCAATGATATACTTATGTACTTATGTAGTGCAGAGCTGTCGCAGGAGGGGTGCGAGGCCCTTATCACTGAAATGCATACGCATGAACCTCAGTACACCCCACAGAGCCATTCTAGTTCAAGATTAGACAAAACACCACACCAAAAGAGAGAACTGTGTGTGTGTGTGTGTGTGTGTGTGTGTCTGAACTTGTTAGCATGGCAAGCACTGTACGTCGCCACAACAGCATTACACACCGCTAAAACAGCAGTATGCACATCATAAACATCATTAATGTCCTGAGACATTATGCAAATAGCTCAACTTTGAAAAGCAGCGCCCACCCGATGAGTCAAAAATAGCTCGATGTATCGTGGGGTATGACGACTGCAACTTTTGATCGCCATAGCGAGGATTTACACTTTTAGTCTTGTTATAGATTTGATTACTGGCTTTGTCAAAGTAGGTGCATGTATTTTACACACGTGCAACTGGCATTACAGTATGAATGTTCTGTGTTTTGGGTTCTCCAAGTTCAACGTCTCGTATTAGTCACAATGCATTACATTAATTCAAACACTGGCATTGACATTGGCACTGTACAGGCAAAGCTATCATCATTAGCGTCCCTCTGTTGATCTGTGTGCAGGGTGGCACAACAAGGATTCTGTGTTTTGTGCACTATATGGGCCTCCAGCATCACCAGCACCATCAGTTCAGTGACCATTAGTCAGGTTTTTTTTGTTATTTTCTGCTTTTGGCAGCATGAAATATGGCAAACGTTAGCTGACACCAGAACAACAAACATGTCGGATGCTAACTCATTCCTAACAGCTGGATAGAAACACAGCTCTAGATACCAAGCTGAGTGTATTTTATTGGAACCTGGTAGCTGAACTACACTACTACCACAGCTAAAATGTCAAAAATGTTCTATTGAAAAACAGCAATTTTATTTTGATTTTCCAGTGGCTCCTCCAATACACCGTTTATGCAGTTCTGTATTTTGTACTACTCAGAACACTTTTTCAATAGTTGTTAATCAACAAGGGTTTTATTTTCACGGTTCTGACCAGAGGCTCTGCTTACCTCTGCCTACCTTGACACTGGTATCACTACATAATGTTCACCCATTTGAAACTATGTATTTTCTTATTACTGCTCTATGATTTGATGTTCAGGAAGCAAAAGGCAGAAGTAAAAGAAAGAGGTTGACATTTATATTTTGCCAAAAGAAATAAAAGGTTGTGGTCTGTAAAATGCACTTGTAGTCATTAATTTATTTATGCTTTTACTCGTTTAGATTTGAAACCTCTTTCATTTCAAACAGGATACGCAATGAAAGAAAGCTACACAGATGTATCTCTTTTTCACATTATCTATGTCGCAAATGTTTTGACATTTTTGCAGCCTCCCAACTCCTCATCTGCTGAAAGTTGACCATCTCTGGCTGCAGTCTTTGAGTTCACTCGCGATCAACTCTCATTTCTCGAGCCAAAGTTATCACAGCGCTTTCTTGAGGCGATGACAGTGACCCCAACACGGACCTCATCTTGCAGTCCCGTCCATGACATTTAAACCGGCCTCCAGGGAAGGAGCGAATAAACAAAGACGACAAGAGAGGAAGAGCTGTAAGAAGTGGACCCTCGTTTGCAAAGGGTTCAAAAGTTCTGCAGAGACCAGATAGACTACTACATGGTCAGTCGCCTCTGATCTCTGTTCTCTGTGGGTGCTTGTCTCGCATGGTGCCGTGTCAGAGAGGCTGCGATAACCATAGTCAGTTTTATTTCAGTTCTTCATACCTAACCATCTGAACTATGAGAACCACTTAGTGTCCAGTGACCCAGAGAAAACTTTAATTAAATTATGTTAAACTAAATGCAGTCTTGGCTTGCAAAGATCATTGGAAGCTAGAATTTGCTGCTATTCAAGCAATGACCATTACATGTATCTCATTAGTTAGTCTCTAATAAAAGAACTTTCTTAATCCGTGTGCTTCTAGTGGAAGACATTTTTCATATTGAAGTTTAATTTGTTATCAACTATAAAGTTCTTCTTCAAATGTCCTTAAATGAAAATTAAGAATCTGAGAAAAATGTTCCAGGCCAGTTAATAGACTCTGGGATTTGTAAATAACAGCCATGTGAGAAGAATGTAAGGTCAAATGGTCAGAAGTTGACCCTGATCATTGCTCACGTCTTCACTTGTCCTTTGTCTCAGAGCAAGTTTAGTCAAAATATGTCATTTTTTAAAATGTGCAGTTTGTGTTTCTATGAAATTAAACCAACCAAATGTGAAGACAGTTCATGATAGTGTGGTGGTTAGCTGTGGATTCTCATAAACTCCCTCAATACAAAATGTGTGGCCTCAATTCTAAGCTTTGCTGATATGGAATCATAATTATGAACAGCCCTCAAGGTTTCCCTAAGAGCACAAACACCTTGATTAATGAATCTCCAGTTATTAATGGTTGTATTATCATGGGACGCCCCCTGTGATATATTGAGATTGTGATAGGGATGGTTTACTGCAGGTTAGCTCAACCCCAAGAGAGGGGGTCATTTAAAAAGTCCTTCAGGGGGTCTGTAATTAGACGCCTAGTTAATGTTATGTGATTACCTTGAGATTAATATAAATGGGAACTTTACATGTGATTTTGTGTTATACCTTTGCATCTCAGCCCCACCATAAGTTGGGCAAGAATGCTACTTTCCACAAAATGGGAATCAAATGCAGTTAATTGCTGGTCTCAGTTTTCTAAAAAGATCTGGCTTCTTAAATTGTAATGACTTTATTGGTATATTTTTGTTTTATGTGTGAGAGAAAAAAGGAAAATAGGTTGTTTCTAGCAATTGCAACATTCTCTGTGTCAGAAATTCTGTTTTTAAGACATTAGAAAGTGAATTGACCCCAGTCTTAGCTGCATAGGCAACTCCTCTGCTCTACACTGACAATGGCACTGTTAACAATAGTAGTTAATGTGGAAAAGGGACAGGTGTAACACATTCACCATCTGCAAGTTGACAGGCATGACTTTCCATTAGGATTTTGTCATGGAGCAAAAAACCTTATCAGTTTCAGAGAACAAGCCCTGAATTCTGAATTTGGAACTGTTTTTGTTCAGCTGTGTGACAAGCTGTACCTTTCACAAGCTGCCACATCTCTGGAGATGTTGACACGTCCTGAATCCAAGAGCAGCGATCACTACAGAAGCTGCTTTTGTTTTAACACATTCTCAACACTTTGCATGGGGATTTACCTTATCTCCAAACTTCCCCCTTATGTTATATTATGTATCTCCAGACATCCTCTGATCCGATATGGTAGCTTTGTTTGGTGTGAAGATGTGACTTGAGTGATTTTGTTCATTCCACCACAACTCAGATAGATAGGAGATGTCACAAATGAATACTGGTCAAATGCCTAAAAACAACATATCTTTGTGTTCAAGTGATAAAACCCTCTAGAGTCCGTAGCAAAGGTGGAAGGAGTGTGATGTTGTTATACAGCCACAAAGAGGGAGAGGAAGATGTTTGGGGGGGATGGGTGACAACAAAACGTGTGACTTAAACACGCAAGACTGCTGTTTCTCGTTTACAACCAACAGTCAGTGCTGTTTTTTAACCATGACTGCGGTTGTTCCCTAAATTTTAATACAAACCCCAATGTTTCCCTAACCTTAACCAAGGTGATTTTGTGCCTAAACCTAACCGAGCTGTTGTCAGATCATTGTGTAATGCATTATCATTGTATTTTAGCTTTTAATTTGGAAGATTGGTTAATTTAGAGAGGCAGAAAGAAAGAAGTGGAAGTCACAGTGGTAGCTGGGAGAATAGCACATCTAACTCGCATGCAGGTGACCAGACCAACAATAATTGTTGGCTTTTTTGTAGCCATAATCACAATATTTCCAAAACTTTAACTAGGGATTTTATTTGCCTTATCTTGAGCCAAAATAAATAATTTCTAAAAAAAATGTTGTTCCAGAACTTTAGTTTTGTCCAATATCAACTTTCTATCTGGGGATAGGGTTGGGTTCCTATCTTAGATGACAGGGATGATGGCAGACAGTAAAAATAAGATCCAAAACGCAATTATCCTTTAATGTTTGATAGTAATCTATTATACATCATAACATGAAACTTCTCTTGCAACTTTTGCAATAGCTGATTGCAAAATGTGGCTCTCTGAAGATGTTGCATTGACTGATTCCTTGCATTCCACTCTTCACTTCACACATAAAAATAAAAGAACAAAGAGACAAATTATTACCAATTAATTGTTATCGGGTCTGATCACAATATTTGTCAATGGTATGCCATTGTGATTGGTCAGCTACTTAACCTTTCTTGTTCATACTTTCTATATAATAAAAATGTGTTTTTTTCTGGATCAAAGGCTGTTTAACAAGTGATTTGATACAAAATCAGCTTTTGCCTTTTGGATCACTTTAAATGGGGTGTTGGGAGACCTGGCCAATAATCTTGGATCAGCACTCTTTCAAGAGATGATAGGTCTGGCCAGGACCTCCCTCCTTCCATCTTAATTCCTTCTGAACTATCTGAAATAGATCCCTCAAAATTCTGTGTGAGCCAAGTCTGCTGTCTTCATTGCGACATCCATCTTTAAAGTTCTTCAAAGTCTTCCATCAGGGTGCATGCCTGAGGGACAGCTCACTGCAGGCTGGATGACCCACATATTCTGCGTTGCCATCTTTATTCACTTTGGTCTCATGCTCTTTCTCTTTCCATTTACCAGGGGCCTATCTGCTCATTTACAGGCTGCTATCCCACGGCCCATCCATCATTCTGTTTTGTGCCACACAGTGGCTTGGTGTTAATGTATTTTCTCAGGGCTTTCCAACTGTGTCCCTTACTGGGGGAGACAATCTGTCTTACAGAAGGGAGAATTCAAATAACAGGAAAAACTACCCGTTTCACTGCAAAGTCATTACAGTAATATGGCACTTTGGTATGACGTCTTTTTTTTTTTCTTTTAGAGTTCAGGTATGGAGTTCATTTACGGAAATGCAAAGAAATGTAGGAAACCAACCAACAATAACAGCAACTCAAAACTATTCTAACTAACAATTCAAAATATGACACAGAGCCAAAATGTGAAATGCAAACAAATTTGATTTGGATCCACAAATGCAACCCTGTCTCCTAGAGATTGCATGTATATACTACTAATTTGCAACAGCAAATATGTTTTTAAAGAAATGTAATGCTCCATGAATTACATTCTCTATCAACATAATGACATAAACATTGTTAATTAACATATTTGTCAAGTCACAAAGTGTTGATACTGAAAGTATCAGCAAAATGTTCATTAAAAGAATTGAATGTGTTTTCCCTACAACATCCATCCTTGCAAGACAATATCTGCTGGTAGCAACTAAAGCATTATTAAACTTTATTATGGTTATGTTTAGACACCCACAGCCAAAGCTGGTTAAGAAACTTTGTTAAGGTTGGGGAAAGATTGTGCTCTTGTTTAAATATTGAAAAACTCAAAAGTCTTAAAGCACGAGTAACGAGTTTACTTTATTTACATTTAATCAAAACCACAATCTTTCCCTAAACTTAACCAATGCGATTTGTCGCCTAAACCTAGCCACACATAAGATTCAGGATGCAAACGCCTGTCTCTGGTGTCAAGGTCCTGCACTTTGTACGCTCACCATCCACCCCAACCATCACTCGATGACAAGTGGTCATGCATAAATGTAACACTTACTAACCTAAAAACATTGCCTGGGATTATAATCCAGGCAGGAATTGTGTTTCCTCTTAAAACCTGATTGACAAGAAATAAATTAGTAGTATATAAATGTAATTTCTTGGGAGAAAGAGTTGAAAAATCAGTCTCAGTGTGGCTGTATTGCTTGTCTTTTCAATTGCTTTTCCATACTTGGACAAAACTACCATATTCCGTAAAGGTTCTTTCAAAACCAGTCCATCCTGAGGACTCACAGTCAGTACAAAAAGTACACCCAGTCAATATTATTTAATTCAGTCCCCTGAATCCTACCTGTTCAATAAGTAATTTCACTCTTTGACACATACCAATGTTAAGAGCTAAGAAAGAATATCTGAATGTCAGAGGTAATAAAAGAGGGAAGGAAGCTTATATTTGAGGTTGACCTAACCTGAATTTCTATGTGTGCACTCTGTAAAATATAAAATGGCCTGCCAAAGACAAATATCACTTTGGAGTACTTTTGACTTTGTGAATTACAACGCAAATAATAATGACATATAGCAAAGTCTTTGTTGTAAGGCATCTCATCAGGCCATTTTAAAGTGCAGTTGCAAAACTACACAGGTCATGTCTGGTTGTCTTTCTCTGAAGCCCATTTGACACTGAAACCTGTCTCTCTGTCCAGCCAGTCTGAACAGTGATCTGTCTGTATGTGATGGACACAGGCATCTGTCACTTCAAAATACTCTAACTGAATGAAAGTGAATCACGGCGGCAACCCCTCAGCATTTGTACCGCATGTCTCGCTCTCTTTGTCTCTCCCTGACTCTCACCCTCATGACTTTGCACTTTTTTTTTTGTTCTCAAGGGAGAAACAGGATAGTATGCTTAAAGACTTTGTGCCATTTAAGATTGTATCTGTGTCAGACTCCACAATGCATTAGCCTCACCTTAACTGTCCCGAAGAGGCAGTTTTGGAAAAAAAAAAAAAAAAAAGGCCAGCGTGACAATCCGTAGGAACACTGGCAACAAACAGGAAAAGAGATTGGATCAATATGAAGGTAAATCAGAGTGCCTCTAACCCCCAGAGCAAGACAATGGAAAGCAAGTTTAAATCCCCTCACTGAGAGGATTAGAAAGTTCTTGGCCCATCACAGCATGAGCAATGAGCCCTTAACATAGAAGCCAAAAAGGTCATTTGTCAGTGTATATTCCAAAATGACCCTATGAGCGCTTCAAAGACGATGTGAACATTTTCTGAGCTGCTGACTCGATTGTTAATGTTCATTCATGTGGTGTTGGAATAATCGGAAAAATTAGTTCCCGACTGAAAATTCACGTTAATGCCCCCATAAGTCGGAACAACAACTCGGAAAGTCTGAGAAAATTTTGGTACACAACTTTCTGAAAGTTGATGTCATATATGTAAACAAAAGTAAATGTTTGGTTGATGGTAAGAAATGTTTTATTAATTCACATATTGCATATAAATTTTTTGCTCACACGTAGCCTAATATGGTATTACATTGTAAGCGTTAGTTGTTGTCCACGTAGAGTGACCTAGATCGGTTAGATTAGTAGTTATGTATTACCATTAACCCCGATAACAAGTCAGGTAAAGCAATATTTTAGTGGTTTTATGGAATGTACTGGTGCAGCAAGTCTGGAACAAAATCTGTATTGTAATATAAAGCTTCAAACTGTTTCAGCATCACATCTTTGTAGCGTCCATGTTGTTTCCACATTACGACTCAAAAGCTCATGAACACACCGAAGTCGGAAGGACGACTTCCCAACTCGGGAAAAGGGACCATCCGAGGAGCACGTGAATGCAGCAAGAATGATTACCTTTAAGTTAATCGTACCTGGTGTGATAGAATGATGCGCTGGCATTTAGCATCAACAAAATATTTGGCCACCTGAAAAACAGACGTTTTCTATTTCATAGTTTATATCAAAACTCTTACATGATTTTTCATATATCTACTATAGATAACGAATGTATATTACAAGGCTCATGTTAATCACAGTAAATATGGCGTTGCTCCTTCGTGATGAGGGGCATGCAAACAGAGGTTACTGTGCCTCATTCTGCAGCAGGCAGAGACAACTGCTTTGACAAGTGTTTTGATTTTGATTAACCTATTTGACCAGAACCGATTAGTGTCAACAACAGTACTTTCATTCAACCATAAATGAAGTAGGCCATTGTTTATCTTGGCCTAACCTATCAATACATCTCCAGTTTTGTAGTGCAACACAGAAGATACGAGTATTTTTTTCTTCAGCATAATGTTTACCCTCACTTACTAATGGGAAAAAAATGAAATAAATGAACTAAACATATTGAAAACATGTAGGCCTGGCTTCCAATGCACCTGTAAAACATTGACCCCATTTGACAGTGCTGAAAGAACTGGGCCATGGTTGGACCTAATTGATGATCCCTGGCATGGGAAAATGGGAATTCCTAATTGGGGAAAACATAGAATAAAATTTCTTGGTTAAGGGTAGGGTAAGATAGTGGTCATGGTTAAAGTTGTTGACTGTTGCTAATAGATGAGATGCAAACCCCTGCCCCTGTTTCTATGTCAACCTCCCCCTCCCTTTTTTCTGACCTGTAGAAACACAACAATACTTCCTGCATTGGCATCATCAGTGCTGTTGTTTGATACTTACTGCATATGGTTATGCCTTTACAGATTAATAAAATAAAATAAAGTATCAATAGTATATGGTGCACAGTGAGAGCATCTCATTGGCAAAGCATCCAAAGACTTTCAATAAGAGAATGCCAAGTCTCTTCTTGAGTCCCTTTCAAACATGCAGTCTATCCCTGAAATGTTCAGGAACATTTCCTGCATGTGTGAATGGGAGCAGGGATCGGTATTCAGTGAAATCTGTACCGCCAATTTTCCACCTCAAGACCTGGTAACATTTTAGGGAAAATCAAAATGCCTGTATTGATGTGTTGTGAAGGAAAGCAGTAACATTACAGGGACAAGCATGTTCGGGGTTACGTCCGTCTGACGAAAGACGCTTTCACGTGGAGCGAGCGAACCAATCACAAGATTCCACTGATGACATATTTGAATCCGCGACTTGTTTACGGTTGCCTTGCTAATGCTTTCGCGGGTGATTTGATAACTGAATATTAAATACATGAACACAAGAAGAACATTGGCACCAGACAAAAACAGCTCCTCGCCCGCCTGGTTTCTGAAAATAAGAGACGTCTTCTGCTGCGTACATCTGGCCTTGCCCCATCAAATTCTTCTTCTGTTGAGTTTTATGGTGGTTGGCATCCATAAGTGTTGTATTACAGCCATCTGCTGGACTGTCCCATGTCAATTCCGGCATTGCCATGGCATGTGTGAAAAGGCGCAAGACAGAAATGTTCCTGAATGTAGCTGCATGTGTGAATAGTGAAAATCACTAGCGATGCCTGAAAGGTCATCCCAGTAATTTACTGGGAACAATGTGTGAAAGAGGCTATAGATAGATCATTCCACCTCTGTCAAAACTCTCCTGTAGCACATTTACAGTAAGATGATGCTACTATGCATGTTGAGCACTTGTTAAACGGTGCTGCTTACAAGCTACAATAATGACTTTACAGCACCTCAATGACCCAACTATCACAGTATGGTTGAGTCTACATGGTCTACATGCATTGGAATACGGGTCATGTCGACAGAACTGAAATATGACAGTTCAGGCAAATGGTCGCTGTATATAACCTGAGGTTTGGGGATTTAGTCATCTTTAATGACCTGTCATTGGACACTTTTCTTTACTTTTCTCTGCAATTGTTATTTTATGTCTGTGCCTGTGGCGGATGAGATAGAAAGTATGTATGGAGAGAGTGATAAATGTTCAGAGGTCTTTTTACCAGCAGGTATATTCATGTTTTTCCTTCACTTAAAAAAAAGGAACATAATCTGAGCTGCCTTGAGAATTTCAAATATTAATAAATACTTTGTATAGATGCCATTTGACACATTAATACTGCCATGTGTTGGTGTTTCACAGAAGTAGACTTTTTTCATCAGTGTGTACATAAAACATGGCGGTACAAACTGCAATAATGCCCCGTCTTTGCCACACACTCATGGTTGCCAAGACAAAAACTGAATGCATGCCATGTCTTTGATCTCCTCCAGTGGAACAGCTAAAGATGCTGTGATGGAGCCAACCCAGATGATGTGTTGTGATGTCACCTCTGTTTATCTCTCACCCAACCATGATGTTTAATTTATTGCTTTGAAGGTCAGAAGAACTGTTTTAGCTTAAAACCATAATCATTTATTTCACTTTAGGCTCCCTATAACATGAAATTGTTTTGTACATTGGAAAAGTCATCCATATTTTAGAGCAAACCCAACACGGGATTTCATTGGACAATTAAAGTACAACCCCATCCATTACCAAAGCAATTCCTGCTGTGGAAATTTGATTCTACAGAGACAACACAGTCAATGTAGTCTCGAGTGATGACATGTCTTGGTTTGGTGACCTTTGCTTGCCCCCAGTAAAGCATGCAAGTGACTTCAGTTTATATGTATTTGTAAATATAAACAGACAAAACTTGACAACAGTTAAATTAGACCACAGAGCATGTTTTGTTGTTTTCTGTCTGTTATTCTCTTCGGGATGGACAGCTTCTATTAAAGCAGCTCGCCAGAGCGAAAGATATTAAGTTCACACCACTTTCATGCACTCTGGCTGTGTTCCGCTGGGCAGTCGTGCAGAACTTGCTCACAGAGGCCATTTGAACCGCATCTCCAGGGGAGGCTTCTAGGATCCGTGTAATGCATGCCAGTCAGATGTGTAGCCTCTCAGATGGTCTCCTCCTTGGGCTTCATGTGTTGTGTTTGATACCAGCTAAAATACTCTGTGCTTATTTGTTTTACCCAGGTGGCATCATTTAATGTTAGAACTGTTCTCACATCTCACAGAGCTCCAGATGTCTTTATCCCCAGCATGCCTGCTTTTTACAGACGATATGCATATTGTTGCACAGTCCAGTTTTAGCTCTCAACTACTGTACTGAACTTTGTATTTGAAATCTTGTTTTTTCTAAGCTAAAAGACATTTTATGCAGCACAAGCATTGGAATTTAACTTTAAATTGAACTATTCTGTAATTTAAATGCAATGTAAAGCAAGAGTAACAGACATACTTTAACACTTGATACCTGAATCTATATACTTAATGTAGTAATTACACTAATTCAGTATTATTGTTTGTCATTTATCATGATGACATGACCATATCATGTTATAATTCTACAAACTGGTCTTGTTCAAATCAATGATTCAGAGCAAGTTACAATTAAAAACTAACAAAATGACTTATTGAAGTTTATGATTTAAATACACGAAGAGTTTGAGGTCAGTTAGTGGAATACATAACAGTCATAACAGTGCTTTAAACATTAGTTTGATTATTTTATGTTATTTTGTATACTTTTACCATATTGTGCACTATGAAGTTAAAATGATTAATCGATTAGTTGATCAACGAAAGATTAATTGGCAACAATTGGGATAATCAAATAGTCATTTAAGTCATTTTATTAAGCAAAAATGCTCAAAAGAATTCACTGGTTCAAGCTTATGAATTTTTGCTGGTGTTCTTCAATATGTCAACTTAGACTTCAGGAAAATGCGATGGGAATTTTTCACAATTTTTTGTATTTAATTGACTAAACGATTAAATCTGGAAAAAAAGTGTCAGATTTATCCCTAATGAAAATAATCAATTGTAGTACTAGTACAGTTTACTGTATATTGATGTCCAATAAACATACATCTTTACAATTAACTGCATTCTCACCTTGACCTTTTCCTGGCACGCCTCTGTGCTATTTATGGAAAGCAGCAAGATAGCATGTCTGCAGCCATTTAACTGCTAGATGACACTGAAGATTTGAAACAATAAGCAGTGTGGTGGAGACACTGATTGCAGGCCAGGACAGGAAGGGACAGCACAGATTGCTACCTGCATGTACAGATGGTGTCGTGTCAGTGACTCGACTTGTTTCTTGCTCAGTGTGATACATGTTCTCGACAGGCACCGGTGGCAGACATATCGAACGTAAGGAGCAGGCGGAGCTAAATCATTTTAAGCCTGGCCAAAGAGCCAAATGGCACCTCCGGAGCTGTGGAAGTACCTGTTGTGCAGCTGTAATTCAGTGACTTTCCTCAGGGGACTTCTCCTTCTGCCTATAGACAGGTTTACTTTTTACAAACAATCATGAATGCGTGCGTAGCCGGAGGGTGGCTTAATTATTGACATTTTCAGTATTTAGAAATAAAGCAACTTGCTGGAAACTAGTGAAATTACTGTTTAGAAGAAAATTTGTATGCAGCGCTCATCCTCACGTTTCCAAAACTTTTTATTTTTTAACCTTTGATAGACATCTGTCAGCTCTGGCTAGCTAACATGACACATTCCAGTGGGAAACGGTAGCTAGTAGCAGTGATAACGCTAACGCAGACTACACAAAGTTAGCTCTAGTGACAAATGAACAGTGAGTGTCCCAAAACGGACAGTACAGAAGCCCCCTTCACACGAGTAACGTTACCATGAAAAATGTGAAAGTAACATTAGTATGAAATTCCTGCTGTCAGACTTCTGCACAAGTTAAGAGCACAGATGCACAATTATATTCATAACATTAGCATGTATGAAAATCCTGATGTTTCCTCAAAATATACCAGACACTAGATATATGCTAGATGTTTTGTTATTTCAAAAACTATTAAAGATAAGTGTGACTGTTTTTTTTAAATATAAAAATTATAAGTGTAACAACAATGCATTTTCCACTGAAAGCCATCAGTGTGCACCTCTATCATCATCTAAAAGCACGTCAAAGTGCATCGATCACAGAGTCTGACAAACGTTTGCACTCTTCATTAAACAGCCTTAAACAGTATGAGCCGTCTTACCTTAAATTTACCATTTATTACTTCAGTTTCAGTGCAAAACCATCCACCGCCTTCATAAAGTCCATGTTTCTGACCAGACTGCTGGAGCCAATAGAGAATTCTGCACTCTGAGCTAACTGGGAGATTTTCTTCTTGGGATAATTAACATTTTCCACTATTACTTTTGTGTTCATGCAGTTTAAGGCACAAAAACAATTCCACATGTTGATCTTCTCATAAGCTCTCAGTCATCCCGATTTGTTTTCCACCCCCTGCGTGTGCACACATCTCACTGATGATGTCGCTCGGAAACCCGTCTATAAGGCTTACAGTTAATCTGCATTATGGTATAACTTATGTAAGGGTCACACGGTCTATTTCTATTTCTAATTCTTCCATAATGGAGAATGCAAAACTAACAAAAAGTCAGCATTTTAGTCTGACCTTATAAGACCAAAAGAAGACTCCTCTCCCTCCCCCCAATGTCAGACTAAATGGGAAGTAAACAGAGATGAGCAGTTCTGCATGACAATGAAGTGATCTGGGCTGACAGTGCAAGAGCAAGTCAGCAGTGCTACCATATGAAAAGGCCAGTGTGTGCAGCTTGCCCTGTGTTCCCACGCATGTTGAGACCATTACTGTTGCTGCCCGTCTCATGGGGTTGTCGTGGTCAAGTCAACTCAATGGCAGTGCGAGTCCCTCATCAACCTAAAGCGGAACAGCAATTAGACTGCGTTAGATCGAAACGATGGATTCAGTGACATCGTCAAAAAAAAGATGCTGGCAAACAAGAAGGCCAGAGCCAAGAGCAGCAGACATGTCCAATCTGTAAGCGGATGTAATGCTTTAAATGTCAGGTCCTGATCTGGGCCGACAGTAAACTCTTGAGAAGGCATGTCAGGTTATGCAAAACCAAGTGCAGATGATTCACCATCAGCCGATAGTGACATACTCACTACAGCAGGCCAAATGTAAGAAATAATGTCCCCATGAGAGTATGAGAAACTGTCTTTTACAAACTATAACTGAGATGTGTAATATATTGTCTATTATTTCACTGTAGTGGCCATTGAGAGTGCTTTGTGCTTTCATTTCCTAATCAATATGACCTTGAATATGATCTGTACACAGCCACATGCCTCTCTCCCTCCATTCACAATCACAGCCACTTCACTTGCCATTTGCTTACAATATGAAGCTATCAAAGTCGTAATCACAGATCATTGCATTTTCCAAGCCATGACTCGAGCAGTGACTCACCCTCTTATAAGATTTAATATTTTCCTTGCATACTGGAAACGGGTGTAATCTTTAAACAAAAGAAAAATTGATTTTTTTCTCAGGAGAAAAACATTTCCATCAGAATTATTCTGGTCCTGCATAATAACAAATTACTCATGCTCTTGGCTTTGACTTGATTATGTGCGACTTCTTCCAAAAGAGGTGCAAATTGGGGAACAACATTACCACCAAACTCTGTTAAGCTAATGCAATACCTCTTAACTATGATGAATTGGATAAGAATGTGTCTGTATGTGTCTAGGCTATATTTGCAAAATCAAGCTGAAAACGAAAATGTTCTCCATCTTTATTTTAAATTAAGACTTTCTTTAACACCTGTCTTTGGCCAAAAAATTGTTGGCTCAACCTCCAGAGCACTGACCCTCTTAATGCTGGTTACGGATGCTGATAACATGTCGGTCAATTCTCAGGTAGACACCAAACAACCACTCTTAATTACTCCCGTCTGTTCTTTGGGGCACTGCTGACAAATGAGTCCCGTTATGGATCCAGGACCAAAAAATGCTGAGAGCAAGTCAAGTTAAGGTTAAACTGCTGATAACATGGATGAGTCATTTGTCAAGTTGTCATTGGGCCTATAAAAAAGGTATGGCTGCTGCTCATCTTCATGCATGTGCAGGACTGGCTGCAGCTTGGCCCCGGCCATCAAAGCAAATTAAGGCTGGGGGAAGTCGATGTCAACCAGGCAGGTAATCTACAGAGGGAAAGTAAAGCTCACACAGGGCAATCAATAAGCACACCATGCAAAGAAATGAACCAGGGCAAAGCCATAATACAATGCAGCAAGTATTAATAAGCAAAGAAATGACTGGCTGTGGATGGGGTAAAATCATGCGAGTTAAACCTTCTAATCTTACAAAACTCATTTCACAAATGTCATCAAAGTCAGTACGATAGCCTCCTGAAGTCTGAAATGCCAAGTCAAAGTGCATGAGGTTGCGAGAAAGTGAGAAGGATAGGATCAGACACATTAAACACTATTACAGCCATTAAATGCTACACGTAAGCTCCAGCTTCCCAGTTTGTAAGTTGTAAATGCAGCTTGCAGTGCTACTGGACAGGAATAAATGGAACAACGAGTCTTTCTGGTGGATGGCTGATAGAATAAAGGAGACGAAGTAAAAGTCTGCATGCGCACTGAAAGCTGTTAATGAGGTGAAGAAAAGGTACAAACAACAAGACAGGTTGTTGTTTTGAGTGCACTGTTTTTTCTAAATGTCAATCAGACATCCCCATCACACTCCAAAGCCTTGGGCTCCACCTCCCTCCCCACCATCCCAAACTATTCATCCATCCAAACTGCCCTGAGTTGCGAGCAACACATTCTGATACCTAAACAAAATAAGTCGTCCATTAGTCATTTCCAAAACAACCCATATGAGAGTTCAAGCAAAACAACTCCTATTAGTTTTTTTCAGTTCTGCAGGATAAGGTTTAGTTAAGCTGGCAACTACAGCTACTTGGTTAAAGTTATGGAAAGATCGTCAGCATGGTTAAAAGTTGGGATGTAAACTCAGGGAAGAAGTATGTGGTTGGGTCTCCAAAGTTACTTTAACACCTGAGACTTTCTACAGCAGTATAATGTCATGATACTTCCTTCTGGGTGTGTGTGTGTGTGTGTGTGTGTGTGTGTGTGTGTGTGTGTGTGTGTGTGTGTGTGTGTGTATATATATATAAAAATGACAGATGATTTCATTGTTCTGGTAAGGGCATTCTCCTCCGATTGCCAAGAATATAATGCAAACACAACCAGTTAAATGTGCATTAATTAAAAACAAAAAGACTGATGCTTCTGCAGGGCTTTGATAGGCTTTTGTTCAGAACAAATGTTGGTTATTTACTTTGCTTCATGGTGAGATGTTCTGACCCATAAACTCTGTGTAAACTCTGTGCAGTTTAAATATTTCAGTTTTAACCTCAAAGTGCAACAGCTTGGTGAGATATTTTGTTCTTAAGTCAAAAATCTAAAAGATGCATTTTTCTCTTTATTGTTCTATATGATATATTACTTAGCCATTTTACTCATTTGTTGTGTAAATGTAATTTTTCTGTTCATTACAAGCTATCATAAGCTACCTATATGAGAGACCTGCAGATGTTGTTGCACTCAGACTATGCAGCGAGCCATGGTTATTCAGGTAAAATTGAAGATATATGAAATAAACAGTATTTCCTGAGGAAATATTTTTTCACCCTTGATATTAATTTCATCCTATTTTAGGTGAAACATTAGATTTTAGGTGAAATATTAAACGTCATCCTTCTCTCATGAGTTTTCAGTTACAGAAAAATAACTAAATAAAAGGGTGGTGAACAAATAACACTAAGGGCCATGACATTATATTTACTTGCTAATCAAGCACTCACTTCACAACTTTTGTCTAGTTTTATGCAGAACAGCTGTTTAATCTGTGCTTCCCTCAGGGATTTGTACACTGCTGTCCAAATGTTGAATATATTTTGGTTACAATGGCTGGTGCTAATTTTTATCTCCAGTTATTGTTCTAAATCTACTGTTGCTAATGTAAGGACAAGATGCCAAATCTCATTCAAAATAATTTGCTGTATGACAAGAAGGCATGTATTTGATGTACAACTCATGTTAAGATTTTAGTTGCCTCAGAATATAAATATGATTATAATTATTATAAGTATGAATTCAACTCCTGTGTATGTTTGTTTCAATTAGCCCTCAGTGCTGTGCTGCAGGAACATGCAGCCTGCTTTCCACTCTTCTGCATTTCTGGAGTGACCATTAAAGGGTACTGTAGCACTGGCTGTTAGTATTCAATTTACATTTCAGCAGTGCAGTGGGTCTGCCAGTCATCCTGCTCTCACTCTGATTGCTGTGCATTTTCCTGACCAGTGGATATTCGCACTCACAGCCTACTTCACTACGTGGAAGTCAAAACAGCCCTGGTTGCTTCATTATTTCCCAACAACAACAACAAACTGTACATATACATCCATAGTGACATGCATGTATACACCCCTCCAGCTAATGAATGGCACACAAGCAGGCAACATACTGCAGGGAAGCATTGATTGTTTCAAAGATGCCCGCACTTGTCAGCGTGTTACAGATCAGCATAAACAAGTCGCTGCTCTCTGCTCCTCAAAACCTTGATAGCACAAGCTGCTCGTCATCTCTCTTGTCAATGGACTCGTCAATCAAGAGTGAAAATGGGCCACTTTTACACCTCTCAGTGACAGGCAGGTTAACGTCAAGCTTCTCTGCAGAATCTGAATCAATTTAGTAACAAAACTGTTGTGTTTGATAGTAAAATTGCCCAAGAACAAGTCAGTGAAGGGAATGCAAGTACTTGCCGGTAGACCTCGTTCTGCCACAAAGTTACCAAACAGAATTCCAGCTCTTGTTAAGCTTTGAATTGTCAGTGTGAAGTCTGGTGTTCAGGTGCATTTCAATAACAACAAGACTAAGAGTCTACAGCTGTGCAAGCGGCTCTGTGAGGCTATACATAGGCACTAGTGACGTTACGTTCGCAAACGATCCGATCCTTTTCATCGGCTCTTTGGTATGAACGAAGGGAACAGAGTCGTACTTGGTGAGAGCCGTTCATTGTGCCCAAATTTCACTGCCTGCCCTAAATCCACTCCCCTTTACGTGAACAGTAAGAACCAGCCAGTCAGGTAGGCAAGGCAAATTTACACATTTCAAACAGAGGGTAAAGTCAAAGTAGTAAATTCACTGACAAAGCAAAGGGATATGGCGTCACCTTGTATAATGTTTACAGTGCAGATCATTGACATTAGGTCTGGCTATATAAGTCATGTAGTGCTACTAAACCAGTCCACATATGCCAAATTAAATTATATTGGTGGGATGTCTGAGTTGAAATCGGATCCAAATCTTACCCTATCATTATCCTAGTGATTATTTCGCAGATAAATCTAGTAACCCCGTCCCCTAAAAAAAAACAAAAAACATAGAAAGATGAACGGCTCTCTGAAAGGAACAGAGATCCTTAAGATCCGGCTCCCTTCAAAGAGTTGTAATTCCCATCACCAATAGGCACAGCTGTGCTTTGAATTAGGTGCTAGAATCAGCATTCTTACATGGTCACAATGGCAATGCTAACATGCTGACGTAGAGCAGGTATAATGTTTAACATTTTCACTGTCTTAGTTTAGCTTGTTAGCATGCTAACGTTGACTAATTACCATTAAACAAAATACAGCTGAGGTTGATGGGAATATCATTAATTTCGCAGGTATTTAGTCATGAACCAAAGTATTGGGCATATTAAAATTTTAACCTGATGATGGTGCTGGATGAAAAGATGAACAAAGGGGATCAACAGAATCGTCGTCAGAATCGTCTGAACACAAAGATTCACACTCAGGCAGTATGTTATTGTATGTATAGACTGCATATAAAAGTCATAAACTTCTTTTAAATACACTAAAGGTTACCGAAGCTTCATGAGGAAATTGACATGAGCCTCTGAATTGTACACAGTAGTTTTCAAAATGGGCCCATTGTATGCCTCTTTTTTCAAGGACAATGACCTGAGTCTTTGCACAAAAGCACTGCACTGAATGCACTTTAATGTTTATGTGTCATGTGTTTAAGTATCATTTCAATTCAGGTTTTTAATCACATGACGGTTTGGCAGTTTTTACATCACAATGTTGTTTATCCTCTTCCAAGAGATAGTTATAGATCCCCACAGTGTTAATCAACATAAATCCACATGCGCATAGGCAATGACACACCTGGCAGACAGGCGTAAAAGTGTTCAGTTGTAAGGAGAAATGCCAAATACATGACTGAAAGGACAGTATTAACAGCATCAATAGTGAACCAATTCAAAACAGCATTTCACACTGACAAACAGTGAAGGTAAAAGCATGTATAGAGGCAGCATTTTGAATTACATGCTTTTACATTACAAATAAATCTGGGCACAAAAGATGAAAATATAGACTTGAGTCTCCTGCAAACCCACTGCAGAGCAAATTGTTGTTGGTAAGCAATAGGAAGAGATTAAGACCAGGTTGACTATGTCCCTATTCCTCCTGTCGGTAGTTTTTATTTCTGATGTTGCTTTGCATAAAGTAACATGACGGAGCCACACTGTTCTGCAACAGGAAAACACTAAAGCTAAAAGTGATAGCACAATCACCTCTGTGACAGTAACAAGTGTTAACTGGACTTGAGAAGAAGACGCATCCTTGTTCAACTCGTGCTTTTGTTTGATGCCACATCTCAAAAAAGCTTTTGCATCAAGCTGTGTTTATGATATAAGTACTGTAGGTGTTGTACACAATATCAGACAGGAGCTTGGAAGGAGAAAACATTGTGTAGCGTGAATACATTATACTGAGAGGAGAAGTGACATAATGGGGCTACAGTGCATTTTGCCTGGTTTAGTGTCCCTAACTAACCGAGGCGCAGGTTAGTGGTAGCGAGAAGCAAAGAGACAGGCATGGCCGTTCCCTGTGTGTCTTCAACATCAGCCAGACTGGTAATAGGATTAAGGTTTCACTCCCATACACAGTTATTTGGTGCATTTGTTTATGCTTCATGTGCAGCCACATCTGACGACAAGGCAAACACACACACACTTGGGAGATGAGTCATTCCCTTTATGAATCATATTGTCTCCTCTTAAACTAGTGTGGGGTTTGGTGGTTAAAAAAAAAAAAAAACTGATTTCAATAATACATTTTCATACTGTACTCTCTCCTGGTTCTGACGATGCAGCAAATTCTAGCAGATGGCTAACACATGAACGTGTGAACTTGTTAAAAGACTAAAAGTTATTTAATTTTTTTAGACTTATTTATTTATTTAGGGCTGGACAGCTGAGTGTTTTACTTATGAATAGCTCTTTTGATAAAAACAGGCTTTAGTTAGTTTTATACCTCACTGCCTCCAACAGTCGATCAGCGCAATAGTGCGAATCCGATGGGAGAACTGTGTATTGCATCATGCACATGCAGAACATGGGACCCACTCATAGACACAGTACTCCATAGCGCTAATAGTGGTTAAAAATTCAACAGCGTACCTTTAAGCGCATTTAACAGAGTTCACTTTTAATAAGTATACCACAGTATAACTTAAGTCTTAAAAGTCTAAAGACGGTTATGTAGTGTCAGCCTGGGCAATATCATTGGTAAAAGCGACAGTACTGTCAGGATCCATGAGGGGTGAGTTCACCTTTGGTTCTACTGAAGATCATGAGATATTTAACTTACTTTTATTATAAGACAAGATACGACGTACTTGAGAAACCCTGGCAATTGATCATTTTGAAGTCAGATCTCTGTTTTGCACATTCCATCATGCCTTTTCTAACTTAGAAATTTAAAAGCACAGTGCTTGGCTCAAGAGTCCTTACAAATGCATTTCAGTCCATTCTCGCTATTCATTTATGCGATTGCAGAATGCAGCACAGTGAATACAAAAGCTTTTTTCAGAGAGCAGTACATAGCACTATACCAAGCATAGAAAGTGGGCCTCGTGGAAAATATTGTAAAAACTGTGATGGTAACCAACATGACATTATTTTAGTTTTTTTTGCTTCCAATATAGTGTTCTGACAGCAAAAACACATCTGTTTAATCAGGTCTCCACTTTAATCTGTTATTTTGCTATCAGATAGGAAACTCTTGTAGCAAGAATAGCATCTGTGGTTATAAATTTGGTTCACTTGTGGGCTTTATTTGATCTGTCCTGTAATTTTGTTATTTCCTCTGAAGTTTCCTGGAAAGGATGGTGTAATTTGGTACCAATTATAGGGATAATAGAGACAGTGTTCTGTGACCATACACTTGGTTATTACTCATTTATTTTAGTTTGTAAGAAAGAGCCAACGAATGATACACAGGAAACAGAAGACCACAAATGAGTGAATATTCTAGAAAAAAAAATGCTGTAATCTTAATAATTAGAAAATTAGAAAAATAATTCATTCAAAGTAAATGTTAAAGCCCCTATGTATTGGATTTGGGAAATTTGGACTTGACAACTCCTAATGGTAGCATAAAAAAAATTTAAAAAAAGACACCGTCATAGACAGCAATACACTCCCCTTTGGCCCCAAACCCTCCCCAAATGAATCTGATCTGTGGACCCCGATCTGAGAAAGAATGCAACACAGATTATACTCATTTTCAGCAGAATTGTGTCATTTTTCTACAAATAAGTTATATCAGAATAAGAAAATAGCTATAACCACATAACAAATCCACAAATAGAAGCTTTGATTTACAATTGCTCAGTCGATTCTTTATATTTCTTGACTTGTACTGTATGTTGCCTGTAATTCACAACCACACAGGAATTTTTACATGTAGCTCAAAATGTGCACCGAAGAAGACTCAAAGCTAAGCCAAATATTAATTGGAATTAATTATAAGTGTAACAATTGAAAACTGTCTCCATTTACCGTATAATTAGTACCAAATTACACAGTCCTCTCTAAGAATCCCTTTACAGTTGCACATCAGTTCCCTTCTCGCAGTTCTACCAAGTCTGTGGAAACTATTGGACCAAGAAAATAAAGTGTTATCCACCTGGATGGGCCAGTTTATGCTTTTACATCCTTCTCAGCTCTTTGAAGCATGCAATCAACAAGGTGTTGAAAATGTTTCGCGGTGATCTTGGTTTTTGTTGTCCCTTCCATTCACAGTAAACACTGTAGTGCACGCAAGCCCCAGGAGGCTGACCGCTTTCTGCGATGGCTGCTAACGGTGTCTGGCAGCAACGATCAAACTACCCTTGATGTTACTTAGATAACATGCCTTACCCATTCTAACATTTAGTTAAACAGCAAACAAACTTCACTGGCTGCATGCTTTATAAAGTGAGTCACAGCCATGCAAGAAAGCTGTTAACACAAGGGGATGCAACTAGTTGCTTCTATCAATATAGTTTTGTTTTGACAGTTTTTTTCTCCCCTTTTTGCGTGTGTGACAGTATCCACAGTGGTCATTCATAATCATAATCGGCAAACGGCAGTCGCTATTACAGGTGATTGAATCGGAGTCTGTTTGGTAAGAATGGTGAGCATTTTGCAGGGATTTTATCCATCAACTTTTATTTCTACTGTGGGATCGAAGCAGAACCTCATTTCATTTTTGTCCCTCGAAGCCCATATCTCATCCACCCTTCTTCACTTCATCTTATTGATCTTGATGTATTGATTTTTTGAGTGATGAAATTATAATTTGGTAAATTGAGAGGATGGCCTAGAATTCCAACTCCATTGTGATTTGTTTCTTCTGAATATGTTGGCTGCTGCAGTTGAAATGTAAAAGAGTGGCAAAGTGCCATTTTCTCAAAATTGGTAGCATACACAGGCAGTGAGTGAGCTTATTAAAATCTGACATATGTTCACTTGCATGAGGGGAATTAGTTACTATCAAAAGTATGCAATATGTTGCTGCCCTTGCCGAAGTTGTCCTTAAACCAGTCAGCAGGATTTAACCTATAAAATATGGACTAACAAGTATTTGTTTTCCAGCTCCCATATAATTCCATAGCATCATTTGTAACATCCTGGTTACTGCCTGGTTGTTATGAATTGTGTTGACGCCATGAGCTAAGTTAAAACAATTTAAGGATGTGACAGATGCAGGCATACTTAATTTCAAAATATTACATGATTATACAATACATACCTTGCATTTGTAGTTTTCTTAAAAACTGCTCTGCTAACATTGCCTGCAGCTTTAGTCTTGCTATAATGAGTGTGCAGGTACAAGGTCAGTGTCTTGCACAAGGACATTTCAGCAGAATACGTGGCTATTAAATGGACCCCGTGTTGCTGGAGAGATCGAATTCAGCAGTGTTGAACTTATATGTTCTGCGGCTGAATGAGCACAAAAGACAACTGTGGTATTGATTGAGCTAATTCAACAGATCTATGAACAGTGTAATGTATTTGCTTATTAATTTAGTCACCTGCTATACAGGTATATTATCTATTCAAGTCACACAAGGTTTATTTCTTATTTCTCTGCTTATCAGGGGATGAATAGAGGCAAAAACAGGATTCGTAACTTGTTTTTAGTGGTTTTGTTTGAAACCTTTAAAG
The DNA here is from genome assembly GCA_008360985.2 of Macquaria ambigua. Classification (NCBI taxonomy): domain Eukaryota; kingdom Metazoa; phylum Chordata; class Actinopteri; order Centrarchiformes; family Percichthyidae; genus Macquaria; species Macquaria ambigua. The sequence goes on from VMKM01000500.1 coordinate 52,893, forward strand.
CATTCAAAGCTCCAGGAGGGAGAAGGACAGAGCTACAACCAACCGGGAAAGAAGAAGCAGCTAAAAAAATACACTTGTATGTTCAGGGGAAGAATCAGAACTAATACCGGAACAGCCCTGCACCAGTCTTGTCAGCTGCATCATATAATAGTTCATCACAATAGCTACTACATGTGTCTTTGTTCCGATTTTAATTCTGATGAGCAGCAAAAGGCTGAAAACCTTGAAACAAATCTCACTTTTATATTCGTCCTCATTATGAAACCATCCCCATGTACACACGTCTCTTTTTTGTTTGATTTTCATCTATCTGGATTGACAGACGCACTGGAATAACAATCTGAGTTTATTTTAAACTCATTTCATGTTGCTTTAAACCATGCGGGACTAAAACACACACACAAAAAATCTGATTTTTGCCCTGTGTAGACAACCATGAAAAGATCTGACCAAACCGTAAAAAAAAAAACTGATTTTCTGTTTGTTTAAACCCAGTTCGATGAATGAGAGGAGGGCATGTGAGGGTCTAGGGCCTGTCATGTTTTAAGATGCAAAGGATGGTTCTACACCCAGAGGCATGCACTTTGGTCAGAGAATGAAATCTGTGTAGTCTGTCATTTGAATTTTATCAGACCCCAACCCTACGAAGTGCTGTCATAGGCAATAGATTTGTGTGGGAGTTTGGGTATGAGGGAGAAGGGGGCGGGGTGTCAGAGTGCGGGGGTAACATCTGTTTCAAAGCAACCCAGGGCCCGTGCCTGTGTGTTGACCTTGCGTCAGCAAAGTTGGCCGGGGCTCTCTTCCATGGACAACACGTCGCCCGTGGCATAAACAAGAGAAAGTGATGCTTAACCACAGCCCCGTTGCGTCTAGAAAAGAGCAGCATTATTCCCCCGAATCACACTTGCATTCACTCACACAAACACTCTTCTTAGCTTGCGCTTGATGCACAAATATCTTTTCACAGACACACAAGTTAATGCTGTTGTGCTGAGCTCCAGATTTCCTTGCCTTAGGCCTGGAGTACCGGAGTACAGTCGTCTGGCTTGCACGATTGCAACATGGGGTCAGCCTTCAGATACACAGCTGCTCCCTCTCACAAATCCCACCCACCCTTAGCTGCATGTTTGTGACAATTATATTAATGTTCGCCATGCACACACACATGCAAACACAAGCAAAACGCTGCTGCACATGTGCATCCACAAACGCAAACGAATGCATAAGTGTACGCACCAAAACACACAGACGCTCAAACAGCCCTCCAGGCTTTATTTGTATAAACAGAGGTTCTGCTGGAGCTGTGCAGCTGACCTGCTTTTCAGTGTCTGTGCCTCTTCTTTTTTTTGTGGTCTTAAATAACAGCTGTCTCGCTCCTGTAGATCTTTCTTTCTCTGTCACTGTCTCTCTATTACCCTCTCTCTCACTCTTCCTCTCAGCCTTTGTCATCCTCGTTTCTCCCCCAGCCGCTGTCCTCTTTTGCTCTCTCGCTGTCTGTTTATCATTCTGTCTGCCTTTCGCCATGTCTCATTACCAGAGAGGGTAAGCAAAGAATGTTTTCCTTCTGTTTCTTCCCCTCCTTCTCTCCTCCACATTCCTCCCTCTCTATCTTTTTCCCTTAACTCCCACTTCACTCCCTCTCTTCCTCTTTCTTACTGCAGTTTCTCCCCCTTGCTTCCTCTCTTTCTCACCTTTCTCTCCCAGCACTCCTTTTACAGTCTACAGGCAGGAGTTGCCAAAGCTTTTGCATCCCTGCAGCATCAGGAGGAGGAGGAGGAATGGGGGAGGGTGTTAGCGGTAGGAGAGCAAGAGTTGGCACTGATGTTGGCATCTGACTGGCGCAGGGAGCACCCAGCTAAGTGGAATCAGATACACTGTGCGTCTCTCCAGTGCACTGCAGTGCAGGAATCTTCACTGTCCCAAAAAACTGCACCCACCCCTCTGTCTCGGTCACAGACTTCCTATGAAACAAATTAGAGTTGTAACTACTTTGACTATGAAGGATTGTACAAGAATGGTAGAAAAGAGTTTAGATTTTAGCACTTAATGGCTACCCTAAAAGTCCTAAACAAGTTGAAAATGTGGGTACAACAGATGGCCAAAAGTAAATGGACAACTGAACATTACACCAATGCACAATTGTTGAACATCTAATTCCGAAATTATATATAGGCGCTAATATGCTGCTATGCTGCTCCAGTCTTGTGGAAAGGCTTTCCATACTTACAGGGATTTCCTCCCATTCAGCCACAGGAGCATCTGTGAAGTCGGCCACTGATGTTCAGTCATTAGACTTGGCCCACAGTCGGTGTCCCAATTCATTCCAAAGGTGTTGGATGAGGTTGAGGTCAGGTCTCTGTGCAGGCCTAAACTGGGAAAACTATTTTTTGTCGACCTGGCTTTATACATGGGGAAAATAGTTGAAACAGGAAAGAGTCTTCCCTAAACTGTTGTCACAAAGTTGAAAGCACACTTTTGTCAAGCCTTTGTTAAAAATCTCACCAATTGTAGCCAATCGTTGTAGCGTCTTATAAGATGGAAATTATATATTATGTCAGCAAAGTAACAAAAAAAAAAACAACATGATTTACTCAGACTGAGAAATGTTGCTTCCATTAGAGGAATTAGCCTAGTTAAGACTGGAGAGGGGCAAACTGCTAGCCTGGCTCTGTCCGAAGGTAACAAAATCCCCCTACCAGCACCTCTAAAGCGCACTATTAACGTTATATATCTTGTTTGTTTAATTCGTACAAAAATCAAAGGGTACTAATGACAATTTGTCATTTTACATGGGGTTGTATACCTTGGGACAAAGCCAGGCTGTCAGTGTCCCCGTTTCACGTCTTTATGCTAAGCTTAGCTAACCGTCTGCTAGCTCCAGCTTCATATTGAACGGACTGATACAAGAGTGGAACCCATCTTTTTATCGAACTCTTGGCAAGAAAGCAAATAAGTAAATAATAATATTTCCAAAATGTCAAACTATTTCTTTAAAAGGCAATACAAACCAAGATAAATCAAAAGGTGGTGCGGGGTTTCTTCCTCGCTAACCAATTGGAACGCTGCTCAGCAGCAGTGCAGTCAGTGCTGCCAACAATGGCTGAACGATATATACAAGGAGACTACCATGTCTTATTAATCTTCCAGCTCATCATTGTCTAAAATATCATTGTGCGCTGAAGCATTATGATTTTTTTTTCTAATTACGACGACTGTAAGGTGCCTAGCCCTTACAGCCCTAGAACATAAGTACACAAAAGTATGTAGAAAGAGGTGTCCACATACTTTTGGCCATATACCATAGCACCTACAGTGATTAGGCTACAACAGAAGGTCGTAAATGAGTCACTTAAATCTAAATGTTTGTTTCCTGTCTCTTGATCTCTTCTACTTCCCTCTCTCAGTGCAACCCCCTGCTACCTGTTTCCATCCGTCTTCCTCTTTTCCTCTCACTCCTCCTGTCACTCCTCCTCTCTCTTGCTGTCTCCTTTTCTCTATGCTAATCTCCCATTACCAGAGATGCCATGTTAAAGAATGAGTGTTTTGAGGCAGCAGAGGCGTGTGTCTCTCCGTCTGCAAAGAGGCCAGCTAAATCTGAGACTACCCTTTGAAACGTATACATCCAAATCTCTTCCGCCCCACACACTTCCTATCGCACACTCTCAATGCCACTTACTAAGCTATACATTTACAGAGCAGTCGATGGGAGGTGAGCTCTGTTTTCATGGTGCGTTTATCTGACTTATGGGAAGAAAAAAACAAGAGGATTTATTGAAGCACAATGTGGCCCCCTGGTGACAGGCAGGGGTAGTGCAGATCCTCTACAGAGGTTTTCCTCCCTCAGCCTCCTGACCAGTTCTGTGCTCTCATTCTGTTCACACACAGTCTGGGCTTTCACTGTCAAGTCTGCAGCTGATTTAAGTAGGATACTGCACACCAAAGTTACATCCAAAGGCTGCAGAGCTCTATTTGGAGAGACAGATGGTTTAACCATGTTAGTGAGCCTAATTTCTCAGTGGGTAAAAACATTTGCAGTCTGTTTATGGTTTTAATAGTTTTAGTCCAAATCATGACCATGTGGTTCTGAGTAGCTCAGTGGAGACATCATGGCACCAAATTCACCAAGGTCAGGAGACTGATTACCACTGTGATTATCCACCCTTAAAAAAGGATCAAATATGAGGGTGAGTAGAATCATGATTGTGGTGCTCACAGTATTGAAAAATGATATTTATACAAAACACATCGCAGGGCATCGCATGACTTGACATGCATCAACTGACACCCTTAGTACACATAGTGCACGTAATACTGAAAGTAGTAGTAGTCAAAGTACAGTAACTGGAATGCTAGCAGGTGGGCGTATATATAAAACAATAAGTGTGGATGTTTTGTCACATCCGCCCCAAGTTAAGTCTATAAGTGTGCTAGCGCCTCTGTGAAGCTGAATTAGCTAAATGCTAAAGTCAGAGTGCTGAAATGCTGATGTTTAGCAGGTCATGTTGACCATTGTCACCATGTTGTGTTAGCATGCTAACATTTGCTAACAAGTGCAGCTGAGGCCAATGGGAATGCCATTTTCTTTGCAAGCATGTAGTCATAAAACAAAGTATTGGACAAATTGAAATTTTAACCTGATGATGGCACTGGATGAAAAGTTAGGGTATCAGTCAAGTCAGTAGGATTCATCCTGCAGGAACTGTGAATGTCAGTTCATCTAACAGACCTTTTTTCACAGCAGAAATGTTGGCATGTCATAGCAGGAAAAGCACAGGTGTAATTGATAACATAAAAACGACATTCCATTTAGGTGAGCCTGTTCCATGGTGCTGGTATTATGCATGCTGGCTCACTGGCATGACTTACTTGATGGAACCAAGCCACTGTCAACAAAATTTGTTTCAGCTGTGCTTTTCCGGCTATGACGAGTCAAAGTGTCTGCCGTGAAAGAGGTCAATAGTCAGTAGACATTTCAGTCTGGACCAGAGTGGTGTATCAACCAACCGACCAACACCACCATTTCTAGAGCCTCGGCCATTGCTAACAATTCATCAGCATTATATCTCTTATCAGAAAGTGACCCTTTAAAACATACACACAATTGATATGGTGAGGTTCTGTTGATAAAAATACTCTATCCACGACTAATCATGCATTGTGATCTATTCACCAGCTAGTATTTTCTAGAAAAGTTAAAACATGCATTTATCCTGATTTTGATAATGGTCAAAATATTTCACATTGTCTCAAAATTGTTCATTTGTTTGTATCAGTCCACATTTAAACAAATGGCTGAGTTTAAAAGTTGAGTTTGCAGGGTTTATTTGACTGAAATCATTTTTTCAGTACCACGTAACATCTAAACAGGTCTGATATGACATGTATTAGGTGTCTAACAGCTTGTTGACATTTTCTGGTGCCATCCCATTATGATTTTAAATAAAATCCTTATAAGCCTATTATTCAGCCAAAGTCATATTTGAATACAGCTAAACCTTAAATGGACAAATAAATTCCAGATTGCATTTTTAAGCCGCAGTGATATAATGAAAACAATACATCCACAGAGGCAGACATGTTGACACTGCCTGCGCCATTTCCAAGTGTTGTTTTTCTCCTTCCTCAGATGCTGAAGCTGGATGGCAGGTTTTCTGTCAACACAAGGAGATCTAATCTAAGGGTGGTGACAGTGAGATAGACGTGAGAGTGCAAGGCACATCATTATACAGGTATCATAGAGAGCATTAACGAGCACAAGGTAATTGTACACATACTGAGGAGCATGCACCTGATGAACAGCGCACACAAGAGCATGCACACGGCAAAAGTAGAAGCAGAAATGTCTTTGTAATGTCAAAATAAGGAGTTAAAGAAACTTTCCTTGATCTTACCACCCCTTACCTCTGAACTCATTCCTATGGATATCATTACAATCAAAGTAGGCCTACATAATTATTGTATAAAGCAGAAGTTTCCGTGTTTAATGTAAAAACATCATATACATAGTTCCAGCAACATCTGCCAGTGAGTGCAGCAGCATTGCACGACACGAGCATGATTCATCACTCAGGGAATACTGTACGCAGAGCAGTCGGGGAAGGAAAGGAGTGCACACTGGTTGATAAAGAAAGCAGCTAATTGCTGTTTTTTTTTTTTTTCAACTTAAAGTAAAAATGTTGCGATCAATAAATTATGAAAAAGCTCAGTTGGCTGCCACTTTGCTTTTCATAGGGAGCAAATTCCTGGCAGTAGGAAAGCCCAGTGAGGAACATGTCCAACCTGCAAGCACCCCGACGCACCACCCACAACCTACCACCCACCATCCACCCTCTGCCACAGCTACACACCCTCTTCCGAACCCACATACCCCTCCTCGTACCCCCGCAACCTTCACAACCTCTTTGCAAGCTGTTTGCAGCCTCGCCTCGCTTTCACTTGTTTCTGGCGCAGCGAGGGGCCCTGTGGCTCCAGTTAGTTTCTGTAGCATCCTCTGCAGTCCACTCACACACAGGGAGAGGCTTTGTTAAGTGAGTCAGTTCAACAGAAGGAGAAGCATACATGCGAGCACATTTTAGTTTATGTGGACTGGGAACCTTCCAAGACACTACTCAGATGGTTAGCAAAATTTAAATAGTCGTGACAAGATTCAGCTCATACTGTACTAAAAATGGTGCGCAGCGGATAGTTGAGCAAGCATTGCAAACTTGAGTCTTAATGGTTCAATCCCATAATGGTTTGGGATTCATTCCTGTATGCTGATGCTATGGAGTGGAATATATTTGTGTATGCCGGAGCTATGGAGTGGAATTAATTAACATTTAAAAATATCCACATTCCACTGATCATTAATGGTGGAATTAAACAGAGATTGCTAAAAAGCTCTCCCTTGCAAACACTGGGTTATGTAACCCATCTGTTCCCTGCTCCGGGATGTTTTCTATTAATTGTTTGTAAATTATGCATTTAAGAAGAACATACTGTATGACTTTAAATCAGGGTCTGACATAAGGCCAAAACTCATTAAGCGTGATTTTGACATGCATCACATTGAGTGCTCCTTCTGATGTTGTCATGGGCGCAACACAGATGGGAGAGTTGAAGCATCAAGGGAGCAGCTCAACAGAGTTTTGAATTTCACTGGGCATAGCCCTAATTAATACATTCTTTAAAGATATTTTCAAACATTTCACATCGGAATGAATCTATTTTGAAACGTTAAACTTCAACTAGTTTTTCCTCTATGTTGCCAAACTGCTGAGAGGCAGAGACCAACTCATGACGAAGTGAAATCTGACCAAGAGGCAGAAACTTGCTCCTCTGTCTAGCAAGTCAATAATCTCAACATTTCATCAGTTTAGAAAGCCACAATAAGACCCAAAACAGACGTAACGCAGACTGGTATGATATGATATGACTGACTTGTCCAGTAGAAAGCCTGCAGCTCAGCTCACTAATGGCTCCGGTCGTCCCCTCGACTCTCACCCTCTTCTTCAGTCATTTTGCCTCCTTCATTAAAAGCTTCTTCTTGCATTCTGTTGAGGACAGCACAGCTGTTCGGAGTGGGTCCACCATCTGCCATTTTGAGCAGGTTCACACTGATCATTCACAATGAGGCAGTTCCCTTCCTGTTTTTGCTGTGGCATATCCTTTGTGACAAGAGTCAGTCCTCCACAATCTGTGGGAAATCATAAATTACGACAAAATATTCTGCACATAGCTGCATAGCTAAAACATTTGCTACAATCTATATTTCTATATTAACAATCACATGTGAAAAAGGTCGCTCATAGTGCTAACCCCATGGAGAATTATCACCCCATTCTGCAGTTCTCAGCTCGACTGACCGTTGTAGCATCTTTCAGCTCATTGTTTTGGTTTTACAGCCCACTGTTTTGGTGGCAGAAGGCAGCCGTTTTCATAGAAAAAGCTCTACAAGCTAAAAGTTAGCGACTATCTCATGAACACAGGGCAGCATTTAGCAGCACAAGAGTCAGATATTTCCCTCTGGAGTTGGTGGAGACCAAAAACAGAGCTAAAAAGGAGAGTGAATATTATACTAATGTTTTTGCGTGTCTGCTGGATGTGCAACTGTTTGCTAACAAGTTAATTATATCAACTTAAAAGCTGATAACGAGGGTGTGTTTACAGCTTGTTTCTGCAACCCCTAAGTGGCCAAAAAAATCAGTTATTACAGGTTTTGAGTGAAATTAAAAATTTATTTTTGGCTGTGTCTTAAAAAGCAAACCCACACTAGTATTTTAAAAACTGGCCAAAACTCAAAAGTGTACAATCTTACCATTGCCCTTCATGGAAAACAATAACACTGCTCTTAATTTAGAATAATAGAATATAATAATAGATTGTAACACCAGTAACACAGGGCTGGTATATGAGTTAGTGTTATGGTCGGGCATCTAACCAGTGACTTTGCAGTTACTGTCTATAGTCTCTCTACCACTCAGGCAACAAACCTCTCACAGGACAGTGTTTCTGCAGTGCTGATGCTATCAGAACCTGCACAGCGACACTGATGCTAAGTGTAAAGAGGAGAGGAATTTCATTACACGTCTGTCATACCCGGGCACATAACCTTACACAGAGAGAGAGTGCTGGCTCTGAGTTCAGACTGTTGACTGTCATTCACCTCCAGCAGGTCCGATATTACTGAAAGAGTTGGCCCTCTCTTGGCAAATTCAAACTATGAAGAATCTGGAGGCCAACTCAATAAGGGGCTGTCCATGTTTTGTTTATCCAAGATTTATATAGGCTTGGCCTCTCACCCTTATCTTCTACTGCTGGACTACTGACATTTGAGAGCTTGTGTGTAGTGGCTTTTTTAATTGTTATACATGATTTTGACATTAGTAACATTATGCTTGTGAATTTGCCAAGTTGTGATTGAAAAGAGGACCCTTAAACTAGTCGGTTAAAAAAACATTAAGTGCAATGAAATTAATGAATAATGTAAAAATGTGTTTCCATTACTGATTTCAGTGGATTAAATATGCATTTAAAAATCACCCTATCCTTTTTTGACAGACAGACAGACAGACAGACAGACAGACAATCATCCTGTCATCAATTATTCCACAGAAACTGAATACCGGCAACAAGAACCTGCTAATATTATGACAAAAATGTGTTTATTAGATAAGAAACTGGCCCTAACACTTTGCAGTGAGTAGTTTAAAAGATATTTGTTCAGTGTTCTCCAATGCCCTCTTTTCTTTGTAGCTTGAATGTTCTAAGGCTAAATACAGGCTTTTGATAATGACTGTCATTCTGAAATGAGTTCATTATGCTCCGTTATCATGTTAGATGTGCTAGAAAAGGCACTGCCTGAGACTTAACTTCTCACTTGGCGTGAGAAGCCCAAATATATTTTGCCAGAATTCAATACCGTCATTTAGTGCTTTGCTCCCTCTCTTGGTTCGACTAATCCTTTTTACTCCCACACTGACGACGGCTGAAAAGGGAGAGAGAGAGAGAAAGAAAGAGACGGAATGAGATAGAAAGAGGACGAGAGCGTGTGAGGGAGGCGAGAGTGAGAAATGAAGTCAGAAGTTGTGAGGGAGGATAGAGGGAAGGATGCAGGAGGGAAGTGCATCAGCGAGGAGAGTGTGGGAGAATGGGAAAAGTGAACATCAGGACAGAGAGGATGAGAAGACGAGGGAATGAGGACAAAAGGAGACTTGAGAGGACATGAGGGAGAAAGGTTAGAAGTGCTCGGGACCGTCCACTTTCACTAGAACCTTGGCAAGTTGCACTCCGCCTCAGAGAGAGTGCTGCCACAATGACTCTATTACCGAAGGCCAAACCATCACGAGGACTTCTCCAGGAACATTTCCCTTGTAGGCTGCTGGCTTTTCCATGTGTTATTCTCGTTCCTTTTCAGCTTGCTCTTCTGAGACTTGTGATATGAACATGATGTCCTTACATGCAAATACTCTGAGCACAGACAAAGAGACATTCCTTTTCACACCACAGAGATGAACAGGTGACACTGACATTAAAGTAAAGCTGTGGATTCCACAATGGCGGATGAGCGTAGACATTTGCCCTCATATTTTCTATTTTCTGTCAATGTTCCTTTTCCAATTTGTTTAATAAAGCCCACGCATGTAAATATTTGCCACAATGTACCACTCTCAAATTAATCTTACAGCATACTGGCAGTAGGAATATTTTACTGTGACTTTGTAAAATAGCTCATATTCTGTGTATTCATTGTATTTATCCCAGGTATTCCATTTTGCTTTTGCTTTATTTGGATTTTTGACCACAGCAGTGCCACACAAGTTTAACCTAAACTGACTGCATCCTTTTATGGCACCAAGGTTGTGTGAAACAGGCTGATGAGCAGCAGCATAAATCATATAAAACAACTCTAGCGGAGACAAGAGAAAACAAGTATTTTGTCAAATTTATTTTAAAGTATTTTCTTTTCTTTCTTGCACTATTTGGCTAAAGTTGATAAGAAGATACTGACCCTCACCAAGGTCGAGTCATTACATACAAAAGTTGCCGTTAGATACAGTGAAGGAGCTTCAAGTGCAGGAAAAGTGCCTGCTCTGAGACAGTGTTTGTCATTCGGTCCATTCGTGTCCTTCACAAAAAACCTGTGTGAATGATGGTTTGCTTATAGTAGGAAAGTGTGGACGAGCTAAAGGGCAGCTACAATATGTTACCTCTGTAAGTTCTGCAATCAGCAAGTACAGCAAGGTACAAAAACTAAGCACACTGTGATTCATGGGAATTATGAATTTACTTGAGTTTCTAAAATCACATCTGCTTTTATTTGTGGTGACATGGTGACACAGAGGTAATACAGTATGTCAGTGTTGTGTCAAACTACATTTTGTGAATGAGTCTCAAAGACAACACAATATGCTTTAAAAATATTTGTTTAAATCAGTTTAAATCACTACACTGAATTAAGTTTTTAAGAGTTGTTATAGTTGCCTCTAGAGCTGAAATAGTATAAATATTCATTGATTAGTCAATTGACAAAATTAGTCAAGAATTTTGATAACCGATTAATAATTTTAATTACTTGTCAAGCAAAAATTGCCAAACATTAACTGGTTCCATCTTCTCAAATATAAGGATTTGGTGGCTTTTGTTTGGTTTTATATTATTGTAAATTAAATATCTTTGGCTTGGACAAAGTAAGCAATGTGAAGACGACACCTTGAGCTCTGGGAGATTATAATGTAATCTCATACCGCTCACTGGACCAAAAATGAATGGGAAGAAATTACAAAAGAACAACAAATATCTGCCATGATGTTGTGCACTCTGGTGACTACGGTATATAGAAGGAGACTGAGATTAAGCTCCGATTTAGTGTTCACATTATAAGTTCTACATGAAGTTCCAAGTTGGAACTGCATAGTGGGCATCTATGCATTATTAGATTGAAAGATTTAGAGTTTGGGAACAATTCAATTTCACTGCAGGTATAACAGAATGAAAATCAACTGAATCGTTGTATTGGCAGGATTATTGAAAACAGCTTTCTTTTTCCCATTTTTCACTATCCAGAGGAAAGGAAGTCAAATGGCATTTATTGAGCCTATAAGGCTAGGCCAGGGATAATGGAAAATTGCTCATGAAAGCGAAGAAAATGCCTTGAATAGAAGAGAGAAAAAAAAAAAAAAAAAAAAAAAAAAACCAAGGCTGGATCCAGCTCTAAGCCATTACAATAGTGTAGAGGCAGAAAGAAGAGAGAGAATGTAGGGCGAGAAAATGAGTGGGCACGATTAAAGATTTTGTGCAACCTGAAATGGTCGATTCTGGGGAGGTGGGGGGTGGGAGCGGGTTAAAGGATGGCGTGCCATCTTGAAATTAACAACTCCATCTGATAGTCTATATTTGGCCTGTCACACGCAGTAGGTGGAATTGAATCCCACGTCTCTCTCATCTTCCGCTCGTGCAGCTACTAGCAGAGCACATGCCCAGTGCTCCAACCTGCGTCCCTGGCAAACAAGGAAGCAACATCCCCTCCTGCCAGCTTCACGGCTGACTGACCCCCCTCTCGCAGCTTCATTTTGTAGCCTAATAAATAATGAAGGTTTGGTTTCTCAGAGGGGTGTCTGCACACTGTGCACCTGAACACCCTGTGTGTCTGCTGGCAGGCATTAAAAGGAGCCCGCCAACAAAACCCAAAGAACCGTTACCACTTCCTGCCTCCCACTACATCATGTTTAGATGAGAGAGGCATTTTGACTAAAATTATGCTTTTTCACATGGGAAATGTTGAATTTTTTCATAGCTTGAATTCACTGGCAATTGCCAACATAAATTAAAAACTGCTGCTCTCTACAAAAGAAGCAACACAGTTTTAGAAACACTGAGCCCCAGAGGTCAAAATCACTATAGGTGCAAAGATGCATTTTGATTTTAAGATAAGATAAACTTTATTGATCCCACAGTGGGGAAAGTTCACCGTCACAGCAGCTCAAGAGACAGAGATAAAACAACAATTAAAGAAAGAGAAAATAAAAGAAACATTATATACACACACACAATACAATAAATATAAGAAACAGCGACTTGGCAACGACATTGCAATGATGAATCTCATGTGAAAGGATTGTTGGTGCTGTAAGCTTTGGATTTAAAACAGCTTTTGAGAGCAATGTAATTATGGTGTGATTTCAATATGTGAATCTCTCCTGACCTTTACAGTATACTAATCTAATGAGAAAACACAGGAAAAATCAAAAGAGTCCTAATCTTTAATATGGGAATCAATCCTTCATATGGAGACAGAAGTAGTTTTATGATTAGACAGCCAGTTGACAGTACAAATCTTCAGACTGACCGTAAACCTGATAAGGAATCTGAACAAGATGGACTTCCGTCTTCCTCAACAAACACAGTTTCCTTTGTGCAAGGCACTTACAGGAAACATCCACTCTTAGGTGCTCTTATATTATTACACATCAGTCTGATGTTCAGTGCATTCCAGGTGTCATTTCCTGAGGAAATGATGTCATTTACTTTTTTGTTGCGTGCATTTTCCCCTCAACCTCGTCCACTTCTACTTCAGTAAGCAATTTCCCACATTGCCCAGAATGACTTGAAAATCCCCAGAGAACAGGCGGGAATGTATTGCATTCAGCTGTGGGTTATGCATGTAGGTGGAGAGAGCAAGACTGATAGCAATAGCATTAAAAAAAGTAAGAGTATGAGCTTTTGCACTCTGGTGAAAGGTGCTGCCTCACACAAAATGTAACATGTCTTGTGGCTGCATTGCATTCTGGTCTACTGAGGATCCTGTCAGGGCAGAAATGTGTATCTTCTATGATGGATTTCTGCTTATATTGCGAACATGAGTGCACAATGGTGTGTCTATAAATAAACCTGTGATTCTGAGGTACTGACAATAAAACCTGACATGTTTATTTGTTATGTTTTAGACAAGTTAATTTTTCTCTTACAGAACCCCTTTGTAGAAATGCTAGAAATAAAGAAAAATAAATAAATAAATAAAGAATACATGGCAACAAAAGATTTAAGCACTAATTAGACATTTATTTGCTTAGTTGCCAAGAGTTAGATGAGAAGGTTGATACCACTCTTATGTCTGTCCGTTAAATATGAAGCTACAGCCAGGAGACGTTAGCTTAGCTTAGCACAAATACTTGAACAAGGGGGAAACAGCTAGCCGTGCTCTATTCAGTTGCCAGGCACCCAGTGGCAACTCCAGGAAGGTACAGCTCCCAGTCTGGCACATAACCCCCCGTAAAATTGCAAAATGTCATTTTTACACTTTGTTTTTTGTTCGGATTAAACACATGAGATTTAACATGTCAATTAGTGAACTTTAGGAGGTGCTCGTAGGCTGATTTTGTTACCTTTAGACAAACCCAGGCTAGTTATTCCCCCCCCAATGTCCAGTCTTTCTAAGCTAATGTTAAGCTAACTGGCTGCTGGCTGTTGACTTATATTTAAACGGACAGATATGACAGTGGTATCAATCTTCTCATCTAACTCTCGGCAAAAAAGCGAATAAGTGCATTTCCCAAAATGTCAAACTATTCCTTTTAAGAAAAACACATCCACACCACCCCAACAAAAAGCACCCTGAAGTGAAGGCACATTACCAAATGCCATTTATATAGCAGTTACATTGTGGATAAAATGTGTTATTAAAGTGTTTAAGGGTTTATTTTCCCTCAACAGTTCCAGTGGTGGTTGACAGCACCCAAAAATATGTTATTGAGGGTGTTCTTAGCAGTCTCTGATGTAAAATGGTGACATAAGACTGCATTTGTGGCCTTTGACTTCTATTTAAAAAAAAACTAAGCTCCTGGGAAAATGGTAAGCATTTTCTGTCGATAAACCAATTTGTATTTGATCTTGAAGTTGGATTAATCAGGGTTCTTATCAGTAAAAAGCTTGCTGATAACCAGGTGAAATGCAAACTGGAGCGAGACAGCACAAAGGCTCTGCTCAGTGAGTCTGCAGGTGCGGTCCAGTCTGGCCATTTCTTCATTTTCCTGCTGACCAGGCATCAGTACTTTTTAATAAGATTCATTCATCTTCCCTTCATGCTCTCTCTGCTTACTTCTTTATTGGATCAGACTGCTGACGGCTATTATTCCCCATGGAATCTATTTACTCACCATTTAGGTAATATTACACTCACTTTGTATCAGTGTGAAGCAGCAGGATAGTATATTAAGCCTGGCAACATGTTTTAATAGCTGAATAACAGATAAGCATGTTAGTGGTCGGGATAGACTGGCTGGTACATTCCTGGAGGCTAGATGTGGAATTATGCAGTAAAATGCAAAACACTTTGAGTGATTAATCACAAATATTACTGTGTCAGTTGCAGTACATATTAATGCACTGCATTTCTAATGTCTAGACTCTCTGGTTCAAATCAGGTGTAGCAGACAGCTGGCATGTTTGGTAAGGGCATTATTGCCATTTGAGGCATTGAATTCAGCATGCTGGGCATTTGTATAGACATTTAAATGTGAGAGAAAAAGAAGACAAAGAAACCTAAAATGCATCAACAAATATAGCGATAGCTCTGAGAAAACAAGGTTGAATAGAGCCTTCAATGGTATTAGCATGCAACAATATAAGCTTACATACTTAGCATTCTCTTTATTGGATTTCTGCACAGTAAGCCATTTTCATATTTAGCCACCAATTCTTCTAGCTTCAATAGTTCAAATATCTGAACTAATACTTCTTAGGTTTTTAATAATACCTCAAAAGACGACGACACTTTATAGTGTTTCCCACACTCACTTTCTTCTCCACGTTCTTTCGCATTTCAGACAAAAGACTCTGTGCGTCTCAATATCCTGATTTAACCAACTATTTGATTGATCTGATCTTGAAAATGCTGTCGTATCTCACCATTGTAGGCCACAGAAAGCTGTCTGGTTTATATCCTATTGGTGTCAGCTGTAGCTGAAGGCAATGTGATGCATCAAAAAAGCTCTGGGACTCATTACCAATTCTCCCTTCCAAAGAGGGATTAAATATTATTTATAGGGCAGGGGGTAGACTTAAGTTCACTTCAATTGCTTCTGCCTCCGTTGTCAATCTAAATGATATGCTTGCAGGCGTGAGGCCTTTATTGGAGAGCTGGATGTTTTGGAGAGTTTAAATTCTCCATTTCGCTGCAGGAAGTTTGCGAGATGAGCTGCAACCCGAATTACACTGAATGCACTGGGAACAAAAAAAATTGATATTGACTGACAACATGGGCAAGCAATTAGAATCCATCTATATATTCTGATCTGAAAGTAATCCTCTGTATATGACTATTGATCAGATTCCCTTTTAGTTAAATATAGATTAAAAGGGAGTATACAAGATAATAAAAGCTTTGCAAATTAAAGACAACCACCCAAGAACAAAAAACACCCATGAGTTTGTCTTAAATACTCATCTCTAACAGAAAGTCACAGAGTGGGGTTTTTTTTTTCTTCTTCTTCTCTTTTTTTCCCCCCGTAGCACTACCCCACCTTGCCCATTCGTCTGAGGTTATGGTGCACTAAAACACACTCCACTGCCTCCACTGACCCTGTCCAGCATCATAGATCTACATTACAGACTTTGTCCTGCATAGGCTGTCTGTATGACTGATTCTGCCGTGTGCCCCTCCCCCTCCTCCTCCTCCTCCTCCTCCTCCTCTCTTCACAAGGGCAGAACTCTTTAGTTCTTGTAAAGTTTTTGGAGGGTGGCAGTGCAGCAATGTGCTACAGTGAAGCCGTAACTCACAACTTTTCATTTCTTTACTAAGACCCTTTTATTAGTCTGTGAAACTTCATCAATTAAGAAAATAATCTTGGAGACGGCATCTTTTTTTAGAGATAAACTCCCTATAACAGTGATTAATGAAATGCTATAATACATGCCTTTGCTGTTGTATCTAAACATTCAAAGTTCTTTTGTATCGTCCTTACAGCCGAATTTGTGTTGCAGAGACTGAACGATAAAGACAGCGATGTCCTTCAGCACAGCCAAGTAGCACTGATCTTTTAGATGTTTACTGTGTAATCTTCTAAATCAGTACAGCTCTGGCACCCGAATTAATTTTGTCTGTCTGTTTGAATGCTGCTCTGGCAAGCGGCAGCATGGGATTTAAAAGGCTTCCCTTTCATTAGTGATTCTGCTCGTCACTTAGCTACCCGTCTCAGGATTTGTGCATCCGTCACCTGCTTTCTCGTTAGGGTCCAAATCCTTTGTCACAGGACCATGGCTTTATGAGCAGGTATCCAGCGTGGTTTTTGGATGTTGATTTAATGGCGGCCTAGGGTATTGATGGGCTGTACCCAGAGCCTGTCAGAATTCATTTAAGTTGAGGGTCTTTTGATGTCTCCTCCCGCCGACGAGGTGTGGAGTTATTACCTCCTCGTCACTGGCTGCCCCCCCCCCTCTCGTCTTTGCTCTGCCCCTCTGTCTCTCCATCTGTCTGTCCTTATCAATGTGTCTGCCATCAGTGAGGGTGGGAACAATGGGGGAGGAAAAACATCTCAATACAAAGTAGCTTTCAAAATCTCAGCTCCACTAAAAGCAATTCCACCATGACGCCAGCAAGGCTGAGATGTACTGTATCAAAGGTGTCAGTTGAGTGCTTGACACAAGCCGTTGGATTTCTGATGGGGTTATTTTCCCAAAGACTTACTTGACAGCGCCTGTTTTCACCTTAAAAGGGTAATTCCGGTATTTTTAAACCTGGGCCCTACAAAGATAGACCTTTTTGTGAAAGAGTTAGATCCTTTTTGTTTAACCGGAAACAGAAGTCTCGCTCTGAAATCTTGCAAAAGGTTGAGTTGTTGCAGAAGACAACGGTGTTTCGGGTTAAAAAAAAAGGATCTTACTCTTCAACAAAAAGGTTCATCTCTGTAGGGATCCTTTCCATAATGTTGTCAGACACTTAGAATAACAATCTGAGCCTGTCAGTGGCAAAAACGAGCACTTTTAGTGGACGTACTTTGATGAATGCAGTTGACCCCCAAGGATTACGTTGCAGCCATTGCTGCCCGTTTTGCAGCTGCTAGCTGAGCTGACCTATTGGACCAATTCCAAAAAACTTTTTGTACCTAAAATATGTCAAAATAGGGCCCAGGTTTAAAAATACCAAAATGACCCTTTAACATTTACAGCCTAACTTGCCACAAACTCAGGATTTCTGGTAGGCAGATATATGGGAAGGTTGTTGAATACACTTTCTATCAGATTTACTTTTTTTTGGCGTACTTTTATTGAAAGACGTCAACAAGAAAAACTGGTAAACAATGTTTCTGGTTATTTTCACCTTGTAAGGGCATTCTCTGCGTGTTTAAAATATTCAACTGTCAAGAAAACTAAACCTTAAAAACAGAACCTGTTCCCTCAATACAAAACATTTGTTTGCAACGTTGGTGAAAGTGAAAATGAAAACAAAAAGAAGACTGAGCCGTTATTTTGGCCTTGATAAATCCTACATCCCTGATACAATTTATAAAACTGCATAAATATCTGTGTACATGTCCTTGAAATACTGAGCATAAATTTATGAATTCTGTACAAGAAGTCCTTCAATCTATTTCACACTGAACAGCTCTTGCCTTACATAAGCAAACTGACAGAACATGTGTCCTGTGTTGCTCAGTCTAATCTTACTGAAGACCATTAAACTGTCTTATGTACTAGGTCACAGTTGTCCGTCATACTGGATGGAGAGAGAGGAAGAAGGGAAATGGAAAGTCGAGGGGAGTGTTCAGGATGACTTAGCTGTACTCGCCATGATGAAGTGACACTGATTAACTCAGATTAAGACGTAGACGCCTGGCCTTCAGTTTGCCACTATCATTTTGCTAAAAGGGCAGACAATGTCTGGCAATTACTTCACACTGCGCAGCATGTATTGTTGCTTTAGCACCATTGTTACCAAGTACTTTTTAGTGTCTATGAAATACAATAGCTCATAAGTGCTACTAGTAGGCGTCATCGGATATGGGCTTTGAAAGCAGTTGTTTCTGTCATGATATATTAAACTCTACAATATTCTGTTGAACCTGTGTTCTGTGGATATGTATGCATGTATATATTGCTTTATGACCAAATTAAACCAAACCAAGAGTTTTTCCTTATCCGAATCGAGGATCTAAGTATAGAGCGTGTCGTATGCTGTACAGATTGTAAAGCCCCTTGAGGTAAATTTGTGATTTGTGATATTAGGCTATACTGTAAATAAAGTAGACTTGACAAATAAATAAAATGCAAAGGAAAATCTTATTGCAGGTGACAAACTGCAGTCAGTAGACGACAGGACTTTGATAACAGAACTCTGTGTAATTAAGATGACAAATTAAGCTCCACCTTTTTAAACCACAGCAGCAGACCGTCGTGCACAGTTAATCTTGTGGTTGTTAAGTCTTGTAATTAATGTCGTAGTTAGGAATTGATTTGTGATCAAATGTATACATAGAGAGCTTGCAATATTATCCAGCACATTATGACTGTAAACCTGCAGAGATGCATTGGAATTCTTTTAAAAGAAAACAGAGATAGAGAATTAATACAGACTGACATATTTATACTTAGTTATAGGTTGTTTTCTTTTGACTTACTGTCTTTCCCTCCCAGAAAAGGCTGCTGGTCTGCACTGATGTGTGGCCATAATGAGATACCATAGTGATGATGGTGCATTTAAAAGATAACACTTTCATTAAGCTTAAATAAATCAATTTAGGAAGGCAAAATTAAAATTACCCAGCTATGAACAATTTGAGGCAGTTGCGTATTAGCAATCTGTAATTAAAGTGAAATGTAAAACCAGTTAGTCATGGCTCATTAAAGGCAAGAAACCCGCTTGAAACTTTAGTTCAAGGAGGGTTCAGAAGTTCATTGCAGATACAAGTGTCGAAATACTAAATATAGGCACTGGAGAGGGCATGGCCAAGATTTCAAGCACCGGTTTATGATCAGGCTAAGTGAAGATGATTTGCTGTGATCTTGATGCAGACCTGGCCAAGCAGCCTCTTGATTTTCCTTCTCTAAGAAAGCGTGAAGCTGTGTTTAATTCCTTTAATGCTCTCTAGTAACTACATCTAATCCTGCCCTCTTAATTTTACAAATTCTTGTTTCTCATGAATCACTGACTGCTTATCCCTCAGAGCCATTTCTTCGTGATGAAATATTAAAAACGCTGTAAACAGAGTGGTCCCCCCGTCTGTCTTTCGGTCATATAGGAAATGAAAGGCTCGTGCCAGTTGAGTGTTAGCATGGAAAGGGCATTTGCTTATTTGTAATACCCAGGGCACCGCTTTGACCAGCCATGCTGGAAGGACAAGAGCTGGGCAATAAAATGCAAGGACATTGGGCCCCCTCCCCACCACCACTACCACCCACCCATCATCCTGCTCTCCCCTCCCCACTCACAATAAGGAGGGAAATGATGCGTTAAACACGATGGAGCCACTCATTCTATAAAACAGCGCCATGAAGGAGAGGAGATATTGCCTGTAAAAAAGGCAGAAATGACAACTTGTTATTCACACTTCTCAGACACTGTGCCTGTTGTTTTATGACTATAAGCTCCACGACTGGGCGCAATGATGAATCTGCCCACAAATCTCTCCACATAGCAGATGCAGACTAAAATCAACAGCTAAGTAGCTGGTCAAAAATTCATCATCACTACAAAATGGACATGAGGATGACACTGCTAGTGATTGTCTTGGCATCATCCTCTTGACATACAGTTGCTGAAAATGCAGGTATACGCAACCTTCAGCTCGGCATACAACACCATGAGGTGCTACTAAAGGATTCAACTGTGTAAACAATTGAACGTAACTTCCTTAAAAAGCTCCTCACAAGTCTAAAAGGCACCTGGGAAGAGCCGGAGTATCAAGTTAGAATTTTTGCTACTGCAGTTAATCTTTTGCTCTGTGGACTCTGTAAAAAGGATCTCAGAAAGCAGCAGGTTTATTGCAGAAATCTCTCACACACAAGCACACAACACAAACATGCACAATACCCACAATGTAGAGGAAGCGCAGCTGAAATAAAAGATATTGAAGCAAAACTTGAATTGCTAAACCTTGTCAGGGAAGAAAGAACAGAGGAGGTGGAAGTAGAACAGAAGAGCAGCACCAGTCTGAGAGACACTAAAATTCTTCTTCTCCTTGTCTTGTTTTAATTGCTTTCTGCTTCCTTTTATTTCACCCACTGGTAGATAAGTCACTTCTCCTACATCTGCGCTGGTCTGAAATCTGTATCTCTTCTATCTCTGTAAAATGTCTGTCGCAGAGCAAAACTATGATGTTGATATATGTTATTTAAACATTTTTTTGTAAAACGCACCCAATGTAAATGTGTTGTGGCCGTTTGCATTGTTAATTAAATGTCCTTTTTATACGCACAAATCAAATGAAACACAGTAACTAGAGATGTCCCGGTACATATTGGTATCGGGGCCGATCCAGACATGTTTTAAAGGTTAAAATAGAGCCGATCGAAACCTGATCCCTTCTTTACTGTACTCGACTGTGTTTTCTCAGCCTGCAAGTGTTGCAGCATGGCTCTCCGTTACCACAGCCAAGCCTTAAAGTGAGAGCATTCCGCTCTCATGCCAGTGAAAATTTGTGTGTGCGTGTGTGTGAATGTATTTGGTGAGTGACTGAGTTCTGACACCCGGATTGGATTGGCTGAGCTCCAGCTCCGTCTTTCTCACTAGCAAAGTGCAGTGTACAAAACCTTCAGGTAGCAGCATCTCATTTTCAGCAGGCGCTAACTGATGCTTTCATCAGTTAAAATGACAAACGTCGCCCAGCGGCAGGTCATATCAGCTAATTAACGTTATTTCCGTGAGTAACTTGATGGCAGGCCAAAATTAAACTCGTCTGTTGTCTGGTTAAAGTGCTCTCTGCAAGCCGGTGTCTGTACTCTGCCAAAAAAAATATTTTGTGAGGGAAGAATCTCCACTCTGTTAACACCATAGTACAACCACGAGGAGACTGTTCCTGTAGATCCAACAACTCCAACACAGTGATACGTCTTCTCTTTAGCGGATCGCTTCACATTAATTTCAGGAGTCGCATTTTCCCAGTTAAACTTTTATTCATAATTCAAGTTTATTAACTTAATAGTTTTGAACCAGGACCTTCAGTATTTAGATTAAGTTGCCCGTGGAAAACAAGGTGTGTCAGATTTAGTAGGCTACAGCTGTTATTTCAACATGTCAGATACATATTTAATCAACATTTAGGTAAATATAAGTTTCAGATTGGACTCGGAATCTGCAGATACCCAACGTTAAAAAGGACTCGGATCAGGACAGCAAAAAAAAAAAAAAAAAAAAAAAAAAAACCCACTTGATTTGAATATTTGCTTGAGCTGGTATCTGGGAACGTGGTGATGCAGCTATACCCGAGTCCAACTGGACAACAGGACAATGAACACTACTGTAGCAACATCACAGCACCGCCAGATCTCACCAATTAGCTTGGTGAGTAAAATCTTATCATAACTGACACAATAATGACCAAAATTATGAAAAATAAGGGCCAGGTTGTAAACAATGAATTGTTTATTCAATACAGCCCTTCAATTTTCCCTTCCTTTCCCTCTAATTTTCCAGCCAACATCAGGTTGTCCTTTGTCTTTTTCTGTCAAAAGCACAATTTGAACTGAGCAAATGAAAGAGACAGTAAATATTCCTGATAGCCCTCAGGACAAAGTAATAAAGATCTGTGCCATGCTGTCATTCTCTGTTCTGCGCCGTTTTTGCCCAAGGGCCCCCAAAGTCGTCATTCAGCGGTGAACAGACAGAGTTATTTTTTTTATTTATTGAAAATTTTGCTCAAACACACCGGGGCAGCTAATGAACCTGGTCATGGCTGAACGCCTATGCAGAATCACAGCACATTTAAAGTCTGTTTCCTTCATTTCTGCTTCCTCCTCTTCAGTAGATGCGACATTTAAGATGAAAACGACCTGGTCACCAGCTGCTTGTGCCAAAATGCCCAAACTGAATCCAAACTTATGAAAATGAGAAAATGTGATGGTACACATAAATAGACATTTCATTTTTAGAGAACTGTGAGTCAGTTTGGACAGATTGTCTGCTGCTTCCAGACGAGACAGGTACATGAAAGCTCAGGTATTTGTTGTGCAGACAGCGATAGCGTCAGGGTCTATTGATTTAGCAGCCAGCTCCAGGCATAATCAAAGCCCATCCCAAAGGCAGCGCCGTCACTGCTCCACTGCACTCCAATCATATTTGCGCTTGATCACATCCCAAAGAGCTTGTCACCTCGGTGTTTTGTGACACTTAAACCCAATATATACACCCCCAACTTGTAAAATGGAAGTTGACCTTCTTTTCTTCAGGTAAACTGCAGGCGCCAGTGCCCTCTGAATGAGATGTTATTTCGCCCTGCCACCATGAAGTGCTTGTTAATGCCATGCATTATTCCACTAAAGAAAGCATGGAGCAAACCTGGCCTGGTGTGGTGAATTTAAGTTTAGTAAGGGCTTGTGGATAAGTAGCCCTAAGGTAATCATCTGGCAGTTTTACTGACTTCATGTGGATTTTCACACTATTTCAAAGCATAAGCCAGAAAGGTAACCAACAGCATAAATTTGCAGGTATGTTGAACAGACACGACCACATTAAACGTGCGTTGAGTGGAGAGTGGAAGCAGGAATGTTTGGATTACAGTGTCATGGGGTGAAACAGGCCTGTAAATAAGCAGTGCCATGTTTAGAGCGGGGATCCTTTACCTTTTTTATCTTATACTATAAACACACAGATGTTAAGCATGTTGTGCTACAGAGGGAAGCTTAGCGGGTCTCCAAGAAAGAAAAAACATGAAATCATGCGAGTGCTCTACTTCAGCCCCCACCCTCCTCTAAAAATCATCTTGTGACCGCCCTGGTTAGTATGACCATCATAAGAAAACAACTTGTTTATTGTGTGGGTTAAGACAAACGAGTGTGCAGGCACAGTGCACAAGGGAATGAGGCTTTGATGTGCTACGCAGTGAAGTTAAGTAGGTCTAAACTATATGATTAATTATTAAATAATGTTTTCTGGATGTTCTATAATATTAAAATGTTCAATTATGAATGTTTACTATGCAACTTTGCATTATACTGCACACTGTAGGCCTTCGCATGCAATATTCTGATGCCCTGGATGCATTTATTTCATTGCTCTGTTTGCCAGACTGTAAACATGAATACACGTCGTCTGGGGAAATGGAAGAATTACCTATATAGTGGAGACTGCGAAAACGAGATTTGTGAGAGTTAGCTCAAGCTGTCTGGAGTGTTCAGCATCAGTGAGCTTCAACCAATGGCAACTCCTTGGAGACAAAGCAGTATCTCTCTCCTGTCTATCCAACTGCCCCGGACTGGCATTATTTAGCTGCTGGTCGTCTCAGTCTATCCTTTCTCACCTCTTCACTTGCCTTTTGTAATCCATTCTTTCACATTTCTGCTGCCTTGTCTCCAAATTCACAAGGTATGGGCTTGAGAATAAACAAAGTTTCAAAAGTTTCTCAAAGTTTTTCTCGATCTTAAGCGTAAAGAAAGGTAAGTCATGGTTATGATTTGTTTTTGGTTGCAGACTCTGATGTGATGTGTGTTGGACATTTGCAGTTTTTCTTCCTCAGGCAAATACAGCCTGTTGGCTCGGAAAAATATCAATGAAGCAGTGCCACAGCTCCGCAACATCACTGTGAAATGGAGCATGTCACATACAGGCTTGACCCTGGAAAAGGAATTGATTGATAGATGGTCGGATGGATTAATGACAGACAGCATTCCACCAGAGACCGGCTGGCAAAAAAACATCTCCGGTAAACTGTGTACGAATTGCCATTCTAGCCAACGTGCCCCTTCCCGTCAACCTGCATCTGGCTGCTGGGGCAAGTGATTGATGACAGCTGTCAGTCTGCTATCCGCTCCACCTCGTCACCCCCGCCGGATGCAACTTCTGCCACGGTAAGAGTCCATCTCCCTCTCCTGGCAGGTTTGACAGAGTAGAGCCACATCGAAACTAGGTCTCATCCACCCAGTCAACAACAGCTGCCCTGTCTTTCCCTTCAAAACCCCTGTGCCAGGAAACTAGGCGTGGGGGCTCGCAAGAATGATGTGGATATATTCTGATTGAAGTGTTATCTGTTTTCTAGGACAAGAACGTTTGGACATTCAGACATGCCTTAACAGCCACCACACTGTAGGGAGAAGCAAGAAACTAACTGAATGAATTCTGGT
The DNA here is from genome assembly GCA_008360985.2 of Macquaria ambigua. Taxonomy (NCBI): domain Eukaryota; kingdom Metazoa; phylum Chordata; class Actinopteri; order Centrarchiformes; family Percichthyidae; genus Macquaria; species Macquaria ambigua. The sequence goes on from VMKM01000500.1 coordinate 77,640, forward strand.
GTAGCTGGTGGAACTGAAGGAGAGAGAGCGAGACTGAAAGAAAAAGAGAGAAAAAGTCGGACAGGCAATGTCAAATGAAAACCAGAGCTGCTGATCATTACACACCAAACATGGTTTGGCTGCAAGTAAACCTGCCAGAATGACGACTGAAAGGCTTTGAATGTCATTAATTAATTAGTCTAAGTAAGATCACAGGCCTCAACATCTACATCAAAGAAGGTAGCTTTACTTTCATTTTGCTAGTAGGGCCAGGGAGCAGGATGCAGTAGTGTGGAAGGGTTGTGCTTTCTTGCTAGTGGAGTTAAAACAGGTGCTCACTGAAGCATATGAGCTTACACATACAAAAGGGAATTGCAGAAAGACACAAAAAAAATACCAATTTTGGCTATATATCAAGACACAAAATTGTCGTATAGATTGCAGATGCATTGCAGTGCATCTTTAATCAGCCACCAGAGGCTAGTGAAATCAGTCCTGATCCTGGATGGTGACATAAAAAAAAGAAAAACATCTGTTTGGGTATTAAATGAGGGTAGATTTTGTACATTTATATGACTCAGGAGGTCTTTGCTTATTCTGCATTTTATATACTTTTTTTTAAAGAATCTTCATTTTCTCAACATTTGCATTCCCAGTAGGAAATGACATATGCTCTTTCTAATAACAATCTTTATCACATACCTTTAAAATTTTGCAGGTATGAATCATGGCGCTTGGTTTACCATCTGTTTTGTACCCACATCGACCTCATCAGCCGCACAACTCCTTTGCCTGCCAGCTGCCTATTGGCTGAAAGCCACAGATACACTATTATAAACTCAACATCTAACTGGATGACAACATACTTTATACTGTATCATACAGACTATACACCTGACCACAACAGTAATACTGATACTTTCTACAGGAACCTTTGTTAGAGCACAATATGACTATATACTGTATGAGCAATGATATGAGGGTATCAGTGTAGTGTTGTACTGTAATGCTTCAATGAACTTGATTCATGAAATTGATGATTATCTATAAAATATGTCCACATACTCCATCCTAACAGACTGTTACAGGGCCAGACTGCATTCATAATTAATCTACCAGTCTATCAATAACTCATGACCTTCTAATGTGTGCAGGACAAGTTCTATTATACAGACTTTTATATGTTCACATGACATAAAGCAAACCTAACATGATATAAATTTGTTAGGCGTGCCTTCCTGAATAGATCAAAAAAGGAGGAAGCCCAACATGGCTTATTCATTTATTAAACACTGTAGGGTTCAAATGTACCATAGTTGAACAAATGCAGCGGAACCATATATTCTGTGTGGTGTATTTGCATTTTCTTAATCTATTTTTAACTGCTATACTCCAGCACCTGCCATACTGCATCACTTTCCTCTTTTTACTCAATTAATAATAATAAATAAACGCTTAAAGCTGTGCTAGGAAAGATATTCATATGAAAAAAGTAGACCCATCTCATCACAAATCATAGCGAAACACTGCAACAGAGAATAGTACCATATCCCTATTAATTCACACAAAGTAGATTTGACTCTATTTTTCCAAATTCAATTCCATGGACCCTGGCAGGAAATCAATTCCATGCACAGGAATTGGTGAAAATGAGAAGCATAGAGGAGAACTACAGGGCACATGCTCACGTAGAGACCGGCAGCTACTGTCACCTCCGAGTCTGTGGTTGTTTGTTGGTGTGCTTTGGGCTTTTTTTTTTTTCCCTCTTCATAATCTACGCGCTGAATACAGTGATCTAGAGCAATCAACAAAGTGGGAAGTGGGTACCAGTACAGTAGAGAGTTTCTTCTGCAGTGGAGTAACCCCCGTCTGTCAACCCTGCCTCGGATCTAATCTTCCTGTGCCTCAATTTGCTGATCAGAGGAATGATCAGGGCGCTTTCCCCCGCAAGACCAGGAAGCGAGTTAAACGTTCTGGTATACGTCATAGATTGCGGAAACAATCTCTCGCTCGTATACTACTGCTGTCTGTTATTCTCACTAATGCAGTCTCTCCAGAATAAAACAAACTACAAGCCATGTTCAATTCCAGCATGAATTCAGAGATACCTGTCTGTCACTGAAACATGGCTCTCGGATAGAGACTTGGATGCAGAACTGTCCATTGACAGGTTTGGCACACCGGTTCGCCTACATTGAGATGCCGGTGTCACTGGCAAATCACAGGGCGGAGGGGTGTGTCTCTATGTGAATGAGCGCTGGTGCAAAACCGTTCTAATCAGAGAAAGACTTTGCACAAAAGATGTTGAACTGTTGTCTGTGTCTTTGCGTCCCCCTACCTGCCCCAGGAATTCCCCCAAATTTTTGTCACTGTAGTGTATATTCACCCAAGAGCAAATGAGGAGGATAAAGTCTTGGAGTCTATACTTAAGGTGAAAATACACTAACCAGGACAGTGGAAGTGGGTAGCAAAATCTTGAGAGTACAGCAGAGTATGCTATCTGACCTGTTTAACAGACGACAGGTATGGAGGAAGGCTAAAGCCATCCTATCCGACAGCGCCCATCCCCTATACTCTGAATTTCAGATTTTGCCTTCTGGCTCTTTGTTCAGATTCCCCCCTGCTAAGAGTAACAGGTACAAGCACTCCTTCACGCCCACAGCCATGTCTCTTCTGAATGCAGGCTGGTGGAGGAGTTAGTGAGTCCTAAGGCTACTCACTTGGCTGAGTGTGTGGTGTAGTTGTGATGATACGATATGATGGTTGATGTCTATGATGACTATGATGTCTGTACTGTTGATGATGGCGATTGTGTGGAGATGTAGATGATGGCTAATTGGCTAATGGCTAATCAACATGCCTGGGTACTATGCACTTTACCCTCGTGTATTTATTTGTTCATATTTTGCAATTACTAATTTGCCTTGTAATTTTTAGATGTTATTGCTGCTGTGGCTTAGTCCACTGTGAAGGCTGGACACCAGTGACTCCTGTTGTTGGACTTCTAGCCCACCATATTCAGGGTACCTCCCCTACCCCTTTACTGTACTCTTCTTCAACATTTTTACAAAGTGCTTGCCAAAACACATCATGAGAGACAAAGCTTTGCAGGTGAGGGACAGGTGAAGCCCTGAGGTGAAAAATTATAGGCTTTCAATTTCCAGATGAGAGATTATTCAAAATCTTCATATCTAAAGTTTGTCAGTTCAAGTGCTGCTCAGTCGAACACAGTTAAAGACAGTGACAGTTATATTTCCTGTGATGCGAACCAGCCATACTCAGGGCCATTTAGAATTAACTGAGAGTATATCTACTTTTCAAAAAGTAGAGACAAACTGATATTGCTATTTATCTCAAGGCCTCCAGCCGTAATTCTCCGAGGGTTTAAAAAAAATGATGCAGATTCTCACTGGACTCGGTTGTTAGCAGCAGATATGGCTGGTTATATGTGCGTGTTCCCTCCGGTGACTTTTGTCACAGGGGATTAAAAACATAAATATGGTCGGGGAATCCAATAACCATGTGCAGTGAAGGGAGAATATGCATCATCTACACCTCGCAAATACAAAATGTCAGCAAGTATAGCTGCAGCTGTAACCTTGACAATGACAATAATTGCTATTAAAATGGAAATAATGAAGGCTTTACCCAGCGGGATTACCATGCCTGATCTGTCTGTGCAACACTATTGGAGTCATCAGTGGCTGGAATCATAAACCCTATTACAGTGTGATCATAACGCCACCGCAACCTGAGATTGATTACCTCGTAAACACAGTTTACAGAGTATGATATTCAGTTTCAACAAAGGCTAACCATGCTAACACAAGGTTCATAGGAATATCTGAACCCACATTACAGCCCCATACACAGCAGGACTACCTCTTGTAGTGACAAGTTGCTTTATCCAAATGGAAGCCATGTATATTTTTATTATCATTAATATCACAATTTTAAAAAAGTGGAACTTAGCACCAAATTACCCCAAAAACTCCAAGTCAAACGATAGTTGCTCAGCTCCTCTGGCTGTTTGCATTAGCAATAACTTACATCTTGTGGTTAATATTGTATTTATCTTCGGCTTTGTTGCATTGGCAGTTTTACCAATATTGTTAAACTCTAGCCAATGCAAGTAAGACATAAAAACAACATATCATTGTGATAAAAAAAAAAAAAAAACATTTCTAAAAAAGGTAGTTTGCTGATTTTGCTGCAAATTAATGTGAATTTAAAATTAGCCTCGAGATAAACAAGATTTAACAATATTGCTGATGAATATAATGTAATGTTAAACCAGTTAGCAGGACTGATATGGCCGGTGCCTTCAGGTGAATTGCTGTAGCCAATTTGGCCTTGAGGTCTGCTCATCACTGAATAATAATTTTGGCCAGTTTTTCTCTGCATGCCAGGTATGGTAAATTAAAAACGGCTGCAGTGTGGAAATGAAAGGACCACCACCAAATGTGTGCATTTAGCTAAACTCATTCACTGTATGCTTAATATCTTAGTGGTTTCTTTGTTTGGGCTCATGCTACTTGCTCAGCTACTGACAGGCTATTTTTGACTTGGATTATGAAAACTGAAGCTGATGATTTGTGTGTGTATCTGTGAGGAGCCATCTGCTAACAAAGCAACTACGGCGCATCTCAGTGGCACAAGACGGATGAAACTGCTGCATCCGTTTTTTTGTTTTTTTTCCCCCCCAACTGCTGATCACTGAGAAGTGTACGCTAAGCATGCAATAAAGTGCCCAGTGCCCAAATATAGGTCTGCTGAGGACAAGACTAAGAATGCATGACAGGGGATACCGAGAGCTCTTGGCAGACTCTCCGGTCAAATCAATACAAATGAAGATGTCTTTTTGAAATAAGGCAATGGGCCCCTGCTTCTTCCTGTTTTGGCTCCCTTAACAGATCAATTCGCTGGGGTCGTGTGCGAGGAAGGTCCACAAACACAAGTCACTTAAGCATAAAAACTGGCGCTGGCTGTGTTCCATCCCAGAGATTTGTCCATTTCATAGCTCCCTCCCTCACAGATCTTAGGTGATTGGACATAAAGCCTTCCCTCTTTATACCTTGTTATTTACACTCAGTAATTCTACTAGATCTCTAGAGGTGGGAGGTAAGGAGGGTGTGTGTATGTGTTTGTTTGCGCGCGCGTGCGCGTGTGTGCGTGTGTGTGAAGTGATTTAAGTGCCAGTAGAACAAACAAAGACTGAATGCTGCACACGTTTAATTAGGTGCATCAGCTTTAATGGCAGTAAATATTAAAGCTGATATCAGTTTGAATTTGGATTAGGCGTATTATCACAAGAGGGTGCAGCGCGGTAATCAATGGGAAAAATCAGCGTTCGAGGTAATTACAACTGCCACATATCACCGAGTTTATTCTGTTAGCTGTGAGAATTGCAGAGCTGGCGGTTCATTTATAGCATTTCGTTGCTTGTCTTAGATTCAGTTGCAGTAAATATTGTTCAATTATTATTCCAAGTATGCCCATTAAAAAGGAGAGAACACCTCTTTTCTTAATCTAAGTTGCTGTTTGGATCGGACGGTCTAATCAGTTTTTGCGAGCATGAACAAACATCTTCTTTAAAAGTAGAAAAACACTCCAGTCTCATTTCACATTGCATCAGTTTACAGACTAAAACTCCTCCACTGACATCCTTTGTATAATAAATGGATAACAAGTGCAGGCAGTTAATTTGTTAGCTCTTTAGTAGACCATATTTGTTGTGGTTTTGCTCTTGGTATGTGTGGGTGCTTTTATTTTGTATGACAAGGAAATTCCCCTGCAGGGAGCAATAAAGTAAATGTTATCTCATCTCATTATCGAATCTGAGTGAAGTCATACAATATTATGTCTGAATCTAGCTGAAAAGAGAGTTTACTATGATAGGTGTATCAAACCGCAAAATGTACTTTAGTCTAATCCACAGAAATATCTAACTGTTATTGCAGCCATCTCTTGAATCTGTTACTCGAGTATTTTTCTCATTATGGCTTAGAAATCAAATTGAGTCTGCAATTCAAATGACTTTTTCCAAGGACCTATACTCATCAACTCATAGGATTATCGGTCCATTTACCCCACTATTCAATATTTATATATTAACAATCGGTCACATAACTATGTGTAATGTGAAAGGGATTGCTTGTAGTGACAAACCTGTAGAACATTATCAACCTGACTCTGCAGCTCATCGTTTTAGTTTTCAAGTCCACAATTTTGGTCTCACTGCTCTCGTGAACCAGGTTTCCAGCAGCAGAAAGATGCCGTTTTCAGTGAACTAGCTCTAAAAAAAAAAAAAAAAAAACAACAACACTACTGTACACTACCTGCCCAGTGCTAACATTGTAATTCTATAAAGGTTAGGGTTATAAATGTCGGAGGGCTTGCGGAAAATGCTTGTTAGGATATACAGCACCAGCACATTTTCTGCTCGAATGCTGATAATGTGACCAGCATTGTTGTATTTTATGACGAAACAGTGCTAAATAGAAGCAGTTTACAATTCAAAAAATGTTTTATTGTAGAGCTAATCTTCTAAAAAAACGTGTTGTACACAGCAGATATATACAGAAGGTGTCACATCGCAGCTTAGAATGCAGAACAAGCTTTGTTCTTGTTTCCGGCTGTAAGAGGCTGCAGAAAATGTTCGTAATACGGACAGTTTTCAGCATAAGAACAACACACAAAGCTAAAAATCAGTATTATCTCCCGTTTAAGCCGTTGTCAACTAGAGACAAGAAATACTCCATCAAGCTTCAGGGAATTGTAATACTCCCACACAGACTGTGCAGTATTGAATAGCAGCCTGATTTAAGTGCCCATCACTGTCCTAATTGGTTTCCTCTGGCTCTGTGTCTACTCTGCTTTCTCAATCTCTCTCTAATGTTCTGACCATCTCTCTATCTGTCTCTCTCCCTGAGGCATCGGGCACATCTCTCCTGCTCCGTTCTTCCTTACAGTACTTTCCTGCTTGGTCTTGTATCTTCCTGGCTTGCCATCCCTCCACAGTGACTCTGATTAAACTGGAGCCAGGTACCACTTACAATGATCAGTCCTCATTCAGCGAATTTTGACCACAGACCAGCATTAACCAATCGTCTCATGGACATATTTTATATTGACGTCTGGTTTAATCACCTCTGTTGGTGTCCTGATGAAGTCCTGTAAAACTTAACAGTGAACGTTGTCATGGTCAAAACTGTGCCACCAACACCAAAGAAAGAGAAGTCCTGTGTTTTAGTGTACTCTCGTTGAAATATCAGTTTATCAAAAGTATGAAATATCACTGCTACCGAATCAGTATATACGTAATTTAAATGGACATGCAGTATAATTAAAGATATAATTATATGTCAGTGCTCACTTCTGTGTGGGTAGAAAAGGTGATTGTGACACCGTCTTGTATAAGTTTCTGGGTACCTCTCTCTCTCTCTCTCTCATATATATATAAAAAATTGTTTTTGTGTAACAAAAATGCATACCAGCAGACATGGTGCAGGGCCACCAGAGCCTCATGTGTGGTTCAAGAGGACAACATCTGACTTATAATGGACAGCAGACACCACTATGCCACCACTGTGTGTACTGAGGCAGCATGACATACAGTGTGCAACAAGGAAATAAGGCTCATTCAAGTGTAAAGAAAAAAAACTCAAATAAACCCTCTGTGTGTTCCCAAAAGTCACTCTGCCCTTCATTGTCAGTGGAGCAGCTGCAAGCTTTGCAGAAATAACTACAGCAGACTAAGTCATAATAACCTGAGGTACATTGTAAATGTTAACATATATTTCTCAGCTATTACTTCTATCTTTCTTCATATTAGCTTCAGCATTTCTGTAGCTGGTGGCACCCTAAGGGCTTCACCTATGGCGTTGTTTTTATCACTTATGTGCATTTGCAGCCCACTGTCCTGCGATTGTGTTCACAGTGGTTCATTACTGTGTGCCTGTACGCGATTGCTCCAGATTTAATGCGTTGAAATACATGACTTATACACTTGTATAGTTCAATTTAGAGTCCCAACTAACAATCATTTACACCATTGATAAATCTGCTAATTTCTGACAATAAAAGGTTAGAAAATAGCAGAAAATGTCCATCACAATTTCCCAGAGCCCCTTCTTCAAATGTCCAAAACAGTCCAAAGCCCAAAAATATTCAATATACTAATCATAGAGGAATAAAAAAAAACAGCAAATATTCACATCCGAGAAGTCAGAACCAGTGAATCTTTGGCACTCTTGCTTTAAAAAAATAAATAAATAAATAAAAACTATAGTTACTACTTAGACCTATAGCATAGACCTATAACCTAGTTTCCTCTGTCTAGTGTGAAATGCATGCCAAATGCAATAAAACATATATTTTTAACATTTCCTCATTTGTGTAAACTTCCAACCACAAGCTTTACGTTGTTAAACCTAGTTTAAAATTATCTGCTGCCCCAGTTAACGACTGTGCCCCAGATAAGAAAACTTGAATGTGTTAATGAATTATGTTAAGTCCACATGCTTACAGAGACTTCCATTTCTTCCTGTGGGTATCAGGTGATTGACAGGAAGTAGAGCGTAACATATTGCGTGCACTGATGTAAAAACACCCAAGCACAATAAAATAACACACACACACACACACACACACACACACACACACACACACACACACACACACACAGAGAGAGACACACACAGAGAGAGACACACACAGTTACAAACCCAAATTTAGGCTCAGTGTTTGCTGTGATGGATTATTTCACTCCGGTGGAAGTTGTTTTTGTTACTGTTCATACTGTACAAGAATGAATGGAAGCAAATGGAGAAAAACAAGCTGTGCCACATCCAGATTAATATATGCAGACAACACCAGGGAAAATAAGGACAGGAGCAGATTCTCCCAAACTTAGTGTCATAGCAACCGTACTAGTAATAGTATTAGGATATAATAAAAGAGAAAAAGAATAAGAGTTGAAACAATTCACATTAATGGACATGCCATGCCTATATGATAGGATGTTGTTCTTTCTTGCCAGTGTCTATTTTTGTGTGTATGCATTTGTATGTGTCCTACTGTAAGATAAAAAAAAAATTTACCACTTCCCAAAGTTTGATGGACTTTTTAATAATTGCATATTTCTTAAGTACCCTGTCTTTACATATTTTATTGAAGTGAGGTTTCCTAACATGGGTGAGAACAGACAGAAGAGACTGCACAGACCATCATGGTGGCAGTGATCACAAATAGGAATTCTTTATTGTATTGCCTATAAAACACAGGAATACTACATGGTCCCTGATGGTGTTGTCATGATAGCCTTTTTTCCTCATAATAAAATATGCATTTAAAATAACTACACGTTTAACACAGGCAATTGAGCGAAATTGGTTCAATAGCATTTCATCATAACAAAAAATGTGCCATAATGGGTTCCAAAGAGAAGGCATAAAAGGTGTGAACATGTATGCAAAATGAAGCTAATGGAGGATAAATAAAAGGGAATGCTAGGAGAATTGCTTAATATTATTATTCAGGACCAATGATTAGCAAGACATCACAATTTTTACCTTTAAAGTACTGATATTTCTTTTTTTTCCCTCTCTCAACTGCAGGATGGCATTTGGACAACAGATCTATGTTGAAAATCAAAATGAAACAATGCGCAACATAGAGATACATGACTTACATGTCTCTTATTTGCCTCCTAAAGAAACTTTTAGATACACTGACATATTTTACTTTAATAATAGTAGAAAAACCAAAAAATGTTCTGTCTTCTACAGCACAACTTGCAACCAAAGCAAGGATGAAAAAAATCCAACATCTAAGCACCAGACCTCTGTACAGACTACAACCAATCACAAATCACACATGGCAGATCATGGCTAACTTGACAACTAACTACTAATATAACTGTGACATTGGGATATTGGTTCAAAGCCCCAGCAGGCCCTGTCATTGATGTCTGTATGCAGACATACTAAACTTGAGTTGCCTTAGCCAATTAGCCACATTCAGGCAAATAAGGCACATCATATTTTACCCATTACAAGCAATGCAACCACAACAGCGGGGGGGGGGGGTTGACTCACCTACCGCCTATCTTAAGTCCACTGTCCTTCATGGTGGAAAGGTGTCCAAAAACCACGTCATATTTTCCACTGCATTTGAGGTCTTCCACCACAGACAACTCCATTTAAGTGTCCAATTTTGTCCTGTGCGCAGTGGTTCCAAGTTCATCCTCTTTGTCTGTCTTGTCTCAGGTCCAGTTTCTGAGTAGCTTCAGTTTCTATTCTCTGTCAGTCATTTTGAAGGAATCCAACCCTCTGCAGCTGCTAGCTAAAAAGTCTAGTCAAAAACACGGTAGCTGATATCATTAGCAAAACTGGAAAACTTGCTAACTCCTCTGGCTGTTTCTTTCAAATAACATAGCTAATGGTCTGTGGATTCATTGTTGTGAAGCTGCAGTGGCTCCCTTCACAATTTGAGACTCGACCATTGAGTTTCACAGCAGCATGAAGTTACTAATCAAGGGATATCAACTTCACCTGGCTTCCTCTCAGTAGGCTTGCTCCTTAAGACTCCTTCAGGAGCAGCTATGCTATTGTTCACCATACAGGCTGACTGACATTTACCACACCAGGCTAATTTTAATAAATCCAATAAAAAAAAACTGGGGCCTGAAGAGTATTTAGGCTACTGGCTTGAGTTCATTGGTGGTCATGGACTGCCATCACTCCAAAAGTACCAACAAACTTTGCATATTTGCTTGGAGCCACACCCCCTCAGTCTCTCACAGTTGGATAGCAGTGAAAAATATCCTACGCTAAAATATTGATTGTTTATCATGTTTAACCTGCTAGCAGCTGGTCTTAAGGATATCAGTGTTGTCCATCCAACAATTTTGCCAATAGGTTTATACTAAGTTACTACTAAATATCTTTCTCTGGCCCAGATTGCCTTGAATTTTGCTGTCTTTTGCTGTATTTTTGCTGTATTGGGGAATAATTATCTATTGATCATATCAAAACCTAAAGGCTGGATTTCCATGAAATGCACTGTGGATATTCATGGCCCAAGGAAAACGTTCAACCTAAAACTTTTTGTCCTCTAGTGCTATTCTCAAGACAAATTCAACATTTTGGCCCCACAACTTCTAATCCCTTACGAATAGCAAAAGGATCAATATGTTGTTCATTTTGTCTATCGTTTTTCATATTGTAGTGTGTAATGAACCTCTAGGGGCTAATAGTGGGACTTGTTGTTTTAATATTGAAGGATAAAATTCTTACGTACTTATCCCTAAGGTGTATTTTAGACATGTAATTTGTACATTTTAGAAATAGTTCACTGTTTTTATCATTTATTTGAATAGAATAGATACACATGGATGCACAGGCAGGATTATATACTATGAAATACTGACTGATAGCAAACAGTTGACACATTAGTGTTGAGGTAAACTATGTGAGATAGATAGATAGATAGATAGATAGATAGATAGATAGATAGATAGATAGATAGATAGATAGATAGATAGATAGATAGATAGATAGATAGATAGATAGATAGATAGATGCAAAGAACGTGTATACAATCATATGTGTATCTGTATAAAAGCGTCAGTACGAAATGATGGCATTAATCAATACTTCTGCTGAATACTGTACATAAACCAATGCCAATGGACTCATGCAAGATGAGTGGAGGTTGTAATCTGTGTCACACAATAAATACAGACAATCAGCAAAAGAATTCATACAGCTGGATTTTACGACCATTTTCCCCTGTGTAAAGACACTTAAATGGCATCCAGCATATATGATGGCAAGGTTTCCAACTGTGCTGTCAGCCATAAATGTGACTTTATACAGTATATATATACAGCCAAAACACCATCTCATATTGACCCATGATTGCATTCACATAAAGGTCAATTAAGTCACATGCTATTCAGCTCTGTGTGTGACGACCTCCTGCTGGCTTTAACATCAACATCTACTGATAATCTAGCGTTGGGCCCTCATGTCAGATTTCATAAATATTGGCAAAATACTGTACATTCAACACTAATCTCAGTTTTTTGGCGTTCTTGATCCTATTAAATCACATTCAGTCAAAAAGGTATTCAAGCTCTCCCACGTAGTTGCTACATATTTAAATCAAAATGTGGCCTTAAAGTATAAATCTGCTTTATTTGTGTTAGGATGGCCGTGTAGCAGCTGGACTTAAACAGTAGGAGACTTGAGGCCGAGGTTAGGTGCATACCAACCAGGTGTTTATTTCACCCACAATAAATACTTCACAAGAACAGTCATCTTCACATAAAAACACTATGGACCATGGGATGCATGTGACCCCGACAGAAGCAGTGCTTGACGGAAAGTGGCAGCCTTATATAGCCTTCCGCTGGCTACGACCTTGACCACTACCACAGTATAGGGACCCCCATCCCTCCCCGGACATCAAAAATACAAAAACACAACCAATACATTAAAATACATATACACCACACTACTGTCAGACAGTGTATATCATCTTCCTGCATATTACTCATTACAATACCACCACAGAAACTGAAACTGCAGATTAAAGTACCTCCACACCCCTACACTAATTACCACGTGGTATCTCCTGGAACCTTCAAATTGGCGCTCAGATATCTTGGGGACTGGTTTACCCGAACACCCTGAAGCGGAGACACAACAGAGGTGAGTGACCTGAACACAACAATGCACATTATACCACTGCACACAAACGGGGAACAGTAAATTTAATCCATAGATTTAGCCAAGGTACTACCCCATAAGCAGATTATGCTAAGGTACCCAACTAGCCACACCAAATGTATGCTTGTCTTCTCAGGGCCGGCCTTCAATCATGTCCAGTTGCGAGGCAACTACACTATCTGCAACACACATCATGCAACAATTTCAATAAAAGCCTTCAATCATTCATGTGTGTATTGTGTATTTATTTCTTTTACCCAGAACTATACACATTGTGCTACCAATACTAGTAATGAAGAGGACCTTCATTGCAATTTGGATGAAAAAATGAAGAGGAACTGTAACAATATTATTCAAACTGTCCGTTGTGGTTTATTTTTGATCTTCTGCGCTTGCCATAGCTCTGCATGCAAACGGTTTTCCTCTGCAATGAATGATTATTGACATTTGGATGTGCTCACTTTAGGTTTTACCTCCAAATTAAGTAATTCATCTGGCTAAAGCTGCCGTATTTACAACCTCACAACAGTCGTATTGTGTGACTGCTCGTGCTTCTCTGGACTTTGTTGTAGCAATCCTACAGCAATACTTTTGGCGTGAACGATATTATCACAAGTGAAAGAAATGATGGCCCAAAACTACAAAAATTAGACAAACTTGTAACAAATCAGAATTATCCTGGAAAGTGGCCATAATATTTTTAGAATAAATGTATAAAACAACAATGTGAAAAGGGTCACTCGTTGTAATGAACCTGCAGAGAATTATCACCTGAATCTGCAGCTCCCCATGGCTTTACAGAACTTTATAAGTTTCAGTGCATTGTTTAGCTCTCAGGCCCGCAACTTTACAGGCAAGATATTTCCCTCAGGAGTCGGTAGAGACCAAAAACAGAACTAAAAGAGTGAACGTTGGACTTAAATTTGCCATGTGGCTACAAACACAACTCCAAATGAATTTATAATTGTCGGTAACTGCTGGGTGTGTAAATAAGCAACTGTTGGCTAACAAGTTTGCCACATTAACTTGTAAGGTTGTCATGTTGTGTTTACAACTTGTTTCTGCTGCCCCAAGTGGCCAAAAAATTCACTTATTGCAGGTTTAAATAATCCTGACTTGGACAACCTTTATCTGTGAAAAATTCTCCAACCTTGTGGTGGCAATTGACATTAATTATGTGACAATTTTATAATAAAAATTAAGCCATCTTATTGAAGCAGATATTCAACATAATCATCTACTGTATTAGGGGTTATACTGTATATCACAATGTAAATTACTGTTAATACTTCTGTTTGTCATGTCTCAGTAAACATTTGATAAGGAGTTTTGAAAACCAGAATCCTATCAATCCTCAGCAGAAATATCATTTCCCAAGTAAGGTTCCAGCACTGTTTCTTAAGTAAATGCACATTTACTTCCCATCATGGACAAGTGATATGATGGAAATGTGTCTCCAATTGTTTACTTCTGTTTTTCTGCAGAGCTGAATATGGAGATGCAGCATGTTATTGTTGTTCACACAGTTGTATTCTCACTAGAATCAGGGTTTGACTCAGGACAATCTCCTTGAGACTAAAAGACAGCAGCTCCGGTTTTTCACTCGTTCTCAGTCTCTTTGAGCTGTGAAAGAAAAGTGCAATCTGTTTCAGTGATTACTGGCTGACTCACAACAAACCGCCAACACTGAAGTGCTGGTGGTGTCTTACCTCCATTTTATAGGAGCCTTTTCTCCAAAATGTCCTGTGGCATCTTTAAACGAAGAAAAAGAAACACTTCTGAGTCAGCCCAGGTCTGTTTTGTGACCGGACGTTTTGTCTATTGCAGTACATAAAGATAGCAATGTAATACTCAACTAATCTCCCCGCCATGAAACAGCTTAATAATGTTTACATGAGCTGCAGGAATGAGATACCTTACAGCCCGTTAAATGCTTGTGAAACCACCTGTCACATCAGTGAAATGGCCAACTTGTGGCTTCATTCCCATGCGCATAAGAAACCCTAATATGAATTTATATTTAAAATCAATTCCCTGGATTTTGACAGTCTCCTGTTCAGACACTTCATGCTGACAACTTACAATAGTGTGACTCATTGTGTTGCTTAGAAAATAATTCCTATTCCTACTACAAGTACTGAACCAAGAAAACCCGCAATAATACCCAGGTTTGATGTATTCCACCATAAGAAAACAACAGATATTATCATCCAGGGAAACAGCTGTTCTCACTGTAGCACCTCTTCAGAAGTCCCAGGTCCATGTAGGAAAAGTCACTCGTCATGCTTTGGGATCTGATATTTAATTCAGCTGAGTGGATGTGAGGCTCGAAAATTTGTCATTTACATATTCATTTGCATGTCACAGTAGATCTGTTTCAGTGTGATTTTGTTAGGCTGCAGTCTCTCTGGTGTCTCTGCATACATTGTTAAATGTGAATGTCACTGCCTGTTGGAAAAGGACCTTCGTAAAATGTGTTTCATCATTGGCTCACCTCAGGCGCACTTGTTTTCCGTGTTTATTGGTTTATTGTTCTTTTATCCATCCATTCATTTACAGTATTTAACCCACCTTAGAAATGTTGTCTTAACTTTCAAATAGAGGTCAGAGGTCAAACTCAGCCGCAGAACAGCAACTGGGGAGCTGGTAGGGATTCAGTTTCTTACTCAAGGACACTTCAGCAGGGCAGATGCTTGCTGTCATTCGGGCTTCAACTTGAAATAGTGTCAGAATTGGAGCAGGTGCGTCTGTTGATCCAGTATTGTGAACACTACATATCACATTATTGTGGTTAACCTTAAAGAAATAACTTTTTTTTTTAGTATTCAAATGTTTACCACATTAGTGCATCATTTTACTAACAATATGCGCATAAAACATTGACACAACTAAGAGCTAAGAACTGAAGCTAAAAGCTGAATTTTAAAGCTGCTTTAATCAATATTTTATATACACTGAATCCAGTTACTATTTGTACCATGCAAGAGGTCACTTGCAGTGACAAATCCACTGAGAATTATCACATAACTCTGTGAAACATTTTTGCCTCTTTAAGCTCATTGTTTTGGTTTTACATCACATTTACTGACTGCTTTAATGGACCTTCTTTCCGTTCAGCAAACAAACTCGGATAAACCCACTGCAGGCTACCTGCTCAGCATCCAATGGCAGACAAACACTATTAGCAACTAGCTCATGAAGAAAGTCAAACGACCAGCATCTCAGGAGTTGGTTGAAAGCAACCTATAGAGCCAAGACGTCATTGAGTATTGGCCTTACATGTGTCAGGTAAACACAAATGCAATGTAATGGAATGTTACTCTGCGTCTGCAGGATGTGTAAGTTGCCACTTGTTTGCTAACATATTAGTCATTTACTTAATAAATTGATAATGTGTCAGGGCTGTGTCTGTCTGCTTCTTTTTGAGTTATTCTGCCATCTAGTGGCCACAAATGAACAATGCAGGCTAAAGTCACCTTGTGTCGTGGAACAGGACTGGGCTGCACCACCTATTCTTTAATCGCTCTCTAAGTTTGTGTGTAAAGTCCTTCCTAACTTCTTAGTTACTACTAGCAAGTTTCCAACCAGTGATTTACTAAATTGGGTTGCACCAGTAAAACTTAAGGAATGTCCTAGATAGTAAAGACTAAAGCTAGGAAGTTACTGTCGCATCACGAGCTGTAATATAACCTTCAAAAATAAAATTTTGATGTATTATGATATATTAAATTTAACTGCCAATCCTTTGTGAATGTGGGTATGACTTTGTTTTATTTCTATATGCATTCTGCATGTTAAGAGTGAATGGGAAATATCAGATAAAGCTAATTTGAGGTGTATTGTGTTTTTTGTGAAATGTAATTTAAAGTCTGTGTACGCTATGCCAAAATTCTCTTCTCTGGGGTTTGCCCTACATCAACAAATTAATTTTCTTTTATGCAATGAAATACTTATTTCTGTGAAAGTTTAGAAAATGTCACAGTTGTCAAAGGACTAGTTTAGCATTCCTGAGAGCGACGAGGCTTTGTATGTAGATTCTGAAATGCCATGAGGTCTTATAGAGGGCGTGGATCTTGTGCTGTATATAGCCTCCATTATAACGACACTGCCCAACCTTTTCATAATACTAGAAAATAATTTCAGAAAAATTGGAATGATTTGGAAGAATGCCTGTCTGTTTTATTATCATGCAAATGATAACTAGTGGAAACAGTGAGCCCTGGAGATTAAAACAATTACTATTATTGTGAGAGACAGCAACAAATGAAATTGGCAAACCTGCAGCTTTGAAGAGGTGACAGAGAAAGAGGTTAGGAAAGCAGAGAGGGGGAAGGAAGCCAAAGGCGAGCTGTTGAACCATCTACATCAGGTTAAGTGCTTAGACTCTTGACAGTCTGATTGCAAATGAGGTCTGTGAGCGCCCATGAGCTGTGGTGTGACAAGCTGTCTCTCAGCAGACTTACATCGGCCTACACTGCTGCCTGGTGATCTGCTGATCACGAGGTTGGCAGATGTTGAGCTTTAAGCAACAGCTCCCCCTTTAGAGCATGGTCAGGTCCGACATTTGTGTCACAAAGAATGTAGGAGGAAGTAAGGCCAATTAGTGTTACGTCTATTGAACTCCACAGTCCAGATGTGCCCTGAGGGGGAATTTGGAAAAGTCTCCACTTTCTTTTCTGCTTCCTGAAATAGAGCAGACAGCCGTGGAGATCTGAACGCATACATCTTTATACTGACCGCACTGGGTTTGTTAGACAGATGGGAGGCTGAGTCTGGGAGTAGACTCTGAGTCTGCAGTCTTTTGCTTATTGTGAGCCTGTTTTTTTCACTGTAGTTGTGTTCAGATTCATGTGATTAGAAGTTGTGTGTGTTTTGTGTGTGGAGATCACACATATTAAGGGCCTAAACCAGGAAATCTAGAGATGGCATTACCGCGGGGATATGCTATCAAGTGCAGAGCTAAATTCCATATTCAGAGAAGAAAGCTGCATCTTTATAGAAAAAAAGCCATTTTGTCCTTGCATGTGCTGAGAATACACAAATACACACATGATGTATTTGAATTAAATGTTACTGCTTGTAACTTGGACCATGTTTTTCAGCCAAACTTTTACAGAGATGTTTTGCAAACTGTCTGAGAATAAAATAAGTTTTAATATTGTCTTTCTGTTTCATGAGAACTACGGATGTCATTTTTGATGCTTTAGGAAATACAACTTTCCCTCTGTCAGGTCTATTGCATATGTGTGTGTATATGTATCATAAGTAAACTTTATAGCATGTACAATAAATTATTAGAGCGTATCAAGAGTATCTGAACACAAAATATAGAATCACGTTAACACTGAAGTACAATAAATTCATTAATGCAAAATAATTTAAGATTAGCAAAGCTTCTCAGTACATTGGACACTTTTATGTAACTGAGACCATACATATAAAAAATACAGTATGTTTAACATTTAATATTCACTAACACTCCCATTGTTTTCATCCTTAATGAGCCAAGAAAGACCCAAATGGATTTCCTATCCCACTAGCTGTAATTATCAAACCATCGTTTCAGTTCCTAAAATCAGAGCAGTTCAGAGACATGAGCCACTCCTCCTGAGATCCTTGTTATGCTTAGTCTGCCAGCACTGCCTGCCCTCATACATCCTCTTATTCCCTCTCTCTCTTTGTCTCTCTCTCTCTCTCTCTGTCTCTCTCTCTGTGTGTCTCTCTCTCTCTGTCTCTCTCTCCAGCTTAAAGTGCAGAATGTTTCATGTCTCTCCGAACACCTCTCCAACACAATTCTCCCAAACATCTATGTCAGTTTGTTCTTTTGCTTTTCATACAAAATTGAAACGTAGACACCCTGACCCTGAATATCAGAATCCACTCCTGCCCCACTGTAGCACAGATGGATTTATCTGTCATCGCTGCCTATTCTATAAGTACACTACCTATGAAACATGTACCCTCACTTTTACCTCTTGCATGAATAATAAGCTGCTGATGCTATGCCTGCCAGCTGCTCAGTTGTTGCTGTCACTGGTGGAGGCGATGCACTGCAGAGGGGTGGAACCACAGGGCTGTAGGGCGTAAGAACCCTGAGGGCACGGGAGGGGTGGAGGTGAAGATGACGGTGATGTGTGTATGTGTGGGTGTGCATGTGCATGTGCCTGCATGAATTTGTGTCAGAGAAGCAGGCAGTGGTGGAGAAAGTATTCACATCCTTTTCTTTGGTAAAAGTAGAAATAAAACTACATATGAATACAACTATTTCTATTAGTACAAATTCACTTTCTCTGAAGCCAAGTATTTATTATATTAAACCCTATTTACCATTTATGGTCGGCAGTTTAATCAGCAATAGACCTTTTTCACAGCAAGTCATAGCAGGAAAAGCACAGGTGCAATAATGTAATGTCTACATTTAGTTTAGGTGAGCTAGTTCCAGGTGCCTGGTATTATGCATGCTAGCTCACTGGTGTGACTTACTGGGACACTTAATGCAACTGAGCCATCGTTTACAAAATTTGTTTCACTTGTACTTTTCCTGCTATGTCAAGTCAAAATGTCTGCTGTGAAAAAGGTTTATAGCCATTCAATGCGTCTGTATTTGCCCATAGAGGGTGTTTTTTACTGTCATCTGTGGAGTCTGCCTTTCCAAAGCAGGATTCAAAGTGTGTACCCAAGCACATGGGAATCACAAGTAATGATGCATGGATGTGATGTGGAAGACAAAAGCCGGTGGTCTACAACATTGTTGATTCTTCAAGTCTTCTTTATTAATAAATGAGCCGTTATGCTGCCCCCAGTGGTCGACACACGTAATATTTTAAACAAAACTCCACCAGTAACTACAGGAGTTGCAGAATCTTCCAGGACTTCTCCTTAAGGATTATAACTTTAAATATCAAAGGGACCCATTATGCAAAATGGCAACTTTTATTATAATAATACTGTATTACATACACTAATTCTGCAGCATTTTAATTTGAACTACATTCATACTTTAAGTTACAATAAGGCATCATATTGTATAGATTTATTGTATGTTTTGTATGTAAAATCTTAATCTGCAAAGTTACTAATTATAGTCAAATAAAAGTAGTGGATTAAGAATTACTATATTTTCCAGTAGCAGAATAAAATTATAAAGAAACATACTCAAGTAAAGTACCTCAAATTGCACAGTACAGTAAAAAGTACAGTACTTGGGTAAACACTGACTTTCAAAAACTGGAAAACAGGAAATCTAACCAGTCTTTGTCCACATACTTAAAATGACTAATCGCTGTCTTCAAAGCCCAGTGGACAGTGCCGTGATATCTGTCTTCTAATTGTTTATTTTCCCACACTGTGTTCTGATGATGCAGCCAGTTGCCAGCTGCTGACTAGTCCGCTTTATGCGTGTAGACTTTTGTGAGTAGTCAGTATGCTGTTTGTTCGCTCGTGTTGCAGGTGAAAGCTCTCGGGCAGAGTCGATGCTGAACCTGTCACCGAGCGCACAACTCTCGTTCAGGAGAGCCTTTGGCAAGTTGAAACGGGGCCTTCGCTTCACACTCCTGCGAGGTTCTTTCATAGATATTTGATGACTAGACTTCGAAAGAGCATATTCTTTTGTTTGGCTTTGTTTTCTTTTCTATGTGTGTGTGTGTGTGTGTGTGTGTGTGTGTTTGATTTGGAGGAGGTGAGGTGTGTTTGGTCTGGGGAAAGTGAGAAGCTGCACAGTTCAGGTGAGGAGTGCAGAGTTCACTGCAGAGTGAGGTTCTCAGTTTGTAAGACATACAATACACCTAGTTTAAGCTCATTTCAATAGACCCATGTTAATTTGCAACAAGATTTAATCAGTTATTCAACTTTGCTCAGCATTTAACAGGTGATTCCAGCAGATAGTCTGCAAGGTTTTTTTTTAGCTGATTAGAAATCTTTAGGGTTGGTGTTAAGATAAAAATAATACAATGTTGTTAAGTGTTGTTGGACAGTGATCATAAAGGCAAATCCAAGTCTGTCAACATAAGATGCCCTTTCTAGTCTATTAGTATGTGCCTGAGACATTTTATCATTTTGTCAATCAAATTGAGAATCAATACCAGACTATAAAAATGATTACCATAAACTTTCAGGTTATTGCAAACCACTAAGGTTATGATTTGATGAAATATGTTGTAGCTGTAGCCTTCATATGTGAAATGAAAGTATAATACTATAGAATCCAACAAAAAAACTGAGAATCCTGCCGTCTTTGTATGCTATTATCACCTGCTCATGGCAAGGGACTCGCTGTGAGTTTCCACTGCAACAACATTTATTGTACAGTAATGGATTGTGGGTGCAAACTGACAAGGATGGAGCTGCAATCACTTTCAAAGCTGCACAGAATCCTGTGAGTATACGGAGATAATGTGACTTTGAATTTAATGTGCCAGGACACGCTATGCAACAATGTAGGTAGTAGTGAGAATGGTGCAGATATACTAGAGAATGAGATGAGTAAAAAACCTTAATAACATTGTTTTTTTTTTCTTTTTATTCTTAAAGTGCACCTGCTGGCATTCCAACATTAGAGAAAATCTCGGATGGCTGCCTGGGTGTATATTCGTGTACATACGACCGCACAGACACGCCAAATATTCACACCTGCAGCTATTTTATCTCCATCTGCAAACAAGATCTGCTTTTGAGGGATGTTAAATAAGTCTAGTCAATATGGCGGTACTTAAAGAAAAACTAAGCAATCAATACTACTTTGCAGTCATTAGAAAGTAAAACAAGCTCTCCACAGTAGCTCATAGCCGCTGGATAGGTATTGAAAAAGTAGACCTGTGTAGGGCTGTTTGATGTTTGGCATGTCTACGGCGGAAAGCCTAATAAATCACAATCCAAATAAAAGAATAACACAAACTATGAAGTGCGTTTTTTTCTGTCTCTTCTCGAGAGAACAATCATGATCCACCTCTTTCCCTCTCCACCTCCTCTTAATTGTCTTTCAAGTCCTTCTTTAGAGATCTCAAAGCAAGGAGAAAGGATTAACAGAGGAATTATTGACTAGTTTTACTTTGAGGCAAAACCATGGAGGCCGTCCATTTGTCTCCGGCTTGGTTTTATCAAGTGCAGAAGTCCAGCAATTACTTTTCCTCTGACCTTAGGGAGATCAGGAAAGTAGGCTTCTGTAATCCTTGCTATTGTGCGATGGAAGTGGTGTCTCGTTATATTCACACCAGCTTACATTAGAATTCACTGCTCATGTTGATGGAGGCCAGTAAGATCAATCCATTCTGAAAGCCTCAGCACGCAGAATCTCGGTTGCTGTATTGGCATTATTTAGCCGTCAAGGGCTACATTTAATTAACCATCAGTATGTCAATTCCCGTGAGTTCAAAGGGTTTAGCATCTGGTCATGTCAGTAGTGCTATTGAACTGCTGTTCAAGTCCAACTTTGTCATTACTATCCATTTACTTTATTCTTCCTCTATGTTAAATGACACCTCTTTGTATTAACTGGTTATTTCAGTCTGGCTCCAGAAGGCTTCATTTGAGCATTCACAACTGTGCCCAAGACGCAGATAATTCCTTCTGCTTTATTGTGGGGCTAGAAGGACAGCATGATGATGAGGGGGGCAATGGCAGTTTGAGGCACTCTACAATAATGTAATCAATGGCGTTAATGGAATCTGACTTCCATAAAGAGCTAATGTTGGTCAGCCTCTGCCACTAATTTGCATGGAGAAGGCTGTGGCGTCAAAAACACCGCAGAGAGCCATCTGGAACTGCAGCCCGATGGCAGCCGCCTGCATATGCCATTTGCAATAAGTACTGCTACTGTACCTAAGCCAGTCAACATCACATAAGGAGCCCACCGTGTGGAGGCGGCTGGCAGTGACTTGGTCCCAGTCTCAGTCTTGGTTGCTCCATCTCTTCCCTGTGTCATATTTTTATTTCTGAATTTCTGAATGCTCTCTTTTGAGAAAAATATCTGTATACCTAAAAGAGAGAAATTTATATTCTAAATATATTTTTGTTTTTCAAGACAGCACCCCCAGTTTGTGCTAAATGCTATTCTTTTTCTGTCGACATTGACGAAGATATTCTTTGCATACAGCCAATTAAATAATAAAACGTTAACTTATTTGCATATAGCAGTAACTATCCCCATTATCTATCATTTGCTGACGGCGACGCAACAGCTGTGACAAAACCCCAAAAGAGCCACAGACCTTGAGCTGCATCCCACCATATCTTTCTCTGTAATGTCTCCTTCCCCTCCCACATGCTTGGAGACATGTCTTGTGTTGCACCTTGACCTCCTGCACCAGCTAGCAAACAAACGTCCTCTTATGTAAAGAACACTGCTAATGTCAGTTTGCGAGCTAGATATAGCTTATTAGCTAGTCAGCTACAGCACACTGAACAGCTTAAAGACGTACCTGCAAATGTCAACATCAGTCGTTTTAGACACTAAATGGTGTGGTTCTCATTCTTCGGCACCACTGCTGACAAAACGCTGCCTGTCCTTAGCTTGTATGCTAGTTAGCAACAGAGCTTTGTTTACATTGTGTCATTATGGCCCTGCTAACTCAGCTGTCAATCAAATATGCATATGAAGGAGTATTATGATAAAGAGTTTTGTTTTCTGAAAAATATTGTTATTGATAATGTGATATTGATTTAACCATACAGCCCAGCCCTAGTGCACGCTGGAGCATCCCTGGGGCCGGCAGAAAGTGTCTTCCTAACTTCCTACCTGTTTAGGTAAACTTCAGGAGGGCACTGGGGTTTTCATTCTTTAGACTTACATACTGCATCCCTTTAATAGAAGAAGAATCATTATCATTTTAATTCTTCTTATAAATGTTCCCTTCCTCCCTCAGATCCAGCCTCGTTCCATCCATCTTTCTATCTTTATTGGCTTCAGGATGTGTTTCGTTTTTATTGCATTTGGCTCACTCTTGCTTTCTGATTCGACCTATTGGTGCTCAGCTGTGAGTGCTGAGTGACTAATAAAGTGCTTGTGAAGAGGGACGTGGGGAACCTCTGCACCTTTTCTGGAGTAGTTTAGCTGCTGCAAAGCTGCTGTTGGCGTCTGCGTATGTAATATATCCGGGCACCAATGTGTTAATATATAGTATGTACATGTGCACTGCCGTCAGTATGTGGGTGGGAATCGTAGCTAAAACCTTTACTGTCTGCATCTACTCACTCAAGATGTTCCACGTTTAATTAGAAACACTACTCAAACTAGAAATAATGCCTCTGTTACATATGCTGTTTTGTTTTGTTTTGTTTCTCTTTTGGGTTTTTTTTTTTCTCATGCAGGTGCAAACTGTAAAATCAAAAGAAAGCTTCCACAATATTCATGAAGCAAAGGGATCCTGCTTTGCATGTCTCCTGTTGAAGTAATTAAAGGAAAATTCTTTTATCACTTTCAATACAGGCCATATAAGCATTTAATGTTTTCATAATATCACCTATTCCATGGCACATACAACCTTTTTACGTAAATAATAAACATACAACATGATTGTTGGCTATTGCAAACACTGTCATTAAATTCCAGTCTTTTAGAATTAGGTATCATAGCACAAAAATAAACATATATATATAAAAAATGTAAAAAACTACAAGGGGCAAAATGCGGCAATGCACAGCATGTACAGTTGAAGCAGTGCAGAGCTTTACTGCAGTATTTTCTTTTGGCAGTGTGTGAGGCCTTATTATTGCAACAGAAGCCAGGAATCCTTAATCCACAGGGGTCTCAGTGGGAAGGAAAAGCTTCTTGAACAATCCCCGTTCTTGGAGCCTGTGGTGAAATCCAGCGATCAGTCAACCCTGAGCCCCTGAGCCTCCTGAGGGCTTGGGACTCAGGCCAGTGTTTTACAATGGCCCCGGTGCACTGAGGAGAAAGAGAGGAAGAGACAGGGAGAGGGGGGTGAGAGGAAGAGACAGAGGGAGAGAAAGAAATAGGACAGAGATGTTGCGATTGAGAGAGAGACAGCCAAGGTCTGCTGGGGAAAAAACCCACCATAATTCACAAACACATAAAAAATTGGCTTAACATTGGTGTATTCATAGAGCTGAGTTACAAGGCTGGTGTGACACAGGAGTGGGTGTTGATTTCGCACGACACCTACACACACATATACACGTCTCCACAGACGTTGTTAACCCGCACAAGTTGACTTTACTTAGAAAATGTAAGTAATGGATAATGGAGAAACTAATTTGTTCGAGCAAAACCGACTTATTAACAGATTGGAAGCAACAATTTTAGTTCAATACGCTAAAAACCCAATTATTTGTACTTGAAATCTGCAGTAAAGTCTACTTTTGGCCCAACTATTCAGTATTTTAAGTTACAATGACTTAAAGATTCTCCAGTTTCATTAAGTGTTCTTAATCATTAATTTAAGTCAGATATTTATGTTGAGAAAATTCAAAATGTGTGCTCCAGGTGCGGTTCGTAAATTGGGCCCGACAGGAGCCTGAGGTGAGTTCTTCAGTTCATCCAAGACTACATTTCAAGACCTTCCAAGATGTCCCCTGCTTTAGATGGGTTCAGGTGTGCGTCAAGCCAGATGATTTTGGGCCACATCTTCCTGAAGGCAGAAGAGAGACAAGATAGAAAGCATGTAATATTGCATTTGTAAGTAGTACTCCCATTTTACTAGTGAACCATGATTTGTTTGCACGACCTGGCCAGAACCACTGAGCATTAAAAGCTTAAAATATAAAACAGAATAAAATAAAGTTACTCGCAGAGCTACTCTTGAAGAAAGAGAAGAACCTTCCCCCAAAATGAGGCAGAGAGTGCAGAGTAGACCACACACTTAACAAAAATGGTCGACATTAAGTTATGATAACTACAACAGCAACAAGAAAAATGTACCCACCTTTGTCTGTTGCAGTCAGTAGGCTAACAGTTGCTAACAGTGAAACCTCCTTCTGAAAGATGTTAATCAGGCTTGGAGAGAAAGTGCATTAAAAAAAAATCTTCCTTCTCCCTAAAAGAATTCAAAACAAGCCAAGTTTAAAAAAACACCAGTTAAAAGTGGCTAACGTTAATTACATTACTTAAACTATGTTGATATTAATTGTGGTAGCATTCCACAAGCCACATTAAAATTCAAACTTAATTTGATGCAATTATGAAACAATTTGTAAATTAATCCTGAACGTACCAAATTTCACAATTTGATGAAGGGAGAAAAATGGCGTAGCCTCCTTAACTTCATTGGCAGTAGTCAAACTGGTCCAAATTCGTCCTGAAAAAAGTGGTGAAGAGTTGTTTTGTTTGTAAATAAACAAGCCCTGATCATGCCCAGGCAAGTGAGTGAATTTGCTAATTAGAAGCTGGCAAAGTGCTGCAGTGCTGATAATGGGGTGTGATCCCGGCTAAAAACTGATGTATTTAAGTCTGTTCAACTCAAAGATGCTAGTGAAAATTATACCTTGCACTTGATAGAAGTATACCTTCATAATAGGACAATATACTAAGGCTGGTTAAGTAATGTGGTCAAACTCAATATTTTCAAGTAATATTTACTTAAATTGTCTAAGTAGAGACAAATTCTGGGCTAACAGTGTAGTGTGTCTGTATGCATTTGTATCTGGATAGAAGGATAGAAGTCTTTGCACAGGGGACCGTTTCTGTGAACAAAACCGCTTTTCAAACTTCACTGTTGATATTATTCAAGGCATCAGGGTCTGGCAGAAGCCCACAAGAGGCCATCTTGTTCATTTTAAACCAGTGATTTAGAAACCATTCATGTTGCACTTTGCATAATCTTGCTATGGCACTTACCAGAACCTCCTCTATCACTCTGTGATGTTGTAATGTTGAAATGTGAAGGGACTGCCACATGGTTTTTCACACCTCATAAAATAAGAAAGACAGCTTTTGAAAAATAGGAAACCTTTTGCAGATTGATTGCTGGCATGAAAATACAATTCACTGTTAAATGTCACTGAAATTATGAGCTGTGGTGAGATTTTTATTAATACAAGAACAGGATTTTAAGGATGGAACCAGCTGTCCTTTGCAAATAGTGAGAAATCAACATCAGCTAAAAGTATTACATTTACCACAAGTACACACATTTTCATACACAGCAGTCGCACTGCTCATGTGAGACCAGATCATTTTCTCTGATTCATTCAGTTGCCATTTAGTGATGACAACCTTTGACCACAGCTAACTAATGAAATTACATCCACATGCATGAATTCATTTTACAAGCATCCTGCACTGCCTTGTTCCCAGGGACTCAGAGATTGACCTCGCATTTCTGACCATCTCAGCTTGACCTGCATGTGAATGCAACATCCCACCGGAAATGAGTGTTTATTCACCACGATGTTTGTTGACACGGCTGATTCATTCCATGTCACTCAACAACACTAAAAGTACCTACTCTATGAACCGGAAGCATTTAATATGAGGATTTTGCCCATGGAACAGATCCTCGTGAGTCATGCACCCATCAGACTCTTTTATAGGAAAAACCTATGCCCCTTACAACAATCTATTCATTACAATAATTGTAATTATACATTCAAGTGTGTGCAGGCAAAGAGGCCTGATGGGTGGTCATCAAAGCTCATTTGATCCTCCACCAGAGGGCAGTGCTAAGTGCTCTCTTGACCTCAGAGCTCTGCTCGACTCCCCGGTGGTGCAGTGGCTGTATCCCATCCCACCTACATAGTACTGTACCTCAGAGCTGTGTTTATTTGTACTCAGCACACTCAGAACATTTGCATGATAAGATCAAGTACAAAAACAGCCACTAATTGCTGCAGATGTTAATGCTGTCCAGTAGATTGATGATATTTTCTGTATCCTTGCAACGTTTAATACTATTTAGTAGCTATTGCTCAGCTTTAACTTTCAGACAGTGTGGGATGAAACTTTTCTTTCCTTGACTCTACACGGTATAAATCCTCATCCCTTTTTCACAAAGCATAGATGGGAGGTGCTTTGGATCTGTGCCAGCGCCTCTCAAAAAAGAATACAAGAACAGAGGATGCACAGAATCACTGAGAGCGTTGAAATTGAGCTTTTTTAATAATCGCCTTGTCGCACTGTGCTAAGCTTTGTATCTGAGTGTGTCTTTTGTGTCTGAACAAGCCTGGCGCAAACACAAAAGACAGTCAAACATTTTTTTTAGGCTCCCAGCAGGTTTCTTTAAATGTTAAAATGAATGATACCGGGTCTCCACATGACATCCTCAATCAAGGTTACAGAATAGAAGGTAATTAAGTCATTTAAGTCTCCTATGTGCACCATGAAGCTAATTTCTGCTCTTGACAGGAAAGCCTGTGCCAATGACAAGCTGAAGAAATTAAAAGGCTGCTTTTATGATGTATTAGTCACTATAAGAATATTAGAAAAGAAAAAAAATGAAAACACATCTCCTTTGGCCTCCAGCCTCTCCCATAAACACATTGTTTGCTGTACTTTAGCACTTTGTATTTTTTAAAAACAACACATTGGTAATGGTTTCTTTTTGAATATTATAACTGCAAGCCAAGTCTTTTTTCTGCCTGTGTATTCACCAGTATGACCAAGGCTGAGCACTGACCTCTGTGAAGACGAGTGTCTCACCACCCACATCTTGGCATTCAAACTATGCCATCACTTCACATTATGTGATATAAATACATGTTTCCAATTCAGGAACTAATAAAGTGCAACTCTGTGGAGTGAGAATGACGTCTTGTTATATTACTGTATGTGTGCAAAGGGAGAGACATATGTTTTGCAAGGATGAAAAGATAACATTGATGATACAAGAGCTTTGGAGGGCAAATATGTCCATTTACTCGTAGAATGATGTCTTGCAGAGAGCAATGATGTGTTAATCAACAGAGTACATGATCATGGATTCCACTAGACAGTAACTATGTAAATCTGAAAAGTGCAAACATCTGCAGAACTGCCAGTCGATATCATGGTGAGATTTTGTTTTTCTCGCCATCGTGAATTCCATTACCAGTATGAAGACAGCTGATATCTGTGATTGTATTATTTTTACATCCTTTACCATATTTTGTCCATATCTTTGCACCTTTTCTTCTTCGTTTACCATATTGCTGCTGCAGTGCTGCAATACTTCAGTATAGTTCAGTTATGCAATGATGAAGAGGGAGCATTTTGATTACGTATATCTGCATGATCGCGTTTATAACCAACTTTATTATTGTACTTGAATGAGATACAGATGAGATCAATACCACTCTCATGTCTGTAGGGTAAATATAAAGCTACCGCCAGTAGCCGGTTAGCTTAGCGCAGCTTAGAGTTGTTTCCCCCTGTTTTCATTCTTTGTGCTAAGTTAAGCTAACCAGCTGCTGGCACATCCTTTATCATATTTTGATCATATCTTTGCACCATTTATTCTTCGTCTGATGCACAGACAACCTATACAGCCATATTTTGGGGGAGGACTGTCTCACAACTACAGCCAGCTAGCAGACTGTTATCCTTAGCGTAGCAGAGAGTTGTTTCCCCATTTTCAGTCTTTGTGCTAAGCTAAGCTAACCAGCTGCTGGCAGTAGCTATATATTTTACCCTACATACATACGAGTAAGACAAAAACCTTGAGAGATAAATTTCTTATAAATTCAGTTTTATACAGTAGAAACAAGGGTTTCATGCACAGCTTGCAGTCCTCTCCTGTTTGTGCTGTTTCATGAATCTGCTGCAATACATTACTTATTGATTTCAGGTGAGAAATCAAAGGATGTTTTCTTCTACTTCAAATAAAAAAAGCCCCACAGTCTCGTGTGCCTTGAATGTTCTTTTCTGAGTGTTTCGATCACTGCCTGACCCTCTCTCCAAAGAAATCTAGTCTAGTCTACTTCATGCTGCATTTTTGCTGCTAGAGCACCGTGATGCTCAGAGCACAGCAGGGGGACTCAGCGTTACAGTAACCATGTTTGCCACCCTCCCATCCTTCCTTCCATTTAGCAAGTTCACGTGCGAGGAGCTGAACAGCTGACATTCCTCTCTTTATCAAGTGAAACTGCGCGTGAAATTCTGAATTTAGTTTTTTTTTTTTTTGAGTGTACATGCCGACTCTGGCACACAATTGATTGTTAGAAAGATTTCTGTCCCACTGTCACACTGATGATCTGTTGGCTTTGATGGAGGGAAAATCCAGTTTTAGATGATCAGCTGCGATGTTATGCCTCACAGTATTATGCATATGTCAAGAAATAAGATTGGAAAAGTTTCTCCTGTAAAAAAGCAAGCATATTTATTAGAATTTAACCTTAAAATTCTGACAAATTCAGTACCGATTCAAATGGTAACCTGATTAGTAAATAGATTGCTGGTAAGTGAGACTAGTCAGCTATTATTTTACTGAAAAGGAAAATAAAATGTTTCTGTGTTTACTGTCAGATGTTTTTGGTATCTGCTATCTTTATCTTTAACAGCTAAGACTGTTTCATTAACACTTCTGCTTAGTTATTTATCCTCCATTTTCCATGCATCTTTGTGTTTAATTTATTTATATTTTCTTTTCTCCAGAAGCATCATTTAATACCTGAGGATCCCCATGTATCTGCAGACAATGCGCCCCAGAGCATTGCATTAGGGACGGAGATTCAAAGTCACAGAGCTGTCAGGGAAAAGATAAACAAACTGGATGTGGTGAGGATTTAGCCAGGGAGCCCTGTGCCTTTGAAAACTACATGCTAATAGAGATTAAGACCCTGAAATGAAGTTTGGAGCAAATGCCAAAACACAGTTTAGGCTGCAACCACTTATTATCAAGTTATATCGCTTTAAAGGCTGTGGAATTATTTGATTGGCAAGCCTAATCCTCTCCTCTCCTTGAGCAAACATATCTAAACAAGTGATTATTGAACTTGGGGGGAAAAATGAAGGTGACACAAATATTGTCATAGGAATTAGCATCATTAATAAACGTGGGAGACACAGCATTACATGTGTATACACTGCAAATGAGTCAACCGTTTTCCAGTGGTGTCATGCATTAGCTGAGGTGAGAAAAGCAAATTAAGTTGACACTGCCGATGGATTGTCAAAAAAGGGGCTGTAATAGGCTTACAGCGGGAAGAAAGTAACTCTGACAACTAGTGTCTGCTAATGTTGCAGCACAGAATAGAAGCCTGAAAAATTCTATTCGCCATGCTTTTTTATCATCTGAAAATGTTGGCTGTTGGTCATTGGGAGTCCTTTGAAAGTTGAAAATGTGTCATGTGAGTGAACTGACTTTATCAAGTTACTCTCAGTCAGGGTAGAAAATCCCAGTGGGTGCAAAACATGCAGCCTGGGTCGTTTATTGATTAAAGAAAGTAACCCTTCATTATTAATAATAATTAATCCCAATGATACTTGTAGCTTCATTTTGACTGCTTGACATAAACATTAGGTTACAATCTCAAAATCCGAGCTCAATCAACCTTTCTGACAGTGTTAGGCTCGTTAATCACACTGTAACGCCTCTACCTCTGAGGGTTGGGGCGGACATAGATTCTCACAGCTTAAAATAGATTTATTTGAATTAATATTCCACCAATATGTATGCATGTAAGCCTGTTAACGTCTCCAGTGCAGGACATATTTAGCTCTTTGGCAGTGAGCCTACGTACAGATTTATCTACAGAAGCTGGAATCCTAATCTTATCTCGATACTGTATGTGTCAAATTCCTCTCTGGACTCCAGAGCTTGTTCCTGGATAGAAACACTTAAAATGCATAAAATCTCTGCCATGCATCAGGTCACAAGTAGTGAAAGTTAGTATATAAATATAGATTCAGATGCAGAGATTACATGATTTCTAAGAAAAAGTTATTCATTGAGATTATATACTGTTGAAATAATTCTATTATCATTTGGCACAATTTGCAATAGGGCGAGTGTTTTCATTATCCATTAATCTGCTGATTATTTTCTCGATTAATCAATTTGTTTAGCGTATGAAACATCAGAAAACAGTCAAAAATGTCCATTTGGCAATTTTCCTTGATAAATGACTGAAATGATTAATCATTTATCAAAATAGTGAGTGATTAATAATCTGTTGATCAATGAATCTTATTTGTAATGTAACAAACCGGCTGTAGATACCAATAAAATCCTCAATTTGTAAAGATATACTAGTTTCCCCTTTCACAGTTTCATCTGTTAAGGCTATTCTACAATAATCATTGATCTATAACAGATCACACTTTGAAAGTGACCGTCTTTGCCCTGTATAGAATTAATGTCACCATGAACTTTGCCTCTCGGTGTGCTGCTCTCTCTCACAGCAACTCATCAAAGTGTTTACCTGTGCTGTTAAATGACAGGGGTTTGCAACCTGCAACCTCCTCAAAAAAACTTTTCCACTCATAAAACCCTGTCCAGCAGTCACGCTTGAGGCATAAACCACATGGGGAGCATTGATGTTATGCAGGTGGTTTCAGTTTATTCTCAGTTTAGGTTGTCAATGAAAGGGGAAAAACAATACTGAGAAGTCATGGATTCATATTTTTTTAATTATTAATCCATACTGTTTGAACCTAGCCAAACAATTGAGCTAATGAAAAGTGAGCCATTATACTTTACTAAAGAGACAAAAAAGTGAGTGGGCTCACATTAGCTGAAAAGGCATATCAAAGTGTGAAAATTAAGAATCTCTTATTATGAAACTGTTCTCTTTTCCCACAGCAGGGTTCTTGCTACTGCCAATGCCACTAAAGCTCTTTGTTCAGAGGCCACTTGATTATTACAGTTTATCTTAAAAGCAGTAAATCATGGTGATCAAAACAAACCGCTGTGATTATCTGGTATTTGGCTCAAGTTCTTATCCTGACAGTGGGGGGAAAAAAAAGGTTTAGAATAACACTGACATACATGCTGCGGTTTAATCAAGTCTGGAGCTTTGAGAGCATAGCGGTGGTCTGGCCAGACGGCTGCAGCAACACACGAAGGTGATATTTGAGACCGTGCGGTGAAAGCTGAGCTTCTTCGCTCTGCCGATGATGACTTGAGAGGTGATATTTTGGCAAAATGTCCCAAGTTACTGCTCTGTGTGAAGATTACATCAACTGGGAGAGAAATGAGATCTGATAAGAATGTCTGAACTGCCTGCAAGCTTGGGAAAGTTCCTGAGATATAACAGTAAGTTTATATGGTGAGATGGTAGAATCGAATACTGTATATTGTTGCAGAAGTGCACGAATATTTCTTTTTAAAGGAAAGGTTTAGATTTTCTTTTTGTGAAGAAACGTGACAATGTAAGAGATGGGCGACAAATCCACAGTCCACATTTGGTATAAAAATGTATCTGAAGCTAATATGAGGCTTCTTCGGTCTGTTAGTCAAATCACATAAGAAGTTACAGTCTTTTTAGTACATAATGTCTGTTTAGTGTTTCCCTGGACAGTGTTTCCTTACTGAGCTGCAAGAGAGGGACAGTAACACAAACAAGGAAAGTTATACTAAAAATACTTTTATTTTGGAAGATACTACATTGATTTGTCTAAGTCAGACTGCTGAAGCCTTGTATTAGCTTAATTTTGGAAGCCATTTTTGCAACAGGACTGTGGATTTTGTCCCCCATCTCTTACATTAGACTTGTGTTAGGAAAGGGTCACTTCACTGCCAGTATGGAGAGGGGGAATGATTACAGTGACTAGCAACTCTTTTAATGTACATATGGGCATCTAAGTATTGTATTAAATGGTAAATGGACTTCAGTTATGTAGCGCTTTTCAACCTTAACGGTGCTTAAATCGCTTTACAGATTGGTCTCACACACACATTCACACAACGATGGCGACGGAGCTGCCATGCAAGGTGCTGGCCTCCATTGGGAGCAACTTAGGGTTCAACGTCTTGGCCAAGGACAGGAGGACCCGGGGATCGAACCGCCAACCCTTGGAGAAATGGACCACAATTAATCAATGGAGACCATGGAGCCATAGCCGCCCAAGAAAGACTTGAAATAATGTGAACCTCTCTTTTTAAGCTGCAATTAATTATTTTTATATTAACAATGAATAAATTACTAGGTGGCCATCATAGTTACGAGCTAACAGATAATTATCACCAACTACGCAGCTCTAAGGAGCCTTTTAGCCTCTTTTAGCTCATTGTTTTAGTTTTCTGGCCTTCAGACTCAGCTCATCAACTTCATTTCCAGACCCAACAGGCAGCTGTTTTCAGCAAATAAAGCTCTGTTAAACTCACTGTACACTGCCTGACCAGCACCAAATGGTAGACAGACAAAGTTAGCAACTAGCTGTTGAACATATTGGAGCATTTAGCAGCTTGAGAGCCAGATATTTCCCTCAGGAGTTGGTGGAGATGAAAAACAGAGCTTGAAGACTTAAATTCTTCAGGTGGACAGAAACACGAATGTTGCTCTGTGTCTGCTGGATGTGTTAATGGGCAAATGTTTGCTGCAACAATTTTAAATGTCAGATGTTCTGTTTTCAGCTTGTTCTGCTGCAAAAAAATAAAAAATAAAAAACAATTAATGCAGCTTTAAAGGTATTTTATGGCGTTTTTTTTACCACCAGTGTTCCCATAGTGTAATGTTTCCATAAGTGGGTCTTCATATTGTTTTTATCTTGTGTTCCACCACCACAAAGATGCACATGCACAACAACATGAGCAGGAGGTTAACACATTTTTCCGTAAAATATACCAATGCAGCTATAAAAGAGGATAAGAAGAAGAAGAAGAGCGCATGCTGATGTAAACAAATCAGGTTTTAAAAGATTAAAAAGGGTTTACAGATGTTTCATGAGGTGGGAAATGTATTCAACATGTTTTTAGGCCTTAAGGATACATATAATATAGAATAGTTGACAGTAAACAAAACCCTGTTTATATACAATTCCACAGGACACCTTTAATCAAAAGCATGTCCATGCATTATTAAGCCAAGAAAATGTCATGAATTGCATCAACTTACTTTGATAAATGCGGGTTCACACACATCTACTTGCATCAGCTGAAGTACTTATGCTGGTGTTGCGGATTACATAAGACTGCCTGTGCTCTCGCATACTGCGGGAGCCCACTCATATCAGTGGGTGACATCCCTCCAGGGCAAATTATGCATCCCCAGGGAGTCAAGAGTATGTCATCGGTGCAAGCGGTTGGCTGAGGCTCAGAGGGAGCATTTTAATTGTAGCTCGTGTCATGCTGAAATAATCAGGGAGGCTGCGGTGTCAGAAAAGGTTGCCTGCAATAAAGAGTGTCGTGTTACAGGTGCCATGTGGTATTTTACAGGTTTTCTTACAGCTACAGTCGCTCACACTTTTATGAAGAGTAAAGAGATGAGAGGTCCACTTCATCCTCACTGTGTCTGCTGTTTTCCCAAACAAATAAACGCCACCTCAGCGTGGAGCTGTCATGTTATTTGCCACTGGAGGTACTGTTGATCCAAAGAAAAGACATATTCAGATTTTGTTTGAAGGAGAACTTGCTCCTTTCTGCACAGATCAGAGGAATCAGACGAATGCCATATTCCTGTGTGAATATCAGTTTCAGTCATGAAACTTGATCATTTGGATGTGTTAATAGTGTGCATTCACGCACGTTTTTTGAGGAAAAAACCTCCACTTTTTATGTAAAATTCCCCTCTTATTCTCATCTTTTGGAATGGTTTATCATATTTTATATGCCAGCTCATTTCGGAGGAAGTGTTTGTTCAGTTGAAAAGAAAAACTCTAATTGAACTGCATGGGCTGCACTCAGCAGTGAATTATTGTTGTAAAGTTATTCCACACCTGAGAGGAAGTGTTTAGAAAATTCTAATTGTATTCCCATTTCAGCTGTCAGAAAGAACGAGGAATAATTTGCCGACCAGCTGACTGTGAGACAGGTGAAATTGAACGTTCAGGCTTTGAGAGCGAACTTGAGGTTTAATCTTAGCACCCAACCAGAAACTACTAATCCTTGTGAGGAGTGTGTGCATGTTCATTACCAAAAAAAAAAAAAGAAAGTAAAAGCCAAGTGGAGAACAATCAGCGACAACACTCACCACGATTAAAGTCTCTCTCTGAGTGCCTTAGATAACATAAGCAGCAAAACTTTTCCATTGTCCCTGCCCTATCAATCGGGGAGAGATAGTGAATGCAAATCTAACACAACACACCTCTACTCCACGCTAAAGTGTGAGCTTAATTAGCTTCGGGAGCAGGTTTGTTGAACAAAAACATAAAGAACGAGACATTGATCAGGGGAAAGGCTAGGACGATAAAGCACCAAGAGGGTTGGACAACCTGATTTGTCTTTAATTAAAAGTAAAAGGTTTATCCTTGCAGAAGGCAGCCGCCGGTCTCCAAAGGCCACTCCAATTACTGAGTGAGACAAAAGGAGGGAGTTCTACAAATCCAGGAGTGGCCAGACTTAGAGAGAGGCAGAGAGGTAGTGCTGATATGGGGGTGTTTGATTTGAGGGGTGGTTCAGGAGGCATGTTTGTGAACTGATATATGTAAATGTATATAAATGTGTTTGTATGTGTGATTTTTTGCACATATGTGTGTATTAACAGGTCTTGCACTTGTGAATGTGTAAGTGCAGGGGCAGGAGGGAGAGGCAGGATATGATTTTCCAATCTTTGAAGATGCATTTTGTGTGCGTGTGTGTGTGTGCGTAAGTGTGCTGGAGAGGGGGGGGGGGGGTTTGAAAGAGGGCGTCCCTCTCATGATCCCTCCCCAGCCCTGCCCCCTCACATAGAGGAGTATCCTGTAGCAGGTCCCAAAACTGGAAACTCATTCAGTCCCTTCTGAATGGAGTGTCTTTAACGTGAGAGTGGAGGACTTAACTTTCAGCACGAAAATATGAGAGCCCTGAATTCGGTCCTGGTCGGTGCCTTCCTGACCCTGCTACTCTGCCTCCCCAGCCCCAGTCATGGAGGTAAGTGCTGCTACAAATCACTCTGTTAGTGTCCTGTTCCCTCCTTCTGCTCCCCTCTGTCAGAGATGCACGGGAGGAGATCAGATCACTGTCCCTGTCTGAGGCTTCCCCAATGCATAAATCAAAGCATGACAAGCTGATGAGTTAATGCCTCAAACTTAAACTAAACAAACTTTGACTTCAACCTGCACCAATATTATATTGAGCAAAAAGTTTAAGTAAACTCCACATCAGGTGGCATTTTCTTTTCTTTACTTTTTTGTTGTCCACTCTCACAGTCCTCATACCATTCATTGCTCAGCAGTGAAACCTTCCTTTTCTTGGATGTAACTCAATACATGAGGGGAAAGACGTGCCAAGCCATGGTCCAAGGTCTGAGACAACATCTGTTGGTTTCTCATCTAAGGCAGTTTTTTTTTTTTTTTTTTCAGTCTCTGCCCGGCTGAGTGTGTGAGCGCTTTTACCTTGAGACTGTTTGCATTGAAAGCGCGTTGCCAAAAGGCAGGAGGTAGTGAAGTTGAAGCCCTCTGTGGTTAAGAGGTGAGCTGGGGTCCCTCTGCCGGCAGCAATGAATGGCTCTTTCAGAGGGAAGTGCACAGTGGCAGGCAGAGCTGCTCCTTATCCACCCAGAGAGGAGAGATGAAAGTGTGAGAGGGAGAGAGTGGCTAGTAAGGGAGTGAGAGAGGCAGTGTGTGTGTGTTGGGGAGGGGGATGCTGGAAGGCCAGGGCCCATACAATGGCCCCATAGTCCGTGAGTAAAGTCAGCTACAGATGTACCTTTCTCAGTGTCATATGATGCAGCAGTTCTTAGTGTGAGTACAGTTAGTGTGGGATGTACAGTGTTTGGGTGAGGCAAATCTGGTATGTGAATGGGACAGTGTCTTCAAACAGCTTAACCAACTCACCTCAGCGCAAAATTGTACATATGGCACGTTGGCAGGATCAGCCTTGGACTTAGAACAGCTGTTGAGCCCATTGTCTTCCTCCGGCTGTCAGAACTCTCACTGCAAATTCCACTCCAGTTAAGTCCGGGCAAACCTCTCCATGAGTGTCTCATTGGCAGCTAAAGTGAAAAAGTGGCTCTTGATCTGAACGGAGGAGTAGCGCTTTGTTTCAGTGGCACAGAATCAAAGCTCAGCTGGAGAGCTGGATTCAGTTCTTCTGCGCTGTCTGTGATCTGCTCACCATGAACATGAAAAAAAAAGAGTCATCGGCCCTTCTGTTTGCTCATTTATTGATAAACCCCACTGACTGGCGTGACAGCAACACCTCCGCTAAAGAATTAGCTGTACACTGAGTTCAATGTTCCTCAATCAAAATGATGGCAGAATAAAACAGGGAAGCTGTATGAAGGAACAATTTCTCCTCATCTAATTATCTGCTGGCAGAATCCTCGCTGCCTCAGTGTGACCAGTACTCACCCACTGACCCTGGAGAACTAAATGCTAATGTTGACCAGATGTACAGAGTCGCTGATTAGATTTTGGCCCCCCTGCGCTCTACAAAATGCCTGCCACAAGCTGTCGGGGGACTCTCCCACCAACTACCTAGAAGGCTTACAGAAGGTTTCATTTCTTCCCTGTGTTTACATCTTCAAATGTCACAGGCCAAGCGCCACATGACGTCCAGATGCCTGGGCGTTCTTCAACTCATTGGCA
This sequence comes from Macquaria ambigua, assembly GCA_008360985.2. Taxonomy (NCBI): domain Eukaryota; kingdom Metazoa; phylum Chordata; class Actinopteri; order Centrarchiformes; family Percichthyidae; genus Macquaria; species Macquaria ambigua. Next base: position 115,884 of record VMKM01000500.1, read on the forward strand.
CCTTTCTTTACAGAAGCACTGTGCAATCTTTGTGTTTAAGTGGTGTACCTGTGCCTACTCTTACTATATTTCTCTACCTTCAGGAACGTCTTTCTCAGTAGAAATCACGAGTCAAATCATAAACGCAGCAACAGTGAGCCTTCCCCTATGATAACATTTTTCCATGACTGTTCTTCAGTGGTGCAACCTACCACTTTCCCATAGTCTTACGCCATCGTGTTTATTCCGCCCACATAGCAGCCTCAGGAACAATTATGATGCATTGTGAGCATAAGCAGGAGCTCACCAAATCAATTCTATAATCTTCTCGTAAGAAACTGTAAGAATGCTAAGATATGAGGTTAAGTGTTTCACTGTCACTATATTTTGGCATTCATGCTCGAAGACCTGCCTGTTTCGCCTTCTGGTGATGTCATGGCCCTCGATTCAACATTGCACCAGTGATTGATGACACCATCTTTCACCTACCCAAGCTTACTAAATACCTGCCAACCCCTTTAGATCCTGCATATCAGTGAACATCATTTCACCACAGAATTTAAAAGGGACTTTTTCGACATTGAAAGGAGACGACCAGCAGGGTCCTGTATTCAGCAGCCATGTGACAGCACTTTTTTTCACTCAAATCAAGGGATGCTCACTTTATCATGGCTCTATCTAAATTGGAAATGACATGTTCCTGTTCAGAGTCTTTAAAACCGCCTGCAGCTCTGAGTCTCTTCAGTGGCCAGGAACGCTGCCCCTGTAACCACCCCTTTACCAAGGTTTGGAAAAATTGCCATGGTAGTTATTTCCAAACCGTAAATTGCTCTCCAGTGCTTACATGTTGTTTGGTTGGCCTGGTAATAGAGTTTTTCTTCCTGTTTTCTGTCTGTTGATAGGCACACAAAGTCTGATTTTGTAATGTAAATCTATTTGGAAACGATGTGCTCCTAAGGAAGCCATGTCCACCGCCACTCCCCTCAGTTGGCCAAACAGTGTGAAAAGTTAATAACTTCTTTCTTGCCACATTACCAACTTTTCTTCTGTTTGTTGTCTTTTGTTTTGTCTTGTCTGAAAATCCATTTATAAAATATTGGCATTTTCTAAAATACAAATATGACCTGACAGATGAACAGACAGACAAACAGACGAAATGGGGAGAAAACAAAACTCCTGTCCAACTCGGGTTGGCAGAACTAATGATGCTCTGTGCAAAATACCACCAATATATATGATGTTAAAAAAGCTACTAGATAACATTGTAAGAGCATCGATTGAATTGCGGAGGCTTGACTTAAAATTGCTCAAATAACATATAATAAGACAACAACATCTACTACAAACATTGTCTAATGGTTTACGCACATTTGTGAGTGTTTTAGCGATGTCCAGCTCTTGAGTGTGTTTGCATTTGCAATTGCAAAGCTTAACAAGCGGATTTGCATCCCAAGACTACATATGAGCCTGCTATCTCCCCCAGAGTTTAACGTCTCTATGGTAACAAGAAAAAATAAACATGAAATTTGCCTGGGCTTTGTGAAGTGTCTGTATACAAGGTCTTCATGTGTTCCTTGAGAGTTGGCAGGGAGAATGGTGTGACTACAAGTGTCTGCACCGAAGATTAATAAGTCCAATATTTGCATTGGGAAATTGATGAGATTAGTGTTCTGATGGTTGTGCTGGTCCCATAGACACACTTCGTGACCCTCCCCTCACCTCTTAGTTTAAACACAACGCAATGTTGGGATAGAATAGAAATGGGGTATTTGGAGCCAATCCAAACAAGAAAATCAGAGTGTTTATATATATGCAGAGCAGAATGCACAGCCCTTTGCCTGCTTCCTCTCTGTGGAAATCCCTCCACATGTCACTGAAGGACTGAATGTCTAAAAAATAACTGGTCACTTCAACTTCGTGAGAAGAGTCTGAGGAGTGAGTTTTACATGCAATTATTATTTTCAGTCACTTCAGTGTACACTTCCAACACAAGGTTTTCCACAATATATAAGATGAAATCTGTAAAAATACAATAATACACATCCCATGATTGAAAAGGAGCAGTACAAAGAAAAATCTTTTATCAATATTAAGGATGGTTTTAGTAGACTTGCACAAAATATACACAAAAGTAATTTGCAATTTACCTTTTTATCTTATTTCATTTTTTAAAAGAGAATAAACTCTGGAGGTTTCTCTGCTGAACAAGTGCATTTCTTCTAAAACTTAAATGCAGTACATGAGTCATTCTTGCTCGTCCTTTTGGCTGCATGAAAATGAGACCCTAATAACATCCCTGAGCATGGGAGACAATCAATATTGATAACATTTCTAATATGATATAACCTCCCTCACTTCTGCCCGCCTGATGTTTTATCTGGCACTTTCAGAGAGAAAGTTTCAGTGAGTCATGGTTTATTAACTATTTTGGGGGGGATTCTGGCCCGAGGCAAACATCATTGCAAGAATCCAAAGTTAGCTGTATGAGCAACCTGCTTCACCTCGCTCCTTTCCTCTGTATAACTTCATCTTGTTACTACAGGTAGAATTTTATATCTGACCCGCAGCAACAGGGCGGGCAGCATGACTGCCCGGTGATTACAGTGTCGGACCCATAATGGAAATGTTAGAGGCTTGACTCCTGTAACAGCATTAACTCCAGTCCTGTCCTTGAGCAAGACGCTGTACCACTGCTGCTCATTCACAGCGAGCTGCTGTAGTCAGATAAGAATGTCAGCTAAAAGCCAGAAGTGTAAAATGCAAAAGAGTGCCTTAGAAAAGCCAGGGTTGATGACTGTTTTGTCATTTATTTCACTGAATTACAGCTATTCAAAGGATAATTCCTGTTTATTACAATGTGGGTCTTATTTTCATAGTTTTGGCCATCATTTGTATCAATAATGTACTCACCAAAGTAAATGCTGACATCTTGTATATGTATGATAGATTAAAGTTGAACCATTAAGTCATACTGTAAACTTGGATGCATGTTTACAAGGGAAAGTTTGGGTAATAATTTTACTCTTTGTCTTTGGTTTCTCTTCCATATAAATTTGGCTAATTGGGGCAAGGCTAGATTACCAACATGGCAACATGGTTTGGTTTGGAACTCCAAAGGTTCCAGGTTCAACTATATTATTATGTATTTTCGAGGCCCCACCTTGTCCCAAGTTAAAATCTAGTTTAACACCATTATTATTTCAGTTTGTATTGTATTTGTAATTATATCATATTCTTAAATAATTTTGTGCTTGGTTAAATCACCACAAACTAATTGCTAAAACAAATACATACACGATGAAAAAGAGATTTGAAGAAAGGGGGGATCAATAGGGGCCCACTAGATAATTTTTGCCCCAAGGCCCCCTAGTTAGATAATCTGGCCCTGTCTACGGGTCATCTGACTTCTTTTTAGCAATGTCGGCATGTTACAGATTTTAAGCAATTAACTTGGTGAGTACAACTTTGTAATTGCCTGCAGGAATGATGGCCATGACTTCAAAAATAAGACCAAAGTTGTAATAAATCAGATTAATCCTTTAAAGCAGGAGAAACATGTGATGAAGCTATCAAGTTGTCCTTCACAGGGCTACAGATCTGCCAGATGCACAAGCCTTTCAGAATAAGAGAGAAATTCCGCCTTCCTTCTGAATGCATCACTAGCATTGTTGTCACACTTACAGCAGAGGACTCAGTGACTTCAAAAGCACATATCATAGCTCAGTTTATTCTCATTGTGATGCAAGAACACTGGGGAAAAAAAGACATGTCCCTTGCCTTGAGGACTCTATACTCCCCTGGCAGATGATCTTTCCCACATTGCTCTCTTTGAGGTTGCTGGCTGTCAACGGCAGGCTGCTCGGATTATATTTTAGGGCCATGATCTGCTTAGAGCGGGCAGACAGCCCACACACAGACCTCATTTAGCCCTGGGTGTGTACACAAAAGAGTTTCTGTACATAAACACAGGCCCAGATTCTGTCCCTAGGTGGAAGGTCAAAGGCCATCTCATGGTGTGCTCCTGTGTTGTTTTAACCCTTTCCACGTCAATCAGATAAGTCGGTGGAAGGGGGGTTTTCAGCAGATTAGTGACGGATGGTCAACACCCAGATTTCAAGTCTGTAAGCGGCAATTTGGGATTTCAAATTGTTGTTAAACTGTGATTACCTTGTCGCCATGCAATTTTAGGCAATTCTAAGGACAGAGTCTTACCTACAGCAGCAGCAGCATTCAGTTAGAGCTGCATGAGTGAAGGAGGAAAATAGTCTACATTTATTCCAGAGGACTACACTGTAAAAAAAAAAAAAAAAAACTAAAAACAGACAAAACAGTGAAATGCCTTGCTGAAGGGCACTCATTTAGCATTCTTCATTCTCTTCACAATTGTTACAACATGGAGTTTTACAGCTACAGGACATCAGATTTTACAAAGTTTGGACATGTTACAGAAATATCTATGCTCCTCATACTTCTAACTAAGATACTTGATTAACTTTGTACTTGCCATTAACGACAACAATAAGACTACAGACTAAGTCTACAGCCAAGCTAGCAGCTCTGTTAGACTGTACTTAAGCACAGCAGTGCTTTTTAGCAAAAGGCTAACTTTAGCATGCTAACATACTTACGGTGACAATACTAACATGCATATGTTTAGCAGGTGTAATGTTTACCATGTTTACCATCTTAGTTTAACATGTTAGCATGCTATCATTTGCTAATGAGCACTATACACAAAGTACAGCTGAGGTTGATGGGAATATCATTCGTTTTGCAGGTATTTGTTCATAAATGTAGCCATAAGTAACGGACAAATAATATGTTTGACCTGAAGTGATGGCACTAGAGGTAAAGTCAGGGGATCAACTAAGTCTATAGAATGGGGACCATGAATGTTTGTACAAAATTGAATGGCAATCCATCCAATAGTTGTTGTGATATTTCAGTCAGGAGCAAAGTGGTGGACAGACTGACATTGCCAGAGACAAACCCAACAGCGGACACAGCAGAAGTGCTTGTTAAAGTCCTATTAAATCTGTGTCCTTCTGGAATAGTAGATTTGATTTGATTCATGATATTTTTGAGGATATTGGGTCTTTGCAGCTGCAGGCAACAGGATATGGATAATAATACGATTAATGTCGATTACAGAGCAAAATAAAGAGTAAACACTGTAAAATATAAGAAACTCGTGATAAAACAAACCAACAGGGCTGCAAAAAATCCAAAAGACAAATACTACCTACCTAGATGTGATAATGTCATGCACATTAGGATACCTGTAGGACCACAATGGGGCCAAGACCTGAAGTGGAACATTTAAAATCAGTGTTTGTTATGACCCTGACACAGACAGGCTTATATTCTTCCCCCACTGCAGCAACTGAACTCTGCGTGTTTATTTTTGATAAGAGCTGTTGGGGAGTTTAGTGCCCAAAATGAAAACTCCAGAGAAAATTCTCATCATCACAGAACTGCCAAGTTTTCAATAAGCAGGAATTATGCATGACCAGATGTCTCGATACGAGTGGCCTCTATGGGTTTTTTCCTTTTTTTTAGAGAATAGTCTGTTTTATCATTTTTTGGTTGAATAAAGAGGAATCAGCTCTATTCTGGCTGCCATAGTTTCTCTTATCTATTGAAAATAAATTAAAAGGGAAAAGGAATAACAAAATGTCTTCTTACCCCAAAGAGCTTTTATGGAATTACTCAGTTTTCCCCCCAAAGATAAGCTCTCAAGATCTTTCCTTCTTGTTTATCGTGAATGTTATCAACTGGTAACATCATCAGATATTGTTATCTTACATCATCATATGATATAAATGAATGTCTAAATCAGATTCAGGAACAATGCTTGCTCTGTTGAACGCTGCATCGCATGTAACTCACGTGCCCTGATCAGTGGAATAGGACTGATGTGGCCAGTGGGGTAACAAAAGGCTGCTAAGGCACTGAAAAAGCAGCGTGAATCATGGGAAATATTTCCAATGTTTGGCTGATTCATCTGAGACGTGTTAGGAAAAGCCTGAGGTTTCCACTCCAACATCTGGAGTCCGCTTGGTCAGTTAGTAGCAAGCCAAAGCTGGAGGCTTTAATCAAATTGTCCCTCCGCTTCTCTTACCTAATATAGACAAAACAACTGTGGTGGTTAAAGAATGTGAGTGTGCCGCAATTAGCCAAGTTTTGAAGAATGCTCAGTGTCGAATCTGTTCTTGAAACAGGGACTGAGAGACCAGTTTGTTATCAGATGTTGTTTTATGTTTGTTCCCTCAGCAACCCGCAAACTCCTGGGAGCTTCCTCTTATTTTTTTATAGAATAAGCCACACACAGTAGTGCCTCAAATACATTAAATGAAAGAGCAAAATCATAAAATGTTTAATATTCATCCATGTACGTTGCATTCCACATGTGTTAAGTTTCGTTCTACATAGCACTTAAGTCTGCTATTTTTACAAGTCCAGCAGGGACAGTAGCTTGCACATGAATATGACTCACTATTTTAAATATAGAGAAATCCACTGCGAGTGCGGGGACTCCCTCCAGCCCAGAGGGTGTATGACTCATAAGCACAAGGCCGCAGTGGTTAATCATGAGGCATCAGACTCCAAACTAATAGTTTTTTGTGCTTCTAATTAGTTCTCGACTCCGAGAGGTTATTAGCCTTTGCTCCAAGACTATGGGACTGAGCTTTAGATGGGGCTATGATATGTGAATCTCCTGAGAGAAATAAAATATTTCTACTACAGACAAAGTTTTGACAGTCTAACAAAGGGATTCTGGCAAACACCTGACACCTGGTGGATAACTTCACCAAGAATGTGACTTAATTGTCTTTATTTTCCATGAGGATGACTTTGAGCTGCGTAAAATAAATATCAACGTCCCCTTTTTCATCCAAATAGCGATTCTCCTGCTCTATCATTCCCACAACATGGCAGCGGGAGGCTGCAGTTAGGAGGGCCACTTTTCACAGCATGCTGACATGAAGGCAGATCAGCGCCAGCTCCCATCCTGTTGAAAATCTTCATCAGCACCGCCGAGGGACCGTGAAGTGTTCTGAGTAATTTGACGCCAGACAGCCTCATTACAGACTGGGTTCAAACAGAATCAAGGGGGCTGGGGATAGCACCAGGTCTGGGATCGGGTAGATGACAGTCTGGAATAGCTTGCACCAGATAAATATAGCTAGACGGGAGAACCAACAAAAGAGCATGTTGCTTCACATGAGGTTGACGAAAGAGAGAAGGGAGAGGAAAGGGGATCCAGGGTGGGGATTTTGTGTGTGTGTTCATGAGTGTGTTTTTGTGTGTGTGTGTGTGTGTGTGTGTGTGAGGGCGTGTATTCTGTATGCGCTGTGGTTCACACACATCCCAGTGTTAGGAGGCCAGAGCAAATGTCGTCATCCCTGCTGGCTATGAAGGCTTAAAATAACCAGAGGAAATTATGTGTCCCATGAAGTTTGGTTTGACTGACTGTATGGTCGCCTGCAGTAGCATGAAGCAGAGAACAGCTGCACAGTGGAGCTGAAGCACACGTCACTGGGTTTGCTTGGTTTGCCAAGCCCGGCAACCAAGCTTCTTGTGCAATCATGTGTTGAATCTTTCACACAGTTGTGGCAAAACAGATGCTAACAAGTTCAACATAGTTTCATAAAATATTAAGTGAGAACAAACTCCGATTATGTGTTGTAGGCGTCAACTATATGAAAATTAAGTTCTTCCTTCACTAATTAGATTCCATTATTTGCTGTTTGTCACACGGAAAATAAATACATAAATATGTTTAGGCATGTAGAATAGTTGTGGTTGAGACAGGAATCTAAACGTTTTGTTGAGGTTAGAATAAAGTATTGATCCTATTATATTTTAGGGTTTAACCTTAATTGGTGTTGGGGTTAAAAGGTTGGATTTAACACATAATGGGCAATTTCTTCAGTGAAGCAAAACCGAAGGAAAACACACACATATTCTTAATAAGTGGACATTAAAAGTAGTTACAGCATATCATAACAATCCCAATTTATACTGCTTCATCATCAAATCACTAATTGAAATTATGAGGCAGACTAAAATAGCTGAGTCTCCCTCATACATTCTTCCTTGCTAACAAAATATGTCTGTCTCACTTTCTGTGCCCTGCCTCCGAACACATTTTTGCATTTCCAGATATTGTTCGCATTTTATGAAATTTGGGGAGACCAAGCTCAAAAATGATTACATGCTTGAATAAACAAACAGAGACAATAAACACATTTCTACTCCATCTTGCGGAAGAGAACAACGATTGTGAGAAATGAGAAAAAGGAATCGGAATCTTTGAGCAACTGACAACAGCAGCTGAAGTCAACAAAATGAGCGGCCAAACCAGAAGAAATGCAGATGACAGAACAACCAGTATTTTTGTGGCCAACTATGCAATCCGATGCACCATATTGTGCCAGACTGGGCCATGGGAATAGGTCCCTGGGGAATGTAAAGATACGGATTAGGGAGGCTGACCACGTGTGACCCAGGAGCATCCTGTCACTTCCCAGCCAGAAAAGCATTCTCGAGCTTCTCTTCAAGACAAATCTCCATTGTATAAGTGACCACAGGAGGAGACACTCTTGATGTTTAAAACATTGTTGAGTTCAGTTTAGATTTGGTGACCTTAATTGCAATGCTCTCAGAATCATTTTGTTTTTATGGCACTCTGAAGAGGAAAGGACAGTAGATTTAAACACCGTGGAGACATCGCCACAACAAGAGGGTGTTCATTTCTTCTTTTAAAGCAAAACAATGATATGCCTGGCCTGTTCAGGTATTCCAATCTAACAGCAATGTGGTCCATGTTTAATAACCTCCAGAGGCTATATAGCTAATTTGCAGTGTGAGAGAGCATTTTGCTAAGGGTACTAATAACAATTGGATGGCAATTAGCTTACGGCCAGCCTAAGGGGGAAATATTTAACCTGCTTCTTCTGCTGCACATTAATTTATTAGAAAAATTAGCTCTTGCTGTTTATATGCCCCCTTTCCATTAAATGCATAAACAAATCTTGGAGATGTATGGAAAGGAAAAATGGCCAAGTAAAAACAAAATGTGTTATGTAACCAGATGGCCATTTAGTCAAAGTTGACTGAGGGGAAGGTCTGCTGTGTAGCATTTATTGTAAGTCCTAAATACTTTAAAATGGTTTAGATCCTTGATGTGTTGAACTAACACTTTAACTCACTGGTTTCCATCTGTGAAAGTCCATATACTCACAATATTAAGACCATCTGTTCTTTCCACGTCAGCAGGTGAATTCACCTGAAAGCTATGATCCTTTATCAAGTTGACTAATTAGCCTGAGTGCAGTCTCAAATGGGAGATGTAGGTAAAGAGGAGGAGACACTTTTAATAAGGTTTGTTATGAGTCAATTGAGACACCGTGCACAGGGAAGCAAGTTTAAGGAGGGTGGGTCCAAAGTGTTACACACAGGCTTCTACTCTACTTTAGCAGACAGTGAAAGAGAGGTCAGCAGTTTAAAATAGAAATATCTGATCCCTGGAAGGTGTGGTCCAAACTTTAAAATAGGAATATCTTCCCATGATTAGATTTCATTCTCACCTAAAAACCAGTTTTACAGCCTCAGCAAACTTTCTCTAAACAAAATGAATGTTTTCCACTTTGCAAGCAGACATTATCAAACCAGATAGCATATCAATTTGTTGAGGGACAGACATAGAGTTTGATACAATCAATCATAGTGAGAAAAATATGAAAAGTTCCCCCACAAAATGAACACCGAGACGTTCTCCTATCTCTGCAGAAGTAAGGATTTGCCTTTGGTAATTTGTCAAATTGTGTATTGTGGTGGAAGTCTCAGCTCTAACGCGCTCAGCAGCTGTTGTTGCAGAGAAATCATAGTGTCATCCAACATGCAACTACTTGTGAGCACAAATATTTTCCTGGCAACTGAAAGTGGAATAAACTGGGTTCACTGCGTTGCCAAATCCTGGATTTCATTCCCAGACGTAATTGAACATGGTTGTCAAAGGTAGAGAAGACTGTCATGTAACCTTAAAGGTTGTATGTGTAGTATTTCTTGCTTTTTATGACAAGTGAATAGCAGGGACTGCAAATATGTTGATAATTGAAACGAAGTAAACATCTCAGGCCAGTAAAATTAATCAGTTTGATGACAATGATTGAAACTGCACACAATCAAGACTAGGCCTAAATAATAGATCATTGATTAGGTTTAATCATGAACATCCTTGTTAGAGGCTGCACAATCTAAACACAAACAGGACCACTTCAGGCTACCACTTCTGCTTGCAGCCTATAACAAATTATAGCATGTGCTCGTTAAACACATGTTGGCAGCACTGTAACCTTCCCTTCTCCTCTAATGGGAAACCGTCAGCCCCTCTCATAATTGACTGATTTTTTGAATATACTCTGCTGAGCAGCCAACTCTACTTCACCAAATGTCTTCACAATGTTTAACTGGGAGCGCTTGCCTCCAGATAGCACTGCAGAAGAGGCAGTTTTCAACATGACACCTACAGTGCTGTGCTGAAAGGTGAAATCCAGTCCACATTCTAATAAAAACATGATTCGGTGGTCGCTGGAAATTTGAAATAGTGCATTACTGCCAGGGAATGTTCAGCCATTACCTGACATCTGTCTTTGTGTATGTAAGCCAGCATACCTCAGCCCGTTGTTGAGCTGAGTGGATACAGTTTGGGAGCTGATGCAGAGAATTAGCTCTTTGGTACCTTCAAGTGGAAGTGAAATGTAAAACAGTTGCATAGAAGTGTCAGTGAAATTAGGATTTTGGTCTGGCTGAAGAGTTTATGTTGTACAAAACACTTACTGTAAGCTGCTGTTTCTGATACCCAAAAGAAAAATAACCAAATTCTTAAAGGATCTATCTTACTGCAAAACAATACTTACTGTACGTACCCATAAGTGCACTAAAAGATGGTAATTTTTCTTCCTGTCTATACTGCAAGAATTAATGTGAGTCCATTGTAAGAGATGTGGGACCAAATCCACAGTAAGGTTAGTTAATTTGAAATTATTTGTGTTTCTGCCCCACTGAGGGGCCAAAAATAGAACCGGATGCCTGTCCAATACTTTGGTCCAACCATGAAATTCATTGGATTACCATGAAACCTTGTATGGATATTCGAGGTAGCAAGAGAAACAGTTCCTATTGATTTTTATGTGTCTCTGAACTTTTGTTCAGTGCCACCTTCAGGTCAAAACTTCCACTAGACGATTCACATTTAAACATGCTGGCAACTCTGTCAGGCTTTACTGAGCTAAATCCTTACGTGGTCCCAATGTGCTACCATGCTGATGCTAAGCGGGTATGATGTTTACCATGTTCATTTCAGTTTAGTGTGTTAGCATGCTAACATTTGCTGGTTAGCACTAAACACAAAGTAAAGCTGTGGCTGATGGTAATGTCATTAGATTTTGGTTTATTTGGTCATAAAAAAGTATTGGACACCAAAGTTGTTGCAAATGAATGTAAGTACATAATTTCATGACAATCCATCCAACAGTTGTCAGGCCATTTCACTCCAAAAAAACAAAAGTCAACCTCATGGTGGCACTAGATGAAAAGTCAGGGGATCACCAAAGGCGGTAGGATTCATCCTCTGGAAACCATGAACCATGTCTGTACGAGATTTTGTGCCAATCCATTTTGTACATTTTGAGATATTTACAGGATATGTAAAAACTTTGACCTGCTTGTGGTGCTAGAGGAAAGGTCAGAGGGTCACCAAAGATTGCCCATGTAATATTAGTCTTTTCTAATGCCTTCATGTTGTGGGGTGTAATAAACATTGCAGACAATATGGGCTTCTAGCAGGGATTAAAATTTTTAGTCTTTTTACTTTTATCACCAAATTCACCTAAGGGCATTACTGCAGCACCTACATCTTATCAAATATTCCATTTGAGCCCCTTACATACTGATCTAATACACTGTGACCCCCTGATTATCAGACAACTTTTTTCCAAAGCATGTGGTTTCAGTCCTGTGTGGTGGGCTATGTGAAGCCTTGCTATCAGATGATTCAGTCACAGACGATAATGGTTTTACCTTGACCAGAACAGACCTCCTTAGCCCTCTTTTAAACGCAAGTCATAAACTATTGATGGTGGTCTCCATGTGAACTCACTGCTGACTCCTGAATCACATCGCTGCAGAGTGAGGTCATCTGGAAACAAAGTTAGTGGCCCCGAAACAGCCTGTCTGTGTAGAGAAACAAGGGAGTTGGATAATACATACAGTAACAGGCTGTTGTACTTGGATGTATGAATGAGGCTTTAACTGTGAGCAGGTGTCTTGTGTTACAGATATAATATACTTCCTTCCTGTCAGTCTTGAGCTACAGAAATATACTGTTTAGAAAAAAAGGGCCCCATGGAATTGTTGAGTGAAATATAAATAAATAATGTTAAACCACTGAACCTCAGGCGTACCAAAGTCTCACATGGGCACATGGTAGGATTTTAGTGAATCACTGTAAAGACATGAAACACACGTTATGTGAGGAGGATGCTGTGGTGGAGCAGAGCTGGACGTTTGTGTTGCCAAATCCAACAGGACCAGCCCTGCACTGCCCGGCCCCACCCTGCCTCGCCCTCCTGTCTCAGCGCTCCTCTGTCTCCTCCTCACAAGCCAAGAAAGGATCTTGTCAAAATATATGTGAAAAATATGAATGCAGTGACTTCTTTTATATTAATAACTATGACATACATGATGAAATTAAAATCAGATAACAAAGGCAGCTTTGATAACTTATTATGGCTGGATTATAGTTTTTCAATTCAAAGAGGCAGAGAGAGGTGGACTTCATAGAATAATGGCTACCTCCTCTTCCCTCTCTTGGATTTTTCACTACACTTCAGTCCAAATTATGTGGTTTTGTAGCCCCAGCCAATGATATTCCACTAAACTAACTGAACACTATTTCTGCCTTCTTCCGCCTATTTCCCAGAAGTGTTTGCATAACTAACATTTGAATAAAGTCAAGTCAATTTTATTTATATAGCCCAATATCACAAATCACAAATTTGCCTCAGGGGGCTTTAGACAAACATTTCCCAGTGCAGTTAATTCAATATACAGCAGCACATCCTTATACGATTGTACCAAATCATGTATGTATGTTAGATGTTTTCAGGAGAGATCACGTAGGTGTTCAAATATAGTTTTCTGTAATTTCTGCTATAATATACACAGTGGACAACAATAACAAATATGTTATGACATGTCTCATCACCTCATTTGACTTTATGGATGCATAGCATGAACCTCAGCATCCTGTGGAACCAAGACACTCAGCAACAAACGGACTGATGTATCTCTACAGTCTTACTCATACCCACACTGTTGGCTTGGAAGCCACACAGCTGAGTATGTTTATGAAAATTCATCATTCACGCTTTCTATACTTTGCAGTACAGTGTTGTGGATGCGTTTCTTTCCATGGGCCTCATTCTTGGTGAATCGCGCGCATCTGTAGAACATCTGAATGCCAGCTGGATGGTATTGGATGCCTTTGGCAGGATTATCAAGAATCAGTGCATTTCGGAACAGCATTCATTAGTAGTCAGAAATATACGGGCTTCATTTGGCCTGTGGAATCCAATTCCTCAACCTCATTTAAATTCTAATAAACAACTGCGAATATATTCATAACTAAAGGCCAGAACTCATTTACATCAGATTCTCAGGGCCAGTGTTATGAATTTTGAAAAGCGACATATGCTGTGTTACATACATGTTTCAAACTCATTACAATATCTCAAACCATAACACTGACACATTATACAGAGGCAGTTAATGGCTTAGATAAGTTTTGATTTCACAAGCATGTAAAAAAAAAAAAAGAAATGTGAGACCTTTGAGTGAACTGTATTACAAAGTGAGCGATGTTCATTTTCAAATGGAGGTCTGCATATACTTACCAGGAGCCTTTCTTCACAGCAGACATCTTTTGCTCAGTATTTTCAGTTGAAGGGATGTCTTACTGTATGCTCCTGACAGCTCTGAGAGCATCGCATGTTGTTAAGTGCTCCGAGAACCAAAAGCTTGAAGTTACACGTATATAATGTTGTTAATGGCTAAAATGCTTGAAATGGGTTTTCTATAGTCGCATGGCAACAGCCGAGAGCATCAATGTCCATTAGCAGCCGTCCAGCACTGCAGTTAAAAGAGAGTTGCTGGGTGTACACAGGTTTCTTCCCCGTGGACAAACAATACAACACATTTCTCCAGTGAGTTGTCTGCCAACATAAATCCAAACTTGTAGTTTGTGTGCCTCAGTTTAACTACAGCTTCTCATTGAACATGACTGTTGCGGTTAGCACTGCCACATCAGATAACTGAAGCAGTTAAAAATAAAACACATTATTAAGGTCTTATGAAGCTGCTGTCGCACAGAAAGTGATGCTATTAGAAACAAGACCAACGCCCTGACACTACGCCAAGGCCTTCTGGTGAAATAACGCATCAGAAGCTTCCAGAAGGAGTTCTTTTCCCCAAAATACATCTTTTGCTGCTCACCAGAAAATCCCCTCCTCCCACTGGGTACATTGCGTACTTTCTCTTTGAGTCTTTCTTTCCATTTGCCCTTTCCTTTGCTGCACTTAGTCAAGTGTTGGTTGGAGCAGATTTTTGAGGACACAAAGCCCCCTTTTACAGTAGCCATCTGAAAAATAACTTTTTGTGCCATTTGTTTGGTTTGTTTTTTTTGGGGGGAGGCGGTTTCCTGCACAGCCTGGGTTGGATGGCCCCTCCCTTTTGCCCGGCAGCTTATAAATGTTTAAAAAAGAGCCTTCTTCTCCTTGGTCCAAAACCACCTCAAAGCCTGGCAGAGTTAAAGGATGAACGCAGTAAAACGTAGCAAACACATTCCATGTCATCAGCTACACAAAACAGTGCTGGCTGTGCATGCAAGGTTGTGTGATTGCGAACTAAATCCATGTGTGCATGTGTGCAATTCAGTTTTCCAAAGTTCTGTCAACTCACTGCAGGTCTCACAGTTTATGTTTGCTCACCACACCCCATATGTTTGTTTTTCATGTGGCAAAACCATGATTGTTGATTTACTCTCCATATGGCAGGTGTGGACGGGGATGAGCACTTCAGAGATAAGGAATTTTTCAACACTTAGCAACACCCGGCTTCACATTCATGTCATTAGGCACATTCACACTGGGGAGCCACCAGTGTTAACTGCAGAGTACATGTCCTGCTCAAAGGCACCGCATTTTTAGTGGGAGGAAACGACATTACTCAACCCCCAGCTCATTTGGGGATTCAAACTGACATCCCTGCAGTCATAAACCCTCCTCTATAACCTTCATGCCACCAGCACATGCATATGCTTTCTCTTAATCAGGAGGCCCTCTCTCTGCATCGAAGGCTGTGTGTTTTTGCCTGTTTGGATTGAATTGAGCGTGTCTGTGGCTCATTGGGAAGGATTCTGTCAGAGCAGGAAATGGGAATCCTTGTGTATTTATATATGTGTACGTGTGAGTTTTCATGTGTGTGGCCATCTGAAGCATGAAGACAGATGGATGAGTCATACATTTTAAGCCCCTCACTTTTGTTGCTGCCAATACATTCAGTTCCGTTGTTTTATTTTTATCCATATTTATGTTCTTTGTTGTTCTGTGAAAAACTTTTTAACAAACCTGTTTGCCAAAAATATGGTTCAAAAATAAATTGAATGTAGATTTTTCTCAATAATGACAATCAGACAAGTTCAGTTCATCTGTGCATACACTAGTGACATTGGAAGTTATAAAACAGTACACTAACTTCATGCAGGATTAACAAATCTAGTAAACTTACTAAACTTACTGAGAATCATCTGTGCCAGATCCAGAACCACACCCTTTGTATGACTCGAAAGGAAGGAAACAAAATGTCATCCAGCTTTTACAGAACTGCTGACCAAACTGCATTATATGTGCCTAAAATACCGGGTCTCATTTGTCTAAGAACAACAGCCACATACACAGCCAACTATGTGTAACGATGGCTTGTTAACCATTCATTTTGCTGCCATCGCTGAGTACTCGCACATTATTCAATTAACTCGAATGTAAACTATCTCTGCATGTGGGCTGCCGATATTCAGAAAAGTGTGGCTCTTTATTTTTAGTAGTTTCATCTAAAAGAGAGCTCAAAGCACCGGCGAATTACCTGTAGTAACCTCTCTGACATTGGAAAAGCTGTTGCTGTCACAAATTAACTATAAGCGAAGCCAGGTTTTCTCAGACTGAGGCTGGAGCCTTGGCTATTCCAACCTTTCCCTATCTCCTGTCATCAACATATGTTGCTTGGGATGCTCTTTGCCTATAACAGCAGTGTGTACAAGCTGTCTGTCCAAAATTAGCGGTTTTTAATTTGTCAGAAAACTAACCATCTCATGATCCCCTCAAAGTCTGTTAAAACTGAATCATCTGAACATTTGCAACATCAAACCAGCCAAGAGAAGCTCTTAGCCTTTTTGTCTTTTTGGTTAGACGCTTGCTTGTTATTAAGTCTGGGTTAAGTTTGGGTACAAGCACTCTGGTGGCTTACAAATTGGTTCAAAAGGATTGAGTCACTGGAATCAAAGCAAGGAGTCTGCACACACCAGAAGAGATAGAAATGATATCAGCCACCCACACACATGATGGGAAAAATTGCTAATGAGTCTTTATGAATGTCTGACCCTAATAAGAGTATAATCACATTGGGAGCTGTGAAATCATGTGTTCACCCATTAGCAAAAGGAACACACTTCTGAGTCTCTCCGATTAGTCCAAGAAGCTCCCAAAAGGGCCGTTAGCTTGCACACTCAAGAATGTGTTTAAATCCAGAGGAATTTTAATTACACTCAGATAGCTTTCAACTGGGTTAGCTTGTGATGTTTGGATGGTAAATTAATGTTTTTTTAAGCTGTTTTCAGCTTTCATCCGCAAACTCAAACAGGAGCAAACAAGCAGACAACAATATCACAGGTGATGTCAGAGACGTCTTTTAAAGCATTTAAATATAATTAACATATTACATTAGCCAGTCATAAGGCTTTAAGTAAATCCAGTCTCCATTTCACAAATATTGACATCTGTTTCAGATTTCAATGGTCTCCGAGTCAGATTCAAGTCTGTTGAATGCCTGCCACTGCTGATGATCAGTTGATTGACTGAATGGTTGATTGATTTGTACATTTAACAGTATGTTTCTGTTTCTGACAGAGGCGCCTTTGAGAAATGAGAGAAGCATTTTACTCATTGAATTAAAAAAAAAGAAGAATCTAATAAGAAAACTTTTAATTTCTCCATTCATCGAAGGTTAAAAATCTTGTGACAGATCGAAGTAACTGGGTTTTTATCATTTGTTTGTCTGATGTTTGAGACAGGCTGTGAGAGACCCGAGATTCTTTATAGGAAGCGTGTTGCCAGCTTGACAGATCATCCAGATCTGTGAAATACACAAAAAGCTAATCCTCAGATTTATGATTATCATATCCGCTGGCATGGAATTTGATCTCCCTGTGAGGTATTAGATGTAATATATGCATGTTAAGACCATGTGGCGCATCAGTTCTCACATATTGACATTCTGCGAGGTTTGCTTACTTAGACTAGTGAACACATCTGCAGATGGTTTGGGTTTGTACTGTAGGAGGCCTCCTGTCCCACTTCCCCCAATGTTTTACAGGTGAAAGTATATCATTTTTACTTTAATGAGGCAAAAAAGAGAACAGAAAAGTTTAATCTTCACAAACTCCTCCAAAACGAGCCAGATGGAGGATAATGCATGGTAATTCCCTTTTTGGAAAAAGTTCAAATAGTTTTATGCAGCCAGCATTCAAGTAGCAACTAATGAATCACAATGAATGTCCCAAATACAGGTGTGCAAGGGGGATTTCTGCAGGAGGTCAAAAGAAGAGCGAGTATAACAGAAAATGCCTGCCTGAAGCCTTGTTAAAAAAAAAACTAACCTTAAAAAAGGATTACCATCATTTTCCCGACTTTTAGGTGTTTGGCTCCATGATTGAGATCAAGGTTTTATTTTTTTACAGATTGAAGTGCTTCTCTGTGTCTACTGAGAGAAGGAATTTAAAGGCACTCAAGTTTAGTTTAACAATAATTTATTCTGTAATAGTCCTTAATACACACATTGTGATTATGAATGAGCTGAGGAAGTTAAAAAAGGCATCAGTAGACACTGATTAAAGTGAATCACTGTGAAATCTGCATATTGTTTAAAGCTACGTTAGGCATGTTGTTACTTTAAAATATCAGATTCTTATTGAACTAATGTGACTAAAGTGGGACTGTGACAGAGAGGAATATCAGCAATTGCAGAAGTGAAATTGTGATGTCGGGTATATGGGACTTTTCTCTGCTGTGTGACAAAAACATGTACTGTAAAATTTTGTGTATTCCTTACAGCCATAAGAGTCAAATTTGGGAAACAATGAAGGAACCAAGGTGGAGCTTTTTGGCATAAGGAGTCATAGCTACCATGTTTTTTTATTGAATCCTGGAAGACCTGTCAACACAACCCGCAAACATACCCATACATACATACATCCTGATGTCATCTTAATGAAACAGCAATTCTCAAAATTGACATCTTGATACACGCAAGAAGGCACGAGATTAGCATCTGAGACCATCACTTCTCATGGAAAAACATGTATTACTTCTGTATTTCTAAAGAAGAGCACTCATTCATTTTCTGCATAAGACACTTTTAAGATTCAGCTATGGTGGTTGTCGCTTGGAGCAAAATACCAACAGTTTTCCTAAACAGCAGTGAGCAGTCTATCCATAAAAAGTTGAACTGAACAACATAAGGTCTTTGGCCACACTTATCATTTTTGGTATCCTTTGATATAAAGCGATCACAGACTAGCTGGTAAAGACAACGTGTAATGATTTCTGCATACCAAAGTTAGATCTTTAAGTTTTATAGCACCCTTTGCTACTGTAAGAGTCATGAGATAAGTTAATTAATGTTTAAGATAATTCATGGTTAAGATTATTTGCTAAAAATATATTTACAATGTTTACACAGTTAACTATTTACATATTAATATTTACTATTATTATTTACATGTTTAAATATTCTCTTCAGCATGTTTTAGACTGCTAAAATACTGTGTTGAATCTGCACCTTTAGGTTTCAGTGCATTTACCTAAGTAAGTCTTCTCCTAGCTTCTGATTGGTTACTTTTAGTCACATGAGATTCTGTGCGGAAAAAGTGAAGCGTGGTTGTTGATGTGTGCTGCTGAAGCTTGGGAAGTAAAGTTGCTGCTAAGAGAATACTCCGTCTCCATCCTGCTGTTATTTCTCACTAAGAGTGATTCAACCACCACACAACGAACCCGCACGTTACACTACCATTTGTAACTGCCGGTCAACATTCAAAGTCTACATAGCTTTAAATATAAAGGAGAAATGTTACATCAGAAAGTGAAAGTCTACTTTTCAGTGCATACACAGTACTGTATAATTAACCTGCAAGACTGTTAAACAAGGCATGTGGTCAGGGTGCCAAATGACAGCATGCTGAGTGCATGTTCATAAAGCATTAGAGGGGAAATGGAGAAGAAAGAAGGTGAAGGACAGAACATTTGCTCCAGAAGGGACTATTATCTGTAATAGCACCATAATGACATACTTTCACTCATCCACAGGGAGTAGGAGCAATAGACTAATAAAATTAATTTACATTTGAAACAAGGTACACAACTTGTTCTTAGTATGCTAGATGCTAATATACTGTATTTTATGACTGAACTGTCAACACCATCACATTTTATAACGTCATGTTTTTAAAGGTTTTCCATTTTATAGTTTTAAATTAACAGTTAACAGTAAACCCCTAACAGCGATTTTCCAATTATAGCTTGATAACATTAGCTGTCATGTCAGGCCTGTGAAGCTTTGGATTTCTCCACATGCTCTAGTAAGAGTCAAACTCAGTATCCAAAGAATTTGGAGGGTGGTGCCTTTTTTTTTTAGACAGTTTGTCAACATAAACTGAAAATGTTAGCATCTTCAGCTAACTAGCTTACCTAGTAACGTAGTAAGTGTTACTTCCAAGGCCATGAAGCATCATTAGCAATCTTCATTATTTTGCGGGATTAAGCCCCAGTGTAGTATGTGGCAGCCGGTCCTGGATGCTACTATATCAGATTTTTGGCTAATGTTAGCAGCTCTGTCCTGCTCTTTATTGGATTTGGGTAAGTTAACTCCAGCACATAGAAGATATAGCTTTTAGCATAAATCATGTATGTAGCCAGGAAAATACATATTTAAGACCCTTTTACATGGTTCTCATTTTAAAACAAGCCAGTCACAGTTAATGTTAGCTCGTTAGCTACAGCTGATTCACATCTGCTAGCAACCACTAGCTAGAAATGATAAGGCTGCCTTTGTCTATTTGTGTCAAGGACACATTGTTTAAAAAGTTACTGTCACCATTATAAACTGCCTATGTGTACTATAGTGCTAAGATGGAAAGACTGGCATAAGAACAGTAACTAAAGGGGACAGGGTTTAGCGAAGGGTCAATTGATATAGCTCTGTGTTTACTGTATATTTGCTTAGTTGCTTAAGGCTGTATTAAAAAGTAAAGATATATCTGTTAAGAAGCGTCATTGTGTACAGATTAGAATTACAGACTTACTCTTAACAAGTAAAACCTTTTATACAATTAATACTTGGAATTATCAGACAGACTTTTAAACCCTCAGGGGTTTGTGTTTATTTTTGTTTTTCCACCACGTCAAAGTTTACAGTGGTTGCCTCTATGAGGTTCTTTTCTGTTTTCGGCTACAAGGTTTTGTGAAGGCAGGCATTGATTTTAGTCAAGGGCTTTGTTTTAGTCTTCAGTCAAGACAGTGACTCTGTCTCAACTGAGCTTTTGCCTCTAGCAGTGAATAAAAAACACATTCCTCTCTTTCCCTTTTGCCTGTGCTCAGTTACTCACCCCTGCTGATGATCTCTCTCTCTCTCTCTCTCTCTCACTCGCTCTCATTGACACCGTGTTTCAACAATGTGCTCCTCCAAACCCTGGATTCATCAAAGTCTGACAGCCTTGTCAATATTCCCCACACAAAGTGGGCAAAAATCCATCTAGCGCCTCAATGAGATGAACAAAATGTGTTCATAAATCTAAATAGAGCCGATGAGCTGTCAGCATTGTATGTAAAACTATGTGTAGCGATGTGGGTATTATGTACAAAATCTGTGCAAGCCATCTGTGTCCATGGCATGTCTTATACCATCAAATCACTCACCCGTGTGTGGCACTTTCATCAGTACACGTAATTGTCCCGTAGCAAGATTAAATATTTGTCTACCTGATGATGGATGAAAGGCTCACAGGATGCACCAGATTTGGATTAGCAGATTCATTCCAACACAGTGTACACAAGTTTGAAGAGCATATGCTCTGAAACATAGACCAGGTAAATCTTAATGGATGCTTTGATAGTTAATTGATGAAGCAGCCTTAAGACACAAAAGCCTTCTGACAGTTGAGAAATGGATTGTGCAGAATTTTAAATCTTGTCCACTGAATACAGATGTGGAGAGTTAATGTTCCTAGTTAGCCTCTGTTCCACTAGCTTTTCAACTCCGTCTTGTAGAGGCTTTATATCAGCTGTCTTTCCAAAATGCTGAAACAAGCTCTTGTTTTTGTTTTGCTTTTCTTTTTTAACGCTGCCAATTATGGTCAGCATTCCAACCCCAAAGGCACAGGGACACCCCACATGTTCCTGTTTTTTTTTCTAGCCATATTCTAACCTAAACTGATATCTACAACTGTACTGGACATTCAAATCTGAACATATCATCATTTAAAAAAAAGATATTTTATTGTCCTCAAATTCTGCTAGAACCCCTCCCTCCCAGCAAATTTAAAAAATGCAGCAAGTAAGAGGAACCTCTTGGCTACGTAGTGTGTGGGTCAGGTGACACGGGGGAGATTTACTGACACTGATTAGTCTTTTTTTATATAAATTTCATGACGTAGACAGGTCCCAACCGGTTGACTCTATGTCTGCATTGGCCTTGCAAGGTTCAGGGCTTATTTAAAATAGTAGATGGAGTGTTGAGCCATTGCCAACCCATGAAATGCCGATTTTTATACATTTGGTAAGAAATGTCAATATTAACACCAGCACTGATGTATTTTATCACAGTACAGTGATATCATTTTGTTTACAGCTCAAAAAACATGTTTAAGTGTGCAGTACCTCCTTAACGACTTTCATGAGGTTTCAACAGCCGTACAATCTGGCTAAGATTCATAGAATGTGTTGTTGTTGAATGCCAACAAAATATTTGTCTGTCTCTCTAAAATGTGTAGCTGTTCAAATTCAGAATGCTTCATCACCACAGTAGCTGAATGACCCAAAATCTGAAAGGGGGTTGATTTAAATGTTTAATCAGTTTTCTACAAAGTAGCTTCAGTGACAGAATTTTGGTGATTGGATACTTCTTACCAAAATGCTCCTGGGATGTCATACTTCACCTCTGTCCTCATGGTTTTTTGTACACTGGTACTTATACAGTACCTTTGACTTTTTAGTGCCATATATTTTCTAATGCAGTTGCGCATATTTTGTACTGATTATTCAACCAGGAATGTTTCATGCCCATCCAAGTCCTCCAACTGCCGGTCACCTAACATTATCTAGTATGCAGGTAATGAACAGGACTTCTACATCGAGAAATCCTGGACCCCTGAATTATCTCTTCCCACTTCACTAATCTAGTGCTTGATCAATATCTTGTTGAGCTGTGAAACACACAAAAGGTGCAATATGTTCACAACGTCTTCTCTGCTGTGCATTATAACCAACACAGCAGTGGTTGTTCTCCCTTTTGAGATCATGTATATACACTTCATAGCTTCTGAGCATACCTGAAGGCTACATTCACCTGTCACAGACGATTAGTCATTGTATCCAGTGTTCTGGCAATTTGGACAGATCTTTGACTGTAGTACAATAGTTTTACTTTCAGCACACACACCTCCATAGATCAATCCCGTAGTTGAGAAGCAGTCAACCTCCAACAATAGCTGTACTGATCCGCTGTCATCCTCGAGGTGGGTGGTACGCTATGGGAGGTAGTTTGATTTCTCCGCAGTCGTCTGCAATACATATGGTCGTTTCAAACGCAGTGATGAGAATTTAGTTAAATCAGCCATGCACATTTGGGGGTTACACAAAGGAAAAATATGAGCAACTTCTCTCAGATGAAATGAAGAAATAACACTGTAATCAGTCAGAGGCAATGAGGTGCATTACTCGTAATTACATCTGTTGGATACACGAAGAAGTTGTTGGAACAACAGCCCATTCAAGCTCCCTGCTCTTGTTATCATCTAAATGCAAATTGGATGTAATAAGGACCTTGTCTGTCTATCTGCTGACGTTCTGTTCCAACTTACAGGAACAGCAAAAAGAAAAAGGCTGTCTGATGTAGCTCTTAATTTTTTTGCGATCTTTGTATTTCTCGAGGTTTTCAGCCTCCCAGAAGCATGCTTCCAAGTTTCTCAAGGTCTTTTTCATCATATTTATGTATCTCTGAACATTTTGTCTTTCTAAAGTTTTGTGAAGTTTTGTTGTGCTTTCTGTCTTTGAGGCATCCCTGAGGTTCAGCAAGCTATGATGCACATGAACTCGTGGCAGTGTGGCTTCAAATCTGACTCATGACCCTTGTCACAAGTTACCCTTTCTCTTATGACTTTCACTCATAAAACCAAGGAGACCTTCTTCACCAGAAAAAAGACAGCATTAGTTGCTCATTTAACTGCTTAGGATGATCTCTGTTCATGTTTTCCTGATAAGTGACCTTTTGCGGTCATGCAAATAATGACTGTCCTGTCGGTAGCAAAGATGGATGTAGAGTCACTTTGTATACAACCACAAAACCTCTTGAGGTGGAAAATTTGGCATACAAAACAACCTCAACATCAAAGGACATGGTCCCCTATCAACAGTCAACTTTGATAACTTTAACCAAGGCAGTCTTTCCAAAACCAAGTCGTTTTTTAACCAAACTCTAACCATACAGGTGACTGACTCCCTCTCACTATTGCTCCCATTTTATCTGACAACACATTGTATTGTCTAAATAACAACATACATAAGAATACGGTCCTTGTTACTCAGTATCTGCACCTTCCTGTCTCAAATAACACCAATGGATTATAGGGAGGATGCTTTTATCCTGCACTGTAGTGGCCAAGATGGGTACTTCTGTCTCAAACTAAAAGGAAATAAAGTGCTTCCATGTGAAGTAATGGCTGGCTGCTTCATTCATATTGGAGGTATTTAGACCTTGAGTAAAAGTGGCTGCGAGTAGAATTTGTCCATCTCAACAGAATTCAGTAGGCATGGTGAATTTCTGTGTGTGTTTTTGACAGGCAATAAATATCTGGAGAATTTGTTATCAGCAACGGCAAAGCCTTTGTTTTGAAAACTATGACAGATGGCTGTAAAAAAAAAGGAGTTTCACTTACCAGCAAGGTGAAGGTTGATGCAGCCATCATAGATTACACAGTTGGACTTCCACTGTTGCTACATCTGTACACAGCACAGCTGCCAAAGGGTGTGAGTTATGTACAGTAAACAGTGGCTTGTGTTAGAGGACGTATGTTGCCACGACGTCCCTCCAGGCCCACTGCGGTGTGCAGAGTGGCCGCTGTCAGTGAATGATTTGGCAGGGATGCAGTTTGTTTCCCCCCGAGGCAATTTTATCACCACATGTTTAAACCATTACCACAGATGTGGCATGAGCGTAAAGGCCCAACAAAACCAGTGTTTACATTAAATGTGTATTCTATGTTGAAGCCTCATATGCCATGCGTAGGCAGGAATGACCTCACGAGGCAAATAGCACAATTTCTTTTCTTTTTTTTTTGTATTGAGAAAATTGACGTGAAAAAGAAGCTGACTTGTGACCAGAAAATTGCCGGTTTGATCCGCGGACCAGCTGAACAAATCTGGGAGAGAGAAGGCAAAGAGCAGTGCTTGTTCCTTCGCCATTAACACTGCTCAAGGAGCTCTTGAGTACGGAATTAACCTCCCATTGCACTGTTAGTATCCAGGTGTGTGTAACTGTGTGGAGCAGGGCGTTTCTGGAAAAAGGAGCATTCACGCTCAGTGAATCTACTTTGTTTAAAGAAAGGTTAAATAAACAACGCACAAATTTTCGCATTGGACCCCACTTGTGCCACTGAGTGCCTTTTCAAATAATCATTTCTGTTTTGACAGTTTGGGTCATACTTCAGGTTAGTTTGTGACAGGTCACATGTCACTGCCATAACAAAAACAAACTATTATGAAACTCAAAATTCACATAGATTGCTAATAAATCACCTAGCATTTAAGGTTTCTCACTTATATCAAATCTGCTCAACAATACATTTGTTTGTGGTAAAGGGGAGAGAGAAAGGAGCCTGTTTCTAGTTCAAATCCCCAAAGGGGGTTCCCCCCATGTACCAACTACCACCATTTTCCACTGAAACCGGTGCTATCCATCTTCAAGTCAGTACTTCAGTAATGAAACCAAACCATGCAAACTGTGGAAAAATGAAATGGATGTTTAAGTTGGAGCTGGAACATTGGAGTGCTGTTTAACTTGTTTCGCAGCGTTCCCGGGCTTTCCATGTTAAACTGTGTTTATTTTGGGTTGAAAGCAGCAGGTAGAGGAAGAGCGAGAGTAGGATAGAGGGGCGGGAAAGAGAGTTGGGGGGTGGGGGGGTGGAGAGTGCTCCTAGCTTCTCCCGCATGAGAGTTGAGCTGTTGTAGGGAGAAAAGTGGCTGGATGGGCTGGGTGGGGCAGGGCGGGCCTCCTCAACGGTAGCCTGGTGGAAAACAGTTCTGTGAATGGTGGGAGACAGTGGGCTGACTCAGCCAGCAGGCCATGGAGGAATGACTGTTAGGTTGTGAGACGTCTAACTCATGATGGAGAGAGTGAGAGAGCATGTATATGTGTGTGTGTGTGTGTGTGTGTGTGTGTGTGTGTGTGTGTGTGTGTGTGTGTGTGTGTGTGTTCATGGCCACTAATATGTGCATGGGTGAGTGTGGGTGTTTATGTTTGCACCATGTACTTCTGTCTTTGGGTGTGTTCACTGGAATGGTTTAGAGTAACGCCGGTTGATGGAAGGGTTTGAGAGCAAGCATCTGGATAAAGCATTTATCTGGGCCTAAATTCAGCTGAGTTAAGCGAGAGAGAGGTGTCTCCAGGGTTTGGGGGAAGGGGTGAGGTGGTGCTGGGGGGGTTGTCAGTCTGAGCTGGAGAGGGTCAGTCTGGTGGTGTGTGCGTTCAGCTGGTTCTCATTATGGGGCTAATGTGATGCTCTGATCTCAAACACACACTGACTTCGCAGACCCAGGTTAAAGCCGGATGTGGGTTTTGAGAGGCCCTTTCACTGCAGTTTCTGTATCACAGTTTCCCTCCCTTGGAGCACAGCGTGACTGGGGGCCTCATTTATAGAAAGGCCTCAATATCAAATTAGGTCATGGAAAAGCGTGTAGCCATGACGCTTGAAAATGATGTGACAAAGGGTCTCTAGACGTTAGATCAGCGTGAGGTTTAAATGAGGTGAGAAATATGAGGCGTTTGTAATGTTTTGTTTGTTTTTGTATGGCTTTTTAATGCATCATTTGAAACTGAATTCAACATAAAACTAGGGCTGAATATAGAACCTCAGTACTTTTGTGAAATCACCTGAAATATAAATAAAACTTGGCATTGAACGCTTGGCTATATTCAGACACTTCTTCACTTATCGTTTGACCAAACACTCTCTAATTTAAATCATAATTAAGTCAATTTGTGGGTCTTTTTTGTTAAATAGACTGCATTTATACAGCACTTCACAAATTGCATTGATGATGCATTGCCTATTAACACACACCAATGACAGTGGAGCTGCCATGCAAGGCGCTGGCCTGGCCATTCGGTGTAACTTTAAGGACACTTTGACATGTGGATACGAGAAGCCAGGGATCAAACCACCAATCCTGAGATTGATGGACAAGCCACGCCACCTCCTGGGTTACAAGAGTGAAACCCATGAAACAAAGAGTTTTGTAGAAAAACATGTTCATATTTCTCAAGGTAAAGTACCAAAAAAGGATTGTTGTAGTATCTGTACCAAAACTTAGGTATCGTATCAGCATTAGTATCGAAAGAATTTATCCAGATTCTTGCTCTTAAACCCTTCCATCAACCGCCGTTACTCTAAACCAGCAAGGTCTAAATAAAATCTACAAATCCTCTAGCATTTTTGATAAATGAGATCCTAATGAGACACAAATACAAAAATGGATGAAGACAGAGAAAAAAGAAAGAGAGAGTCGGTTAATTTATAAGATCTGTCTGGTAAATATTTGGAGAATACAGAGTCCAACTTAAACGCCAGGTTTCTCAGGGTCCAGGTCCTAAATCTCTTCCCCTGTGCTGACGTTTAAGTGGAATGATTTATGATAGTGAGCTGCTACTCAGCAAAGTGTTTTCCAGCCCACTGAAAAGCCAATGTCATGCTGATAATTAGTGGTGGAGTGACTGATGCCTGCGCTCACACTCATAACTGCAGTCATAAGGGCACTCTGAGCGAAAGCTGAATGGAGCTATTGATATGTCAGAAATGACTGTTAATGGTGAACAAGGCAGACCTGGAAAGAATCAGGATGAGAGCAAATAAGCAGACATACCTTTTCAATACCCCCCAAAAAAGTGTGATGGTGGAAAATTACGAGACCAAACCGTAGTGCCTCTTAAGGGCTCTCTGCTCATTCATACTTAAAATTGTGACAGTCTCGACAGTCTCGATAATGCCTCAGACACTCTCAATAGTGTGTAACTGCACACCAGTCATATGTATGATGGAAACATTAAAACCCACAGAATAACTGAGGACAAAAACCTCAAGAGTACAGTATGCTGACATTAAGTGAAGCACCAGTAATTGTAGAGGGATGTTTGAGTCATGACACAGGGACTCATAAAGAATGTGTGACTGCTTACGTCAAAGCCGAAAATCTAAAACGAATATTTGTGCTATCTTCAGTGCTCTGACATTTAAGTGCTAAGAATGGAGCTGGAGCCTCAAAGCATTTAACTCCACAAAAAATTACAACTATTTACATTTCTGTGATGTGTTTTTGAACTTTAAACAGAGCCAGACTGTAGCCTGTTTACCCCTGCTTTCCCCTGCATCCTGGCTCCAGCTCTACAAGTAATGCACAGACATTAGTGTGGTATAGATGTTCATCTAACTCTCAACAAGAAAGCAAATAATATTTCCCAAAATGTTCGAACAATTCCTTTAAAAGTTTGTAGGTTGCTCCCCCTCGTGGCAGATGGCAGCTGTAGTTTAGTTTAGTTAAGTTTAGTTGAGAGAGAGGACCCCAGGTCACACATGCTAAATAACTGTAGTTAAAGTTAGTTAGTTAGTCCGTTCGTCCATCCGTTCGTTAGTTAGTTAGTTACAATGTATTCTAACTGGAACCCATCCACACAAAAACGTGTGAAAACATATTAAAATGTCCTAGGAACCCTTTAAACCATGCCTGCAGTACAATCCACGTCTTCGCCATTTATACTTACATTCATTATTTTCCCAACATTCATTGCTTTGCCAATAAATTGCTAAATACGCTGCTTCTGGTGGAGTCTTGGAGCTATGAGGCGCTGATTGCAGCGACATAAAGAAGTTGTGTATTTAGCCATGTTGTGGAGAAACAAGAGAGTGTTGCTATAAGTGAAGGAACAAGTTACAAACTGACAGAAGAACCACCTTTCAAGCCTACTGGTGGTATTTGATACTGAAAAGATGGATTCCTTTAATCATGAGCTAAGATGCACGTAGCACTGTTGTTGAAGTTATGAGGTTCATCTGCCAATTTATATGCAAGACACTGTACATTTGTAGAAATTTTGGAAATGGATGCAATTTACGCAAGAAAAAAAAGGACAGAAAGTGTACAGGTCATGAAAAATGGGAAAAGCCCTTAAACTAAGCTGCATCCTAGAAAAATGAGGGCTTAAAACACTCAGCCTAAAATAACCAACATTAAAAATAATTTAGTTTAATTATCCGTACTAATCAGTAGATGTAGCACCAGGACACAGAACCTCTTTGCTCTTCCATTTTGTGTTGACATTGTAAATATTAGAAACTTAAGTGGCTGTACTTAACTGCTGTCTAATTTCCTGCTGCTATTACCTTGAACCATCAGTGCTGTGGAACAAAGCCAGAGCAGTCTAACCAGTCATGCGTTGCAGTGCTCTCAGTTTGTTCTTTCACCTTTAAGCTTTTTTTTATGAATAAAGTACTGTAGGATAATGAAAATCCTTTATTGAGCTTTAATTAGATTTATAAGGATGAGTCAGGTGTAAAGTTCAAGAATTCCAGGACACCTTCTGTTCTGCAAGATGAGAAATGTATCATTGTGAAAGTCTTAAGTTTAATAGTCTATACGTGATTTCCACTGCTATTTGGCACTACTTTCTTCCTTCCTGTCCTCTCCCTTGACACACTGTTCTACTCACTTTTCACGTGGTGAGATTTCACACTGGAATTCATTACCGGTGTGTTAAAATGTCCCTTCAGCTCAGTCTATAAACAGCCGTGCTCTAGCTGAGGGAAAACAGAGAAAGTCACAGCTATATGTATAAACAATCACTTGTTAGAACGTTTCTTGCGGTACATGAGTATTTGGCAAAAGAAAGTGCGTCTGTGAAGGAGTGTAGAGGGGGTCAGTTGGCGTGAGGAGGGATGTAGGTTGAAATAGTATGAGGAGGGGGGTGGGTCAGTCCTCTGATGTCACGGGGGGATTATTTTAACAGGACCCACCCACTGGGACCTTGGCGGTTGATGGCTTCCGTACCTCGGCTGGGCTGACAGAGGCACGCTTTGTATTAGCCAGTCATAAACTACAGCAGAGCCCTGAGTCACCACAATGCTTCTGTTCACGGCTGTGTTTGTCTTACGATGTTGTTAGGTGAGTGAGATCATCAGTCCAAAGTCATTATGACCAACGAGTCTTTTAGTTGAGTGTGATGAGCCAACTGTGAATTCGTCACACACCTTATTCGGCTAGGAATATTGAGTCTGAGGAAAGATGTTTACCTTGTAGCTGAGGCCCGGCATGAAAATTTGAGAATGTCCCATTGTGTTACTTCTGAAGTAGCACAATATTTCTTTGTTCGCTGTTGCCTTGGAATACAGTATAGCAGAGTTAACATGAAGCTGAAATGCAGCCAACATTTGATGGAAATGTTTTCACTGGCAGCTGCGCAAGAGAGTGTACAGACTGCAAAGGAGAGTCCATGGCGAGTTTCTGAAGTATAAAACAATGATATCCGATGATTTGATTGGATGTTGTGTGGTCTTAAGCTACTCCTCTATAACCTTCCACCTCTGTGATCTCTCCTGGTTTCCTGTTCTCAATCTCATCTCAACCCACTGATGAAGGAAGAAAATGGCAGCAGATGCAAGCACATGTTTTTTATTTCTTTACAAAGTCAGTTAGACCTCAACAAAACAAGTCATAGAGAAAAAGGCCCTTCTTTTTTTCTGTATCCCTCCAAAGAACATGGGCTTTTCCTGTTCATTTTGTATAGAAACCCAGCCTTTCAGACCCCTTCTCGCATTAACAGCACAAACCCAGACAACACTGAGTCTTTCAAATCCTTTCCACGCTTTCCCTCCCTTTTCTCACAGGTCCATTTTCCTAAACTGAAATTACATCACACTGCCATTCTCCTTTCACAGGGAAAGGTCATAATTTTTCCTTGCTGCCGCCACCCCTTGTCTGTTGTGAGTTTTACAGAGAGAGAGCCTGAAAAGTTTTAATTATTACCAGGGAGGAGGCCACCCGCTGAGGCTCCACAAGCCTGTTTTTTAATGTAGTGTACCTCTTCACTCTGGCTAACATTGGAGTGTCTCAGAGGGATGCAGAGGTAGGTGGGGATTTGAAAGGGGACTAAAATGATGATGTGTTTGCTTTCACACTGACATAGCCTGGTCTGAGAAATGGCTCTATAAAGCCTGTAAAAATGTGTCCCTGGTGACTTCTGAAAAGTCAGCGGGGATGGAGGGGGTCCTTATAAAGCGGCGCTGTCAAGGTATGTAGAGTTGTGGCTCTGCTCTCCGCTGTTTAACAGTGCTGGAGTTAGCAGTATTTTCCTAAATAGACTGCTGTATTCAGACTCAGGTCTGTAAACATGTTGCACCAACATGATCACTTCCTTTTAAGAGCAGCTAGTGTGCTGTGATTAGTGTGGGAATATCATCTGTTGAAAAATAGGCTTTCTTGTTATCTAGTGTTCATAGTAGGTACATTATAATTTGTATTCATCAACACACAGCTGATTACTAAACAAAAACTGAAGTGGCAAACGTGCATGGTTTTCCAATAATTATCAATGAACGTTTGATTGACACGCTAACCTACAGTATGGTAGCCACCAACCACTAGAATGCTCTGGCAACTCTGGTACCAAGATATATACTATTCATTTATTTGGGAATCACGTAATTACTGCATGGATTATGTTCAGTGGCAGTATTTTTTTAGGTTTTTCCAAAGCACGCAAGTCAGAGGGAGGTGGTCGGGGTGGATGGTGGGTGTACAAAGCGCAGCCCGGCGTGTGGTTAGGTTCAGGCCACAAAAGTACTTTTGGGGAAAGATGGTGGTATTTGGTCAAAAGTCAACGTGTCCTGTCTCGTAATTCAAGTCACTATCGACTTTTTCAAAACTGAACCAAGACCACGATCTTTGCATGAGAAAACAAAGTGCTTTGAGTGACTAAACATAACCATAAAAGACATTTATCACACTCCCATTGCTTCAAGAGGACTTTCATTATTGATTAATCTGTGGATTATATTTCTTATTAATCAATTGCTATGGTTATCAAATAGCTTGTTTTGGCCAGCAAACAGTCTTAAATATAAAGGTATTCCATTCACAATTATAGTTAATAGAGAAAAGCAGCAAATGATCACATTTGAGAAGCTGAAACTAGCAAATGTTTGGCATTTTTGCTTGATAAATGACAATTAATAAATTATCAGACAATCGCCTAATTGATCGAGTACTAGTAGATTTCTGATCTGGACTACTACTATATATTATCATCCATCCATGTTCTGATAGTCCACTGGGTTGCTATCTACAAACATAACAGGAAAACTAATGTTTATCACAAGCACAAGTGCTATTGACCCTTGTCAGAGTTGTAATTGCTCATCATGGTAATGACTGTGTTGTCATATGGTAAATGCCATTACACCCTTAAAAGCTCTCCAGTTCTATCTATGGTTAACAACACCCTATCCTTCATGTAATTATATCCAGAAGCCATTATGCCCTGTTGTAGTAGGCACAGCCCAGCAAAGGAAACAAATGACCATCATAACCACTATTTATGGTCAAGCTAACCGTGGTTTAACCATGGGTTACGCATGTAGGTGGTTTGTTTGGATTCCAGGCAGTGTTACCATGGCAAAATTGTTGTAGAGGAACACACACTGGGTATCTTTACTTCTGCATAACGTTTTAAAAAAGCAAATCATATTATTTGAAAGAGATGTGGGCCGTTGTGTTTATAAAATAATACCATTGTGTGTTACTCTGTTTCAGTTAACACTAACATTAGTCAAACCAATATAGATTAGACACCTTTTCAAGAATTTAGGCTTCAGGATATTGTGCATGTGAGTTAAGTTTTTTTTTTTTTGGTGACCAATACAATCAGGGCAGCAAAATTCAGCATCCCAAAGGCTCAATTCTTGTCTGTCCGGTGCATCTTCACACTAAAATGTGACTGATATTACTCTGACTCATCGGCACAAACAAGTCACAGGACACAAAGTCGTCTGAATGTCTCCAATCTTCCTGCACTTGTGGTCAGCGTGTCTCTCTTCCCCGTAGCTTTTCCGGACATGTGTCGCTAGATTGAGACCAAAAGAGGATGGAGAAGAGGAGGAGGAGGAGGAAAGGGAAAGAAAGACAACAGGGTAATTCATTCGATCGCCTGTGAAAGAGAGGAAGACTCAGTTTCCTCAGAGCATTATAAATACAAGCGTAGTCAGTCATCAAATTATAGCCATCTGCATTGGCCTGAGACCAGGATTCTGCTTGACACACAATAAAGTAGTGTGAGGAGGGGTGTGGTAGCTAGAGGGGATCAGAGACTGTCCTCTTAGGTGGTTAGACCTCCACACACAGACTGACACCAAGTGTGGCAGCAGAGCCCTTCATGATTATGTTTTTCTTTCATCCTGTAGGTATGAGTCCCTTTACCTGACAGTGTGAACACAGGAACGGTTTAAGCAAGGGCGCAAAGACAAAAGAAGTGTCACAGAGCAGGGCATTTATACAGATAGCATACTGAAAATGTGCTTTTCTTACAAGAGGCCTATTCTATACAGAGCTTTACACAGCTTAGCTTGGGAACTAATGAATTCCAGGTCCAGGTACACTGCAGAGAGTCAAGCTATTGTGTGTATCATTAGAAAATGTGCTCCTTTTCCTGAAGGCAACAGCAGCAAGCTGAATTTGAACCAGAAAATCCCCAGGCAGAATTGTCTTGGCATCGCTCTCTCCTTCAGCTTTTTATCCCCATGCTCAGTGAACAATCCAACAAAAGCTCGGGTTTAAGAACCATGGAGCTCATTGCGATTTCTTTGTTAATGCAATTGCCTGTAAGAAAAGATTCTGTTCCCCCATTTTTCAGTTTCAGCCTGAAGGCTCCTGTGCAATTAGCCCTAGTCTTTCACTTAGAATACCTTAGCCTTACCAGAAACTCTTTGAACTGTACCATAATAGCCTCTGGCACAGTCAGTAACCGCTAACAACAATAGCCTCCGAAAAGTGACATTTCGAAAATGAATGATGTGTGACTGTGATAATTTCATCCAACTCAGTAATACAAATCATATTTAAATGTTCAGCTCCATTCTCGTTTTGAATTAGCAGGAAGGATCTCATTGCTTTAGTTTTGCTAGTTTTCTCTAATTTCTTTCAGTCCATTTGTTAATATTCACACAATATGGAAAGTTCAACGTGTGATAATGTCAAAAATGTTTCCTGTGATATTTATTTCTGAGAGCCACCAACATGGCGTTTCTTTGTCTGCAGGAGACCGGTGCTATGCGGCAGTGTATAATTGAATGTCTCTGTGTATTTGGCCCTGTGCTGAGACCGTTCATCACTGACTTTGTTCATGACAGAGCAGCCTTGGAAACAAAAGCAAATGCCTCTTAGTGAAATCACAAAAGCACGGGCACAACGATAAAAGCTGTGTTTGCGTCCTTGCTGACATCAAAATGATTGTGTTTGTTCACATTTCCAGTGTTTGTTGCAGATCTGGGAGGAGGGGTTCATTTATAGGAAGAGAAACCAAAGGACAAATGTACCCTTCAGTGTTTTGAAGTTGGCAGCATGGCATTAATGTAGACGCAACACAGACACAAGCTGCCCTTTAACGGCACATACACACACACACACACGTTTCACACACATGGACACCTTCGAACAGAGTCTTGAGAAAATACTTTTTCCATTTATAGCTATGAATGTGAATGTTTTATTTCCTCATCTCCTATTTTCTGACTCAGTCGTGTCTGAGATGTTACTCTGTAAGATTTTTGCCTCGTGGCATCAAGCCCACCGTCCTGCTAGGCTACTGGATGCTACTGTTGACTTAGAGGGAATATTTTGGTCCTCATGATCTCATAGGAATGTTCTAACTTTGACACAGCAATGCCTCTCCCTGCTTCAATATTCAAAATATTCCAAAGCATTAGCATTGTGTGATCAGAAGACTGCCTTCTTCGCTGTGTTCCAATGAGTTTCAGTGTCTTGAACTATCACCCATGTGAGGGTGAGTGGGTGGCTAATGGAAAGCCCCCTTTCTATGTCTCTTGGCTAAGGCCATGGAAAACCCATGCTAAGGAAACGGGGTCTTGGAGGTGGTCCAGTTTAATTTCAGAGCATGTGCACTGGGAAATAATTGACTTCCTCCATGGTTTACATTTTGTCGAGGGCACCGGAGAGCACAGTCCGAGGCAGGTGGCTGAATTTGCATATCATTGGAAATGAGACAGCTCAAGCCTGGGAAATCCTGCACCCCAAGACTCTATATGCCCGGAAAACCTCCGTAGGGGTAATGACTGATGTCTCAGTGAGACAATTTCTTTGAGGCCAGAGGAGCTCCTCTTCAGCCAGGAGCAGCTGGAGGACACCTGATAATATAGAAAACAGTCCAGAGCACGTTGCACTGCCATCCAGCAGTTATAGGATGAGTTTATAGCATCGTATGCAAATTGTGAAATCAGGCTATTTTATTTTTCGCTACTAGAATTTGTTGCTTTTCTTGTCTAAATGGCAAAAAAAGACAGAAGTGACATTTTTGTCTTTCTTTAAAAATGCAGAAAATATGTGTTTGTGTTTGGTGACATACAGTGAAAACCACTGATTCTTACAGTTATGTGGTATGCCTTTGACTTCTAGGCTAACATGATGCCTACTTCTTATCTTTATATGCTATGTCCTATATTCACTCTTCACAGAATCCTACTTTGGGGACAGCTTCTGCAGTTTACAAGCCTTCCAAGATGTCTCCACCTTCCGCCTGTCACTACAGATCAAGACGAGTCGGCGAAGTGGGCTGCTGTTACTGGCTGCGGGAAGGGAGGACTACCTGTTCCTTGAGCTCCAAAACGGGAAAATACAGGTGAATGGTTAACAAACTATGGCACCAAGGCTGAATTTTTTAGTCAGTCCCAAAAATAAAAAATCTGTAAACTTTAGACTGTATGAGCATGGTTGCATCACTTTGAGTCTAGTATAAGGGGAATCACTTTAAAAAATTAACTATAGTGCTAAATATGTATGTAAATTCAATGTCAAAGCAAACCATCTCCATTATTATGTTCTCACTTACCAATGCAGTAGGTGTATATCATCTTGTTCTGGGTTGTTTTGGTGAAAATGCTTTATACATAAATTACACCAATGTTGGATAACAACCTATTGATTCATTCTCTACTATAATCGAAAGACACCTATGCAGGAAAATACCCCACAAATTTTGAATGCATTACAAAGCTGTACAATAGGTTGTGAAGAGTGTTACTTTAAATGTAGTCTTGAGAGCCATTTAGCTTCAAGACATGTATATGACACATTTCATAGGTGCCACTCTGAAAACAACCTAAATTGATTTGATTTTCCTGTTGTCTTCTCTAGTTTTCTCACTGGAATGAGAACCATGACATTTTACATCTATAATTAATTGCTTGACAGCTTTAAAAACCAGCAGAATTAGCATCAGGTGTGCTATTGCAGAGATTCATATAGCTTTTCCGCAGAAAGGACAATATCTGTGCATTTTCAATGAGGTGAAATCTCAGGGTATGTGTAATTAAAGGAAATATTACCTTTCTTAGTGTTCTTCATTCTGTTCCTCCTAGTGATATGAGATGCACTGAGCAAATAGACTCAAGGCTTTACAAAAATTAAATTGCCTTATCTGCCATGCATGTGTAAGAATGATGTCGTCTAACTTTATTTAAGCAAATTGCAGATCTCTGATGTTATCAGTGAAACTTCTTGGAACTAGTTCATTTTAAAAATATAGCTTAGTCAACACTGTGAGCATACCTGATGATTTTTCTGGGGTTGTAGATAGATTGCTTAGATCATAAATGTTAATATTACAATAAAATTAAGCTTAAACTCAAGTGTTGTATGAGTCAATGAATTAGCTCTCCATAAATGTTAAGTGAGAGGATCCAGAAATGGTCATGAGCATACAGTAGATAAGAGTATTTGGGTTGGAATTTTTGAGTTCAAGAGAGAGTTTCTTGCTCATAAATATTGACAGAACTGTGCAAAGTTGTTGTAACGTGTGGTGTTCACTGCATTTTAGGGAAGGCATTCCCTTTAAACATTAGCCCTGAATTCCATCCACGTGCTGCCCATTTTGTCATATAATGACTCTACCAATCAAATACACACGAATAAATACTCCATATGCCACAATATACATTTGCAAAAGCTGAAATGTATTGTAAGTTTTAAATTAAATTAAATGATTTTGCTTTCCCATAGGCACGGATGAACTTTGGGGCTGGCGAGGTGATACTGTCCTCATCCCAAGGAGTACAGCTGAACAACCTTCTGGACCACAAAATCTCACTCACACTGCAAAATGGCAAACTCACCATGACAATTGATGAGCTCTTCCCAACATATGTTCCTGTGGATCATGACGGGGAACAGCTCAATATTGACCTGGGCATTTGGCTCGGAGGAACAGGAGACCTGGATGCTCCCTACCTTAGCAATGCCATTCCCCCTTTCCGTGGCTGCATGACTCAGGTCAAATTTAAGTCTCATCAGTTTGATATTCTCAGCACAGCCTTTAAACAATGCCACGACACGAAGGAATCCTGCAGCAGTGAGTTTGAGGCTGGTGATGGTGAGGCAACTAGTTTCAGCACTCCTGATTCCTTTGTGTCCTTCCCCACCTGGAGCGGGGCTAGTGGTGCTCCTAGAGTCTTAGAGGTCCTACTGAAAACCACCATTGAGGATGCATTACTTGTTTTCCACCCTGGCCGAGAATCAGACTTCATTGCTATTGGTGTTGTGAAAGGCTATCTCAAAGGTGTGCTGGACCTCGGCAGTGGCCTGGAGGTACTGGAGAATACCCAGGTGCAGCTGGATGATGATCAGTGGCATAGAGTTAAGGTTCAGGTCAGTCAGGATTCCTTTGTCATTAATGTAGATAGCCAGTCTTCCTCACTCCCTCTTGACTCCTCACAAAAATTGGACTTGGTTGGAAACTTATATTTAGGAGGCATCCAGGGGAAAATGAAGGATGTCTTTCGTGAGAGCGGGTCCTTAAATCGTGCAGAGGAGGAAATGACAATTGAATCCTTCATTGGTTGCTTGGGGGAAATCAAAGTAAATCAGAAGGATAGAAGCCTGCAGGATGCATTAGTGACTAAAGATGTTCATGTTAAATGTGAAGGAGAGGACTATGACTACTCAAGTTACTACGACATAGACGCAACTACAACTTCTCCACCTGTTCGCATCCGATATGTTGATATGGACTTAAACGAACAGCATTGCTACCCAACAGATGACATGCCAGAGATATTCAAAAATGTAACAAAACTTCTTGATGTCACCCCATTGCTTGTGCCTGAAGGTGGGGAAAGTCTTGTTGATATCAACAACCTAAGCCCTACATTTGACCTCAGTGCGGCAGGAATCCGTCAGTCTGAGATAATCTTTACTCTCCAGAACGATCCCTGGTATGGCTTGGTTGACATGAACATTAACACAAGACGCACACAAAAGTTCTCTCTTCTCGATGTTGTCAATAAGAAAATTAAGTATATGCATGATGGAAATGAAAGGTATGCAGATCAAATCCAGCTACAGGTGGTTGTTCACAGTGACCGCTACCTTCCAGAATGTTTAAAAACACCTCATGAGTACGTCCTCCCAGTTGAAATTCTTCCCGTCAATGATATACCACAACTTGGTGGAGGAGAAATCACCGTCACAGAAAACGGCAGGACTCGTTTGAGTCCCAGCCTTATCAAAATCATGGATTCTGACACCCGCTGTGATGAATTAGTTGTAACTGTAACCTCAGAGACTTCCATGGAAGTTGGCTACTTAGAAAACGGCCAGCAGCCAGGAAGAAGCATCTCAGAGTTCACTTGCAGGGAGCTGAAAGATGGAAATATCTATTTTGTACACAGAGGAGGTAATGCTGCTGGAATTACCTTGGAGGTATCTGATGGACAGTCAGTAAGCCATTCAACTACTTTTAAGTTATCTGTGGCACAGCCACATATGACTATTGTCACCAACACTGGCCTTCTCTTGTCTCAAGGAAGCAACGCATCTATTGGTGTTCAAAATCTGGCTGTCCTCGCTCATCCTCGTAATGGAGATATTATGTATAACATTACACAACCTCTGATATTTGGAGAACTACAGATTATGACAAGTGATGGAATGTACAAGCAGGTTACAACTTTCCATCAGTCTAATCTGGATCAAGACCGCCTTAGATATGTCAGTACAGACTCGAGTGACCAGGAAGATATTGTGGTTGAGCGGATTCAGTTCAGCGTCCACCTGGGGCAGTACTCCCTCTGGAACAACACTTTCTTAGTCAAGATCATTCCTGCACAAGTGAAAGTTTCTAACCTGGTTCCATTGGAGATGCAGGCCGGTGAGGAGCAAACAATCGGACTCACAGAACTTCAAGCCGAATTAAAAGGGAAAAACCCAGATCCACAAACTGTAAAATACATCCTTGTCAAGCCTCCAACACTCGGTAGTCTCCAGTTGTTAGACAGAGAGTTGGCTGAGGGTGACATCTTCACACAGAAGGACATTTTGGACAGTACTGTTAGCTACAGGGTCCGTGTACAAAGAGCTGTGGATAGTCTAGATCAGTTCCAGTTCAGAGTCCTTGCTGATGAACAGTACTCCCCTCTATACACCTTCCCTATTAACATCCTCGCCAATGCAGATGCTCCTGTTTTGACCAATGAAAGGCTGGTTGTCTTGCAGGGTGGTGAGCTTACTCTGAACAAAAACTATCTTTGGATGCAGTCTCCAGGTTCTACAGATTTTGTGTTCAGGGTCACACAAGAGCCAAAGCATGGACGACTGATAAGGGACTCCCCACCCGGGCAGCCTAGATTTGAGGGAGCCATAAAAGTATTCAGCAGTGAAGACCTCCAGCTTGACAGGCTTATTTACAAGCATGATGGCTCCAAGACAAACAGTGATGAGTTCCATTTTTCAGCAACTGATCAAGAAGCAGACAATCAGGAAACAGTGAGTGGTGTTTTCAGGATTTCTATCCAATCCAAGAACGAGCATGCTCCTGTTAGGGTTGTGGATAGAGTCTTCAATGTAGTCCGCCATGGTCAGCGTCTGCTAACAAATGATGTCATCCAGTTTAAGGATGACGACTCAGGTTTCAATGACACCCAAATTGTCTACGCCCGTGAGGGAATCCTCTCAGGCAATATCGTCTCAACATCTAACCCCTCACAGGCCCTTTACCGTTTCACACAA
This sequence comes from Macquaria ambigua, assembly GCA_008360985.2. Taxonomy (NCBI): domain Eukaryota; kingdom Metazoa; phylum Chordata; class Actinopteri; order Centrarchiformes; family Percichthyidae; genus Macquaria; species Macquaria ambigua. Next base: position 156,026 of record VMKM01000500.1, read on the forward strand.
GCCGACCTGCGAGATAAGAAAATCCTCTTTATTCACCACGGAGCAGACCGGGAACGCTTCTCACTGCAGGTGTCAGATGGCTTCCATAAGACCACCGCGCTGCTTCAGATCCAGGCAGGTGAGCCCTACCTGCGAATAGTAAACAACACAATCATTGTCATCGACCATGGAAGCACCAAGACCCTTAACACCACCCTGTTGAGCGCTGATTCCAACATGGACATCAGAGACGACAGTGAGATCAAGTTCCAGGTCACATCGCCACCCAACGACGGCAGGATTATTGTGAGTGGGATTGAGGCTTCAGTGTTCACCCAGGAGGACCTGAAAAAAGGTGTTGTGTCATATGAACATAATTATGAGAGCTTGAGGTCCAAGGACTCCTTCAGCTTCACCGTCCAAGCAAGAGGACATTCTGAAGAGGGCTCATTCAGGATTAAAATATTCAAGCAAGGTTACCTCTCTGAGCCTGAGGTGATAACCAACGAGGTCATCATTTCCTATGAGGGAGAGCACACCATAATCAACCAGGATAATCTCAAGGTAATGTTTTCTGACTCTGAAATTAAGTATGTTGAGCAAAACTGATTTTTTATGTGATCTACAATTACAGTTAACACATCCGCTGTTTAAATTAATTTGCTTTGCTGACATTTAATCTAAAAAGTACACATTTGTTTTTATCAACAAGACAGCATTTAATACATACAATTTGGCATTGATTGTGTGACAGAACATTGTCTTTGTCTTATTGTCTTATTTTCTCTTTGTGAAATAGATCTTTCACATGACTCATTCAAGCAAACTGCAATGTTTTGTTACTGTCTCTAATCTACATTATAACCACATGAAAGCAGGGCTAAATATGACCGTACAGTTGCTGCTTTTAATTTAGTTTATGTACTAAATTACAGTCTATTAAGTGTGGAAAACAGCACTAAGTATCCCCTGAGGAGCTTCCTGAAGCCCACTGTAATTTATAAGATGAGCCTGCCTGCACTTTATTTTGAATGCAATTAATGAGGTTTAAACTTTTGGTCCAGTCATAACACATTCTCTGTATGTATATATATATTTACTTTTAAAATGATGAGGGACATTTCTGAAAGTAAAATGTTGTTTCTTTTAAACTTTAGTTTCACCATAGTACGTACATTTTAAATCTGCAGTATTGACTAGAGAAGAACCTAGACACCCAGTACACATACTACTGAAATATGTATTGAACAAAGCCTTGACAGAAAGGCCCTTACAAAAGGTAAAATATTGACTTGGCCTCTGAGAGCTTTTCCAATGTGTATCCTTACTATGAAATGGAAAGTAGTATGATCTTCTGAAATACTGTCAAATGCAAGCATGACTGCTAAACACTTCAATGCTTCGGGCTCCAGAGAGTTTATTAAATGTTCCCATAGTGGGATGACCATAAATCTGCTTGTGTGTAAATCCGCAGCATGACTTTAAATGTTGCCAAATATCACAAATGTCTTTTTTAAGCTTTTTGTTCACCATACAGTCACAGTGTTCCAATTGGATACTATATGAATTAATCGTACCATTAAGTATAAACTGTGCTAAAGTTGCAGTGCCCTATTTTCCTATTTTGGTAGATAGTATACAACAAATTAATGCTGACATTAACTCACAATACTGTTCCAGTACTGAAAGGTAGTACTGAAAATTCCAGGTGTCTAATATAACTCGAACTTTGAAACACTACTGCCAGTTTCAAATGAAAACTGTTTTTCAAAGTTTTATTAGTTTATTTGATTTGTTGTACCAACTGTCACTGGAACAGTTGCGCAACCGTCTGCTATTTTTGTCAGTTGTGAGTAGTTCCTCTATTTCCATGGGCTACTGCATTGGGGTACAACGTCTATTTTCACCACACTTCAAAAGTCAAGCAATTTTAGTATGTATGCTGCATTTTGAGATATATTTCATTAGTCAGAAAGCTTAGTCATTTCACAACACACACAAAACACATTTAGATGAAAAGGGTTTCTCTGCACATCATTCAGCAGTATGCAGCTTTTTCGTTTGCCTTTTCGCTTGCACACATTTAGAATTTGTGGATTGGACAGCATGCTATTACTATGTACAGGTTTCTTGTCGAGCCAACTATATACTACTGCAGGTTTATCGTCATACAAAAAAGTGATGATATATGAAAATGTTAAATAATATATTAACAGCGTGTACCTTTTCCTTTCAGGTGGATCAAGTTGATATTCTGCCTACAGAAATGGTGTTTACCATTAAAAGGTCGCCTCGACTCGGTCATGTGGTCAAGCTGACAAACAGCTCAGACGGCACAGCCTCGCCTGTCCTCAACTACATTCACTCCTTCACTCAAGAGGACATTGATCAGGGGCGCATTCTCTATGTGTCTGCATCCATCCAGGTTTATTGTCACTTAATTTATTCTGTTGTAGTAGATCAGATGTGGCAGCTTGTTCCCTTTCTTAATCACACTGAGAGTAAAATCAGACAAAAGACAACCTCAGCCTGTGATGAGTCTAAGGAACAAGGTTTATTTTTAGTATATTAATAACTTATTTGAACATCCATGTCTTTCAGGGCAATGACGCCTTCACAGTAGATGTCAGTAACGGTTTTACCACAGTGGAGGACCTGCACATCTCTGTGAACATCGTGCCACGGCTCATCCCCATCCAGACCTTCAACTTTACAGTGAAGGAAGGCCTCAGCAGGGCAATTAACGCAGAGATTGTTAACATCTCACATCCCTTCTACAGCTCAGCAAACATCGACTTTGTTGTGGAAGAGCCACCACAGCATGGGGACATCCGCTACCTGGATGGAGACGAACTTACCTACTTTACATGGGAAGAGGTATGTAGTGATATGATGAAAGAAATATAGAAATTCAGTTCACATATTCCAACAAAAAATATCACCAAAGCTCTCTAAGCAACCACATCTCCCTGCCTCTTCACTCGAACAATACTGCCCTTTTCTCTCGTACATCCCCATTGGTTTAAACGTTTGTATGATCCCTTCCCTAACTAAGTGTCAAAGACTTTTTAATTAACAATCAAGAAAAGTTTCATTACTCGCCAATATGGTACTATGCTATGCTACTTTTATTGGCTTGATTAGCCACTGGGTAATGAGGAAGGTCATTGGCTATTTGCCTTTTCCTAATGATCCAGCTCCTCTCCTCTACATGCCTTCTTTTGAAATACATTATTTTCTGTGCATGCCTGTACTAATTTCTATAATTCCATTTAATTTGCATATTTGCCTGGAATTTATGATGTACCAGCATCATCAGAAACTAGCATATAGAGGAGTACCTGCAGAAATATGATCATCTTAAATCCCTAAGAATTTTGTTTTTCCATTTGGTTTCTCTTGCTTTTTAAGAAGTTCCACTCAACATTTTTTGTCCTGTTTATTGGCGGAAAGATGTCTTGTAAAATAAAACGTTTTTATTTACCAAATGGTTGGTTTTACCAAATGGTTAGCATATGTGTACTATATGTAATGCCAAATCCACCAAAACATTGGACCCTCTAACTAACATTTTAAGGATTAAATAGATTTGATTAATCAAGAAAGAGTGTACATACAAAGCACCTGAATTTCTTATGTTGTTGTCAGTCTGGGACCAAACATTTCCCAGAAGACCCCAAAAAACCCAATAATCCATATTTTATCCCGTCTTAATAACTCCAGGGAGTATAACATCTTCCTCTCACGACTAGATCACAGTGGTTGTTCAAGAGGATTACCACAGCAAAGCGTCACCATGGAACTTTCCCCAGTTACTACTCAGAGCTGTTTTGGATTTGTTGTGTTGTACCAGATAGAGAGGGGAGGGAGAATCCGGGAGCCGCTGCAGCACAGTTATCTGGTCTCCCTCCGTGTGGTTCAGGGGCCCCAGCTTTAGGAAAATATTAAAAATGCATGAGTAGCTACCAGTGGAAAAACCTCATGCATTCTGAATGGACCACATAGTTTAGTGGAGCTAGTTAGACACATATCTTATTGCTCCTACATCTAGCCCTGGTCTGCCTCTACTCCTCTCTACTTTGCTGAACCATTGTGGAAAAACTGACGATGCCTTTGGACCGCCTGAAGCCAAAATAAACTGGCCCGGTATATTCCTATAATAATGTGTGAGTGCACACAAAACTCCCGCGCTTTGCTACTGCCAGACTCACTCATACTGTCTCTCAAAGATCCCAATAGGCAACTCGAATGGGTCTAGTGCATAGCAGTGATTGCATTGGTAGCGAGGAGGCAAAAACAAACGTAGATATCATCACCTGCCACTATGGAAATGTCACAGAGAAAAACAGCTTTTCATTATCTCTTGGAGACTTTTTTTTTATGTGTGCACAGTGTGTACTCTTTTTCTGTTTTCTTTTACTGTTATACTCAGAGAATGAAACAAAGTCAGGTTTCTCAAATGAGTACCACATTGAAGAATAAATGCCCAAGCCTCAGCCGGCGCAGCATTTAAACCAGACCGTAATTGTTCCGAAATGAAAGTCGGATGTGTGTGTACTTTTTTCCCTAAGTCCAATGCTGTTTCAAGCTCTACTGAGCAAGTCCCCTGGGAATGGACACTGGACTTACTGGTGTGTAGTGGTAGTAATTTTGCGATAAAGACATCAGTTGTGGTGGTTCACTGAGGTTATGTAGGCGTACAGTAACATGAGGAGTGTGCAGTGAGAAAAACTGAGAGTGTCTCATGCAGAAGATCTACATGAACACCAACCACAAGAATGTCAAGTAACTCTATGTGCCATGTGGTCCAGATGTGTCACATACAGTACGCATAGAATCTGCGTCAGACAATGTATGGCATTTTGCTAACCACATTGCTGACTATGATTTACTTTTTAGGCTTTGAACAATGAAGTCATGTACAAGTTCAAATTCAGTAACATATGTGATGTTGAGTGGGCTCCAACTTGAGGAAATGTAGGAAATCTAAACACTCAAACTCAAAACACTTTGCTCTAATACACCTTTGCTTTGATCAGGTTCAGCTCTCCATCAGGTCTCAATTAGGTCTTCCATCTGTGGGAACCTATTAAAGTCCACACAGGCATCTTTATTTTTCACAAAGTACAAAAATGTTTTCGGAACAAAGTGAGCATGCTTCTACCGTTTATATTACTAATTTTCCAAAATACAGTACCTGAACCTGAGGTTTTACATCCATCAAAAATGAAAATAAAATAAATTATACAGCTAGTATGAAATATTGACGCCCGCATCAGTCTTTCTCAAAGTAAATCTGAGGGCCCACTGTTTATTGTCCCAGCGAGCAGACTGATTGTCTCGCTGACTTTCCCCGATCAGTAATGATGATGGGGGTTGTTATTCCAGAAGGATGCCAGTCATATGGGATCCATTTGGCACTTCCTGCTCTCTGAAGCAGGTCCTCTCATCACAGCAGCTTGCTGGCATTTGTCTAAACAAAGTTCCAACCGTCCTCTCGCAGAGAAGGACCCTGAATCTGTGTAAATTTGTCAAAAATTATCAGAGGAAAAGGTTAGGTGGGCAGATTGTTTGATCCAAATAGGACTACATGACTGAGGAACAAGAACACAGGATGCTGGTTGCTGAAATTCCCCTTCTGTATGCAGAAATTCAACAGAGATGGCTTGGCCCAGCCGCAGGTGCTGTTTTCCATCAGCTCACTTGACAGTGGATGACTGATTCCTTTGTGCATCTGGTTTCCCTCAAGGTTTCATCCCACAAGGGAGATTCTCTTTGTTCTCGTGTTGCTCCCATACTTTAAGACCTGATTATAGCCTTTGTCTCAAAACTACACAAAAGTTATAGTGTATACTGTACAGAGATATAGGTCTTTGTAGGTTAGAACAGAACACTATTCTTTTTTCTCATCTCCTAAAACAATAGACATACACTTATTCGCTTTATTGCCTAAGATGAGAAGATCAATATCACTGTCAAATCATATCTGTCCGTTAAATATGAGGCTACAGTCAGCAGACAGTTAGCTTAGCTTAGCACAAAGACTGGAGGCAGGGAGAAACAGCTAGCCTGACTCTGTCCGTTTAATCCATACAAAAACTGGGTAACAAAAGAGTCTTTATGCTAAGCTAGGCTAACTGTCTCTTGGCTAACTTTCATCTCAAGCAAGAAAGCGAAAAGCATGTGTTCCCAAAATGTTGAATTATTAATTAAGTGCTTTGTAAAAAAATCCTGTGCAAAGTGATGTAGTTTCCCATGCAAACTTAGTAGACATTATTAGGCATTAGACATTATTCATGATTATATTATGTAATACTGTTTTATCAGTGTCATTCTAGATCAAATGTATGTTTGTCTCTCACTGTTGAACGGCCCTCAGCTTATAAATATCAAGCAAATTAACAATATCGAGTGAACCAACTATTGCTTAAAAGAATAATCCTCATGTACTGTATATGGAGATGAGATAGACAATTATATAAATGGGTACTCTAGAGATTAACTGTGTTGCATAACGTTGGTGGACTCACAAGAGACACACACATAAAACACTGGATTATTCGAAGCAGCAGAGGCAACTTTTAGTCCCTAGTATGGGTCAAAGGTCCAAACCCCGGATCCTACCTTTCCCATAATGCAACCAACATCTTTTTGTTAGATAATCCCTGTCTTGTAAAGGCCCACATGTTTTAAACTCCACTTTGTAACGTAGGCTTTCTGTTATAAATTTGTAGTCTCCAAGCCAAAGCTGAGATAATCAGGTCCCCCAGAGCCACGTAAGACAACTGTTTTCACAGGCTGAGTAGTACCCCAAATGATTAGTTAACTGACTATTATGAGTAAAATTATTGCTGTTTCTATCAGGGGAAGGACAGCTATCTGAGAAAATCACACTGAGCACCAAAATATTTGAATCAAATTAAGAAATTAAGAATTTGAGTCGGTAACAATGTTATGAATTTGAGTTTCTTTCAATTCTCATTGGAGTTTGTTCAACTTAACCAGGATATGATGGCTTCATGGTTTCTCAAAAGCAGTGTTCTTTGGATATGAGTGTCAAGAGACACAGTCACACTGTAAAATGTTATTCCACCTTTTAGGCTCACCCAGCCTCTGCCTATTTTATGATGTTTCCTACCATTCAGGTCTGATTCAGAATTGAGTGACAACTGGATCCTTTCTTGTCTTCTCCAGATAAAACTTGGACACATCTACTACATGCATGACAGCACAGAGAGCACGGAGGACAGTTTTACACTCTCTGCCTCGGCTTATGAGATTGAGCGCCGGAGCCTCCCTGTCACCATCTCAGTGACTGTCACACCAGTCAACGATGAGCCGCCAAAACTGACACGTAACACGGGACTGGAGGTAATGTTTTGCTCTTTGAAAAAGTGCATTTGCTTTACTTTGAGCTTTCCTCCAACACACTCAATGGTAAACGGGATGGAAATGTCGCCGTAGGAAAATCTTTTATATCTATAAAATGTAAAATTTCAGTTTGTTGGATACTTTTTTCCTTTAGTACATTTCAACTGATGAGAATTCAAGCTGTCACTTTGTGTGAAGCAGGAAAGCGCAAACTTTTTTTTGCGACCTTTTAAAACAAGGGAATGAGTATGTAGAAAATAACTTGCTTCCCTACAGGTGTATGTCAGTTCCAGGGTTTATTTAGTTTATTTCATGTTACTTTTGTGGAAATATTTGATTTCTCTCCTTCAGTATGCTGGAAATAAGAACTAGTCTAACTTGTGCATGTGATTGACAGACAGTAGGCATTCACACCTGCTCCAGACTTTGCATGATTGGTCTGATGCCCAAGCCACACAAAATATGAAAGAACGGCAGATAAATGGCGTTATAATGGTTGATGAGATTCTGACATGTTGAAAAGGGGTAATTTTATAAAAACTACCTCCTTAGTGTTTTGAGCTGTACTTCTTTCTGCTTCATCTTGATTTAGTTTGATAATTGACAAAATAGTGTGTGAATTTAGAAGTGTTTAACTTCTAATTTAGAAGTCCAAAGAGATGCAAACACTCAAAGGGTCTTGTGTTGTAAGGAATATCTTACATTCAAGGTTTAAGTTGATAAAAAAATCGTAGTTTTAAGAATTAATGATCTCTGAACTCTGAATGAACTCTCCACTCATTGCTGATCTTTCTCACATCTATATTGGATAGTTCCAGCTGCAGTTACAGTCCGTCGTCATGAATCCTGTATGAACGGAGAATTAAATTCACTTCATGCAGCAAGTGCAATAAATGCAGAGAATTTTTTACTTAGACACAGAAGTATACTGACCTCACAGACGATGACGCATGCTACACAGGAACAGCAGTGGCCTACACAGCATATTTGTTTTTATAAAGAGCCATAAGATGGAAGTGAATTAGCATATTCTCAGCTTGACTGCACCAAAATGTGGCAAGTGAACCATATATGCCACATAAGTAGAAGAGGGCAGTGATTCACTACCGTATGCACTCAATATAGTGTCAAGCAGAATTTTTAGGTATACTGTACAGTGTGCATTTTAATGCAGTCTCAAATTTGCTGATATCTCAGTTTGCACTAGAACAGGCAATAAGGGAACATATTATTATCACAGTACCTATACTTATACCTGTAACTCAAAGATATCTGTTATTGCCACATATGCAAATCCCATATTGAATAGTCAACTTTCATAAAATGATGACATTTTAAAATATGAAATATGTCTCATTTGTAAACATTTTTCAGCCTGTTATTGACTTTAATTAATATTTTCTTATTTACACTATAGAACTTTGTATCACCCTAACTTGGGTGCATTCTTTATCACAATGTGATTCTATTAAAAGATTATAATTAAATGGGTTTTTAATAATCTCATATTTATTGAAATGGACAACGTTTCAATCCCAGTCGAATCTTCGTCAGATCAAAATGTTTAAAACTGGATACCAATGCTGATAGGTTCTACAGTGACAGGTGTGTTTAACCATCCAACCCACCCAGGGTGATAAACATCTCAAAACAACTGACAATTCAATAAGTACACAGTGAGAACTCATCAAAATACTCAATCTGTCAATCCCAAAGAGTGGAAGTACAGAGACAAAAATACATGTTTATCAAAAAGATCTCAGATATAACCAAAATAGACTTACATGAAAAGAAACATTAAAATATTTTACATTATGTAAAGTATTAAAAACATATTTTATATCTATTAACATACATACATATGCATGTTATCAGCAAGACTATGCAGCTATCAATAAGACGATATCCCCAAAATGTGTCTAAATTTACAAAAGTTACGTTTACAAGAAGCCTTTTATTTCATATTCTTTATTTCCTATAGCCTTGCACCTACATGTGATGTGCATATACCTAAGCTCCTTTTAGTGTTTGACTGTGTACCACCGTTCTGTTGCATTTCCTACATTGTGGATAATTCTCACTTATATTTCTTCGTTAACTAATCATTTCATCACAACAATTACTGTTTGTTCAACCGCATCTTTATTTAATTGAATCTACAGTAGGTTCAGAGTGTGTTTGCAACACGCTTTCATTGATATCAGTCATGAAAGAAAAGTTTTGAGGGGTCAATGAAGTAGATTCTGCTGTAAGAATACAGGAAGGCAGGCAGTCGGAAAAAGCCAGCAGTAATCAGCTCACAGAACTGGAAACCAACTGTGTCATTCAGCCCTCCCTGCCCTGCCTGCGGCTCCGCGTCTCCCTGGCAACCCGTATTTTTGGAAAACCAAGATGGTCGACGAGACCGCGGCTTTCTGGCAGAGTGAGGGCGGCATCCAATCACTGTGCCTCCTCTGCTGCGGCTGCAGAATGTAACGTAATAATATGTGGATGTCTCCCCACACAGAGCCGGGGCTGACCCAGCGGCACTTGGATTGATTTAAAGTAGGAAGTGTGTGTGTGTAGTGACCTCTGCAGCAGATGATCAGACATGATGACTAACATGGCCGTGATCAGGCTCTGCTCAAGCTCACCATTGATCCCATTTGGCCCAGTCTATAGGATACAGCTGGTTTCGATTAGGCTTTACACTCGGCTCTGTCTGTCTCAGTCTGGTTCTACTTGACTGTACTGTATCTCTGAATAGTCGTCCCTCTGTGTCAGTCTGACTTTTTGACAGTCTAGATTCGTATCTATCTATCTGTCTGTCTGTCTGTCTATCTATCTATCTATCTATCTATCTATCTATCTATCTATCTATCTATCTATCTATCTACGGTCTTTGTATCAGAATTTCTGCCATTGCCTTCTCTCTTCTGAGTCTTTCACATCTTTACATCTATATATCTATCCAAACACTTTTGCTTTGAATGCCAGCCTAATCCCCCTTGCTATTTGTGCACATGACCAGTGAGTGATAGATGAAGTGCAGTATTTTTGTTTGATCCCTCGTCAAAACACAGAGCAGGAAAGACGTTACACAAGGTATTTGGGTAGTTAATCTGTGTCTCAGAGAAATATACAGCACCATCGCTGCAGATGAGGAGATGAAATCAAAATGGAACACCACCACTGTCTTCTCTTCTCCATAGCAAAAGACTTCATCTATCCTGTTGTTGTTTTCCTATAGTTTGTGCACCTTTACTTCCCCACTCCCCAACATGGAGTTAGAAACACACTGGTGTCCCCTGTACTTACAGTAAACCAGCCAAGATTTCGGATGCCCGGGCAGTTTGGGATACAGCTTCAGGCGTCTGGCGCCCCTCAGAGTCTCAAACATTTAAGAGACGGTTGAATCCTGTTGAGTCATCGGCAAACTAAGTCACTTGCCTATGGCAGCTCCTTCATTACTGCCTCCAAATGAAATATCAGTCATTGTGTCTGATCAAATTAAATTTGCAGCCCATCCTCTAAGGTGCTAAATGCATTGATTGTTATATAAACCATCAATTTGCAAGGCCATTTTCAGATTACCTGCCCTAGATTGCCTGGTGCCTCGCTGGGGTGTAGAGTGGGCTGATGTGGCCATCTAGTGTCAGGGAATGGGTATTGCACTGTAAAAAAATATCCATCAGACCTAGTGCTGACAATAACTTGAACCTAGTGATGTGCCCTCATTTTAAATATTGACACCCTTTTCATTATTCGAGAAGGCTGTTTTACAGTGTAAATTCTGTTTTCTTGTTTGGGAATTTTATATTTCTTCCAGTGAAAGTCTGGTGTACAAAGTTGCTTTTTAGTACAATAGGTAATCAGTGTTGCATACATGGTGATTATTATGATCCTCATCATGGACATCACAAGCCAATATAATAATTTGTGTCAAAAAGAAAGCGGCTCAGTGGAATTCATTGGTGTAGGGTCAAGTCACATCTCCTGTTAAAAAAATGATTTTGATTTTGTTCTCTGAACAAATTGCAGCATACCCTGAAGATCAAAAAGTCACCAGAAAATCTTCAGGTGTACTCCAGGACCACATGCTACAAAGCACACCTCTGACCACACCCATCAGGGATGCTGCATGTGGTCAAAGGTGACTTGCACCTGATAGAGAACAAAAATGCTACAGTTAGCATTTAATGGTGATTCCTTATGATAAAGTTAGTGTAAACAAATGCAACCATGGTCGAAATGACTAGAAGCTTTTGTCTTAAGTCTGTGCTCAAAATTAAGACTATATTTTCTGTTGCAGCTTGTCAGGAGATTGTTCCCACCCTCCTTGAAAATAAACCTTTGACAGCATCAGCTCAATTAATATTAATGGAAGAATGATGGTGAGGTTTTGTAACACTAGTTTTTGCCTGCAACAATGCTCCATACTCTAATGCTGAGAAATTGGCCAGGTGGGTGGCGCTATTATCAGCTAAGTCATCTCTGCTTATCATGTCCAGAGCTACCAGAAGGACTACCAGCCTGTTATGTCTCTCTCGATAGGGGGAGGGATAAAACAGAGGGAAGGGAAAGCATAGAGCATCTGTCTATTCCATGGTGCATTGGGGATAGTGGGTGTTCTGCCTTAAGGCAAACACATCCACTTCCACCTTTCCTAACAGAGTTCAGATTTGGCTCACCCTTTTTTGGTTCAGTCTCCACTCCCCCACCAGGGGCGTGCTCCTGGACAAATCAGGCTCTGCTGTCTGCAGGTCTGAGATGTAAACTGCCCAGAGGAGGTAGACATGCTCCAAGGCCTGATATCACAGGTTATCTGCAGGCTTCAGTGGATAGAGTGGATAAAATGCTAGCCTGTTTGTTGAAGTAGGCTGGTATGATGCAGTTGTCAGTTCTACCTGAAATATCCTTGCAACCTATCAGTGGCTAGAAGTGATGCAGAACCATAATTTCCAGTAGGACGATGTGACATTCTTCCTCTGAAGGTGAAACGCCTCCCACCGAGCTCATCCAGGCATATTACCCCCATTCTGTCATGAGGTATCTTACACATGAAATGTTATTGTTCCCAGAGGTGAATCTTCGGGCAGTCCCGCATGGCTAAATGGTCACCAGACCCAATCAAAATCTGCAGGTATCTCGTGTGCAGAGATCTGGTGGAACCACAGTGAGAGCTACTGACTTCTGGTATCAATCTATGTTTCACAAATTCCAGTTGAACTCTTTAGATACTGGTGCGGCACTTGGGGTTGTAGCTAGCAGCAGGCCTCACCCCCTTCGAAGCTGATGGTCCAGGGATTCTCCCAAATTTAGCCAGCTGCTTACTTCTAAACATCAGCACCTCTGCTCTCCACACCCTGGCACCCAAGCCTGCCCAGTAAGCATTTAAAATACTATATTCAGTGCGAAACAGAGCTAAATACACATTGAATATAGTCATTTAAATTCTGATGAAACAACAGTTATATGTTACTTAGACGTCTGCTTTTAACCTAGACGTCCAGGCATAGTTTGAGCTGTAAATCATCAAATCATAGTCACATAAGAAGATCCTCATCCTATTTTTGCTCTAAAGCAAAACAGCAGATTTACTACCACATCCAACCAGAGGCCACAAAGTGTATTTTAATTAGTAGTTTTGTTGGTTTGTCTTATATCTTACTTATGTTTCTTTTGTATGTAAACTCTGCATGAAACATGAAATTCAGAGCTTCTAAAGTATTCATTAAAAGGTTAAAAACAAACCCTAATTTCGACCTCTGCTGTCACTGTACAATCCTGTTAAAATAAAATGTATAGCAGCAGAAATTGTGCTATGAACATGAACAGTAATGCTGATTTCCCTTCAACTCAAACCCTACTTGTCTGTGAAGTCATCACCAGTTATAAAAGTTATCATTAGGAGGCAAAAAGATGCAATCTACCAGCAAAAAAAAAAGCACAAAGTGTGTAATGATGGATTATGGCTTTGAACTGTTGATGCTGCGTGTCATGGTGATAGCTTTGATGGAGTGTCAAACTGAATGGGATGTTATGAGCAGTGGACTGTAAAGCAACGAAATTATACACTTCACAACACATTTGTTATATTGAACCAGTCTAGATGGGACTGAAATATCAGAAATGACACAGAGGACTGAAAGAGACAGCAATTTAGTTGGTCTGTTTGGCTCCAGAACATTTCAAGTGTAAAAATGACATGGAGCATGTGTTTTTTTTAGCAACATTAGCAGTGTGGCTGTAGGGCTGCCGGTTGGTCAAGACTGAAATACCTCAACAACTATCCCCTGACTTTTCCACTAGCGCCACCGTATCTCATCAAATATTTGCTGGATTGCCGTGAAATGTGGTACACACATTCATGTCCGGCCTCAGGATGAATTACTGCTATGCTAACACACTAAACTGGTGGACATGGTAAACATCATACCTGCTAAAACATGCTAAACATCTGCACGTTAGCATTTTTATTACATTAGCATTTAGCTCGGAGCAACGCTGTGCCAAAGTACAGCCTCACAGAGCCGTTAGCGTGGCTGGAGACTCTTGTTTTGATTAATGCTTTAGATTTGAGTCACTAGGCACTTGCTGCCTTGGTGCTATATTGTTTTCAACTAAACTGTATGTGTCTAGATCTATGTTTAGATTACATAGCCTACGGTATAAACTTAAATACTAAAGTAAGTATTTAGGCTGCTATTACAGGAAATAAAAGTCCACCCTAAAGCACCTCATTGCTGTTGAAAACAGCTGCTGTTAATGTACTGTTTCTTTCTGGCTTGCTTGGGTTATTTAGTGGTGCATTTTCAAATTCCCATGGAAAACTGAGCACATGTTTATAGCCTGGATACGATAACAGCAGCAACATTTTCTGCAATTTAGATATTAACAATAAACATCAGGGTTTTTAAATAGCAACTTGATTCTTGCACCAGCATTAATCTGTAGAGAAATCCCTCATATAAGAGGTAGAGATATTTCTTCATCTCAATAGACAGAATGCAATGCGGCTATTAGACAGGTTGAGTTTAACTGCAAGTTTTGAGTCTATGTTATTTCTCTCTTTGCTTGCCACCCACAAAGTTCATGCTCACTCTCTAAGGTCAATGAAAGTCATTATGGTTGTCTTAGGGAATTACTAACTGGCATAGAGGAAGATAAGGAAGGTTGAGAGAAACTGGACTCTCCAAAAAAAATATATTTAATTACAGCACTTCTAGTACTTCATTAGAAAATACCTCTTGACATATGTGTTATGCATGATAATGATATTATTATAACATTATGTGCTTGTACGTGCTTTGCAGCCTAAATGAACTTCTAAATATAACTGTCTCTCAGTGATTGACACCTGAAGCTTTAATATCCACAGCCGCGGCTCCCTCTCTCCTCTTCCTCCCTCCGGAGGCTTCAGGCTCTCCATCCCGAGTCTTGAGAAGGAGGGAGGGAGAGAGGTATCGGAGGGCGAATGGCTTTCGAGATCGATACGTACCTCTTACTGCAGGGCACCCTCGGCTCACTCTCCCAACTGATTCCAGCTATTTAAGAATCTCTTTCTGGGGATCTGGCCCATTTCTTTCAATTAATGCTCCTTTCAGCCAGCCAACCATTAGAAGTCCATTAAAGCCCTCTCCACCCAGGGAGAGTCATTCAGCCTGTGCTGCCGTGCTCCATCTTCTGATAACAGGAGCATCTAGACTGCCACAGAGAAATAATTAACCTTCTAAATTGTTACTTTGGAGATGGCTGTTTGTAGGATTTGTTTATTTCTTTTGTTCCTGTTTGTTCCTAGTTTGGTTGGTTTCTTTTTGTTTGTTTCTTTCTATCTATCTAGCTATATATCTATTTATCTCTCTAAGAAATTACTTTGGTACTTTGAAGAACTTTAGACATATGTTAACATACAGCATCATATTGTCTTTTTTACACTAAGCAGCCTCTAAAACAATTTCAAATAAACTTCTGACCCCTGGCTTGAATTACATACCTCCAAACATAACTCAGACTGAGTAATCTGTGGTGTCTTTTCATATCTCTCTCTCTCTCTCTCTCTCTCTCTCTCTCTCCCACTGTCTTTGATATTTCACAGGTTCTTGCTGGAGAGGAAGCTGATATCACCTCCAGCATGCTGAACACTGACGACGCTGATACCCCTGCAGAGGAGCTGGTTTACCACGTCGAGGTGCCAACCAATGGGATGGTGGCGTTGAAAGAGGCGCCCGAGGAGGGCATACTAAATTTCACACAGGTTAACATAAACAAAGGGGAGGTCATCTTCATTCACGAGGGTGAGCCCACTAGGTTGAGAGCACAGGAAGTAACAGTGCCTCTATCTGACTTTTTAAAATGTTCTTTCTTGCATTAGTATGTTGTATATTAATCTATGACCTTTACCAACAACATTGCTTAAACATATCACCTTCTACAAGTGTCTGAGTTTCTAAGCAGATATCTCAATACCTGGCAAAGTAACCAGTAAGTCACTGGTATTGATCAACAACTCTATTAAACCCTCACAGATATACTGTGGCCATTTATGTCATGAAACAGTAAAAATAGTACTTGAGAGTAATCTTTATTTGCCCCTTTATTACTATACTAAATAATAAATAGTAGATATAAATAAGTAGAACAATATAAATCAAAATATAAGAGGAAAGAAAGAAAGAATCTAATTAACTAACTTAATGTCCAGTGAGTGACCTCCAAACTCTTCTGTTCCTCCAGGTGAGGAGTCGGGTGGCTTCAGTTTCACCGTGACAGACGGAGAGCACACATCTCCTCTCTACCGATTTGTTGTCACAGCCAGGCCTCTCACCATCACCATGGTAACACAGGAGGAGCTCATGGTATTTCCAGGTAAGATGCCAGAATCCTTCAGATATTGAGCCGTGAAGACAGCAGCGATGGAAGGATCCACCACATTGTGGTCACTTGTTCAAACTAGTCATTACAGCTATATAATAATAGATCCTTTTTTTTAAACATTGTATTTATATCTATGTCAGACCTTTTCAGGAAGTGAATGGAGTCCTTGGATTTTCCCTTTCCCCCCCATGATATAGTGTCCCTGCATCCTTCTTACATTTAATGCCATTGGTCTGGGATGTGTGTTTTGATCTTGTGTAAAACTTACACAATATTGTAAATATAAGTTGTTAATTGAATAATACATATTTTAAAAATCACATTATCTTTTTGGTACATATTTTTAGTATAGTAGTATCGTATAGTTTTTCTCTATTATATCTAAAAATTCTGCAGACTTAGATGTAGTGTTAATTTTGTGTCAGAGTAAAAGAGTTTTGTATTTTAGTTACTTTTACTAATTTAATTTAAGACTACGTAACTTTTGCTAAACGGCGGCCACTGTGGTCAGAAGTGGTAATTACAAGCACATCATTATGTTTATCTGAAACATGCTAAAATGTTGTGTAACAGGAGCACAAGTAGAGAAAAGTCATAAAGCCAGAAAATTCACAGATTAATGTAATTTACACTGTATCTATGCTAAGATTAGCCACTACAAGCTACTGGTCATACCAGACCAAGAAAACTTCTGAGTGTATTGAATTCAACAAGGGTGCATTTTATTGGTTATGAATTTAGCTTCTCATTCATAAGTGGAAGATTGTTTTGCTTTAAGCTTACTGTTCCCTTTTACAGTAAAAACTTGATTTTAAATGTTCCAGTTCACCAAAGAGACGTTTTGTTTCAAGTCTGTTTAAATACTTTGGAAATAAAATGTCGTTTTATATTTAGTGGTTAAAAATCATCACAACTTCTCCAGATGAAACTTTTGAGAAGTGAAACTATTTCACAAGTACAAGTGTCAGCACGGGCAATAACCTCAGCTCTATTTATAATAAACCTTACTTTTATGCATGACACAGGAGATGAGTTTGAAAGCTTGGATCAAATTTTGGAATGAAACTCTCACCATCAGGAAACTCTTCTGCACGGTAATGTGCATGAGTTACTGCAACCGCTAACGTTTGAGGCAATTCCAGACTCTGCTTAATTTCACAAGCTCAGCTACACTTCTAAGAGGCCATTTTCCACAGTATCATCTCAGCACTCAGAGGACCCTGTGTGTGTGTGTGTGTGTGTGTGTGTGTGTGTGTGTGTGTGTGTGTGTGTGTGTGTGTGTGTGTGTTCACACAGGAACAAGGCAGCCCATCACAAGTGCCAATCTGGGGGCTGTAACCAATGAGGATGGAAATGAGATAAGCTACTCACTTATCCGCCCACCTCGTTTGGGAAGACTCATCCTGGCCAACGACAGGAACCAGTATGAGGAAATTACCCGCTTCTCACAAACACAGGTAATTACTTTTTCTTCGTGTGATGCTAAATGTTTGAGTTTTCTGGGATGTATTTCTTGTAGGAGACATTTAACTCATTTCCCTTCCTCCGTTCTTAAAATGAATGTTCAACATTAACCTTTAATTATCATAATAAATTATTAGTTAGTAACGGTAAAAAGTAAAATAGTAAAATACATTAAAGCAAAAAATAATAAAAAAGCTTGTGGATAGAAAATGCAAAAGGAAAAAGCATCTTTTGATGTAATTTTTGAGGCAGGTTTGTGTTACTAAGCAGTCATAGCTGTTGAAGGCACTCCAGTCGTCTGCTGCATAGACCATTAGAGGGACATATAAGAAGACATTAATGCATAAAAACACAGCTAATTGCTGTTGCAGCTCTTGACTCGTCTGAATACTTTTAACAGTCTGCTCAGAATTATACTGTTATTTCATATATTCTACTCAGCATTGACTTTTATTTCTATCAGAGAAGTCAGTGCAGTCTCAGTCTAGACTAAAACTGACATATCTTAGTGTTTGTTGGCGTGACAGAAAATTGATAACAGCATTGGATGTTGTGTTAAAACACTTGTATGTATGTTGTGTTTTCCCAACAACTGATCTGTTATGGTACAACGTGTCTGATAGTGACACTGAAGACCTTGGTCTACATCCCGTCTCCTACCAACAGTCAACATCGGTTTTGTTGTAACAATGAACACGATATTTCCCAACCGTAACCAAGGACTTTTAGTTGCCTAGACTTAACCAAACAGCTTAATCAGAGGTAGCAGATCAAAACACACTGATATGAAAAATCTTTAGAGCAGTCATATGTGTCGTTTTGGGAGGCACTGACAAACTGCCTATTTTGTTTGTTAGGTATGAGGACTTGTTGTAACTTTAAAGCGGACTGAGCTGGTAATATTTAAAATATTTACAGAGGGACATTTTTATCCATGTTTTATTGAATAGGCTCATACTATCAGTTGACAAAAAATATACTTGAGAATTCACTGCATCCGTAAAGACAATGTAACTGTGACCTTGAACTTATCCTAACCCAAAAAATACTGAAAATCACCTGAAACTACAGACGGACCTGCTATATTACCTGATTATTAGCAGTGGACTGTTCAAACATTGTGTACTATAGTTAGTATGTTATGTTATGTTATTGTGTCGTGCACATACAAGTGCCCAGTCCACATGGACTTAAGACACCAAACATACTACAGCAGTGAAACTACTGTCAGACAAGAAAATAATTTCTTACATATAACATTACAATGCAAACAAAGAACTTCACAACTCAGGTTTTTTCTAACCATCCCAAATGATGCCCTTAAATCATCATATAGCAATATGATCGATAGTGAGCAATAAACGTGCTTCTTCAATTTCACCTAAATCACATAACAAACAAAGCCTGCCTGTTTCTATAGTTAATGGAAATGTACTCAAACGTACTGCAAATGTGCACACTGAGACTTCACATACACTGCTGTTGTTTTTCATGAGACAATATGTTCCTAACTTAAGTATGTACCATCTATAACCGCAGTCTGTTTTGCACCTGGGTGCAATGTTCCAGTTATCTTTCAAACTCACAGCATATGAGGCGTCAACATGTTCCTCTTCTTCACCAGCAGGGGGCCTCATTGAATATGACATGGTGCCATGGTGATGTGTAGGCTCACCGTTAGCATAAGCATTCATGCTAATAAGCATTTGGCTTTTTGAGTTTATACCCTTGACAATTTTAGTTGTATGTCAGGACTGGGTGACTGCAGTCTTGCATTTACCTTTAATATTATAAATATACACTGAGGGCACAGGCAAAGAATAATACCTAACAAATGAAGACATTTCAGGGAATGTATGACAGCATTTTTTATTTTTATTGTACAGATGTCAAAGTAACCTCAAAGTATGTAGACATATTCAGAAAAAGGAAAAGAAAGAAAATCCCAGGCACTCTGAGACCTGAGTATAATAAAAGGCTTTTGGTTTTTAATGGCTGACACCTACGTGTTTCGACAAAGCTCTTTATATCAGGGTGTGGCCTTTGATTTCCAAGAGATCCTTTGTTCACTGAGTGATTTTTACTTTTTTTTACTTTTCACTGATCTTCTCTGTATAGCCAAGAAGCACTTCTATTTTTCTCAGTTTACATAACCAAAAATATGTACATCAAACATTACTGATGGTATTTTTAGTATTTTTTTTTCTCTATTATGGGGTACACAACTTGACCATGTAGTACCGCTATGCGTGCACTGTATGCCCAGACTGTTTCTTCATTTCCACCTCTGACATCTGACCGTGCTTGGATGAGCATGAGAACAAATTCTTTCCCTGCAAACTGCTCTGTTTAGAGGGTGACAGAAAATCTAACACTACGTTGAGCTGAAAACATGATTTGAGTTATTCAGCAGTGTGTGTTCGTGTGTGCACGCATGAATATACTCTTGCTTGTGTGTTTGTGTGTGTGTGTGTGTGTGTGTGTGTGTAAGAGAGAGAAGAGTTGAGTTTAGGACACAGTGACCTCAGAGAGCGAACGCAGGCCGTCACATTCCAGTTCTCAAACCCGGATCCCAGTACAGCGGAGCCAAACCACTGCTGCAGCCATTTGAGCTCCCATTTTACTGTGGTGCTTACAAATGTCAGAGGGAAGGAGAGCAATAAAATGATTTCGCAAACTAAAATGTCTTTGTCTTCAAAACCGCTCAAGTAAAAACTAAGTCAATATCAAGTGACTGCAAGCTGGATGTCAAATATCAAACTCATAATGATAAGATCATTGACAGATAAAATCCTATAGTTGATGATATTGTAGCCAAAATACTTATCAATTAGGTTGTTTTTTTTCAAAAAGACATAATAAAGTTAACTTGGCTGTCTTTATTTTCCCTTTGATAACAGTTTTATCCACTCCAGAATGTAAAACTTGCAAATTGTGATATTAAGAGTTTTGAACAGCTCCACCATCTTCTGATTTTGTTTCCTCTGATACACAGCTGGAGTCAGGAGCGGTCTACTATGAGCACCAGATACCTGAGGAGCCTTTTTGGATGACGAGGGACTCCATAGAGCTTACTCTGACATCCCAACCAGCCCCAGATGTCCGTCACATCCTGCCAATCACCATCTCTTACTACGCTGCTCACAGCAACATCTCCTCACAGCTGTGGAAGAACAAAGGTAAATGACGAAATGAGAGAGGAACATAATGTTTTCATATATAATGAAATTAGTATCTAAATAAATGACCACTCCAGTGATTGTACACACATTCCCGCAGATGTTGAAATGCAGTGATGAGTAGCTAAGCCTGTAAAGCCCCATTAGAGGGCTCCGCCTAAAATAATAGCTCTAGAGTTACAATGTGGAAATATTGTTTTTCACCATCTGCAGCCGTGGTTTATTTAAATAGACACGTTAGATGTGTATTTAATTGTTTAATTATTAAACACTTTATTCATACAGAGTAGACTGGCTGAGCACACATGCTCGTTTACAGCACCCGCCTGTTAACAGTTAAACTGAATAACAGAAACAAAATAATGAGACGGTGGTTAATAAAACAGAAATCAGACAATATTGTTTGTAGGTTGCCATAATTATAAAGCTGGAGTTAGAGAATTACTGTATTATATTGAATACCATTTAAAGAGATACTCCCACACCCAAAAATCTTTTGAGTATGAAACACTCCCTCTTTCGTCTTTACAGGTCGTTGGATAATGGATATCGTCATCGATAAAGGAGGCTGTAGTCGTCTTATTTTGAGTGTTTCATACTTAAAAGATACTGTATAGTTTGGGTGGAGTATCACTTTAAAATTGAATAGTTTTATGATGTTTAAGTATTTTAACCCTAAAGTGATTTTGTATCTTGGAAGATATATACATTTGCAAGGCTGTGTGGAGTACCATAGACTGAGTGGTCTCAGTTAAAGTGGGAAGCAATGATTGACTGTCTCAGGTACTGTAGTCATGTGACTTGTCGTCCACACTCTGGGATCAACTCTATATGTATAATTATTTGATTAAATAAGTCTGTTTTCTTGAAAATGGCACACATTCGGAAGTAAGTGTTGAAATTTTTGCAGGTTTGCCGCGTTTTGAAGATATTTTATTTGACAAAATATAGTTTTTTTTAAGACCAATGTTTTGATGTATAAAAATTCTCATAAAAGGATTAAAAACAAATCTGCTGTCGACACATTTCTATGGCAGCTTGAATTTGCATCAAGTTTCTTTACAGATTCACCCAGCAGAGAGTCACTATTGAATCCTATTAAAATATCTGCAAATCATTCCATTGTAAAACATGTCCATTCTGGTCAAATTCACATTAATGTAAAAAAACTTTGTTAGAACATTTTAGTTTCTTATAGAGTTATATCATGTACTGTAATTCTTCATTGCCTGAACAGTCCGAAGTCATAAAGGGATTCATCACCCCTGCTTCTTTTGCTGCCAAAACAACAAGCCCCCTGCTCCATCTGTCTCTCCTAATGTGCCAACAGCCCAAATGTGCTGTGCTGCATAATTAAATATTGACAGGGGACAGTCAAAACTAGATAGAAAGTATCTTTGAAAACTGAATTTGATAACATTTAAAACTTCTGTTTGTTTTTATTTTTTCTGCTCAGGTCTGGAGATTGTGCAAGGCCAGAGGAAAGCCATTGACGATTCACTTCTTGACGCCTCCAACCTTCTGGCTATCCTACCTGAAGTTAAGCAAGGCGATGTGGATGTGGTTTTTGAGATTAAGCGTTTCCCTGACCACGGTCGTATCACCCTGGGTGGTCAGGACCTGCCCCGTAATGCCCCATCCTTCATGCAGGAAGATGTAACTCAAGGAAACCTGGAGTATCTCCATGATGACTCAGGGGCCTCCTTTGACAGTTTCTCTTTCAGGGCCCGTCTAAAGTCTGAGGGTCGTGGTGTGGCCTCACCTGCTGAATCCGTGGTCCTGGAGGAGATCTTTAACATCTCAATCAAACGACGAGGCTCTGACCCCCCCGAACTAGTCACTATAGACATGCTGTTGGAGGTTCTTCAAGGCTCCATGACCATTTTGACCCAGAAGCATCTTAACACTCAAGACGAGGACAGTCCGCCAGACGAGGTGCACTTCAAAGTGACCAAAGCCCCTAGCAACGGTCAACTGGTTGACTCGCTCACAATGGACCCCATCTCTGAGTTCACGCAAGAGATGATCAATCGCGGGCAGGTTGGCTTCTACAGCGATGGCAGCCTTGCCGATGGCTTTGTGGAATTCATCGTGTCAGATGGAGAACACCAAACAGAGCCACACACGCTCCACATCGGCGTCCTAGCTCGCACCCTGTTACTTGACAAAGCCCCTGAGATCAAGGTGAAGCAAGGCGATGATGAGACCCTGGTGACTGAGGAGATGTTGAGGGCCACTACTGGAGGCCCTGTTGAGGAGGACATCCTTTACAAGATTACAAGTGTTCCTAAGTATGCAGCTGTCATGGTAGACCGGCAGCCTACGTCCGCCTTCACCCAGAAGCAGATCAAAGAAGGCAGAGTCAGTGTCCGCTTTGTCAAGTCCACTTCACCTCGAGACAGTGTTGCATTTGTAGCCCGCAGCCGGGCTGCTAATGTCTCCTCTGTCCTCAACATCACAGTTCAGCCTCTGGCCAACATCGCTCAGGATCCTCTTTTACCCCAAGGTGCTCTTGTCCAACTGGATAGGAAGCTTCTGGATGCAACTCCCCTGGCAAACAAGACCAGAACCTACCCCACGTTCACTGTCATCCAACAACCAAGGGGGGCTCGTTTTGTGAGCTCTGGAGGTCCTGGTGCAGGCCAGCGAGTGGACACATTTAGCCAGAAGGACCTGGATGAGGGCCGTGTAGCAATGGAAATCCCAAAAAGCTCTTCTGGATCACGAGGTAGTGTAACTCAGGATGAGGCCCGCTTCCTGCTCAAAGCCCATGGGGTTCCTCCTGCAGAGTGTGTGCTTTCCTTCCAGACGGGCCCCTACAATGCCTCTGGGGTCTACCCTGCCACTCTATTGAGGATTCCCTCAGAAGCCCCATCGAAGGACAGTAATGACCTCCCTCCTTTAGCTGGGTCCCCCCTCTCCACTCCAGCTAGCCCCCGCTGGAGGGGCAGGCCCCACGGAGATGCCCCCACTACCACATCTTCTGGCTCTAACTCCCACGGGAAACCACATGTTTCCCGACGCAGCAACTTCTGGTCTATTCTCATCCCGATCCTGGTAATCCTCCTCCTCTTGCTGCTGGCAGCCATCTTGGCCTACTACCTGATCCGTAAAAACAAGACAGGCAAGCATGACGTCCAGACAGCAGCATCCAAGCCCAAAAACGGAGAGGTGGCCGGCACAGAAACCTTTCGCAAAACTGACCCAGCCAATAACATCCCCATGTCCAACATGGACTCCAAAGACGCAGACCCGGAGTTGTTGCAGCACTGTCGGACAACGAACCCGGCCTTGAAAAAGAACCAGTACTGGGTCTGAGACACTTTGAGATAGGACACAGAGGGAGGTGGATCCTCAAGTGTTTGGAAGCCTCCTCAAATCATTCCTCTCAGTATTAAAGACCTCTTGCCACACCAGTTTAAATGAAAATTATTTTTTGACACCATTGGTTATTTACTTATCTCAACATAACTGTGGACAAATTCTCAGGCAATGAAACACTGAATACTTATTGGCAAAGCAAGAGGCAGTTTCTTATCTAAGGAGGCTCATGCCATGTCTATTTATTTTAGTTTTATCATTCCTCTTTGTCAAAGTGCACAAATGAAGACATAAACATGCCAAGTGTTTGCAAAAAGTATTTTGGGTGTCCTCTTTCATTTTATTCCATACGATATCATAGGCCAATATTATTCATTTGAGTGGATAGGTAATTTAAAGTCTTTGTGATAGTTTGATTTTAGTTTTTGGTTCATTCGGAAAGTTGATCCGCCTTGTACATAGATGATGAGGTAAATATATGCTGTATTATCGAGAAGATGAAAAACTGCCTCTTTGTGTTCTCTCTTTATTTTTCAATGTTTTTAAGGTACCATTGTATATTGTTTCTCAGGGCTAAATTCAGTTTAAAGGAATAGTACAACATTTTGGAAAATATACTATTTCCCCTTTTTACCAAGGGTTAGATGAGAAGATTGATACCATTAGTGGTATTGATCTTCTCATCTAACTCTGTAAGAGAGCGAATAAGCTTCCCAAAATGTCAAACTATTTCTTTAATGTCATCACACAATAACATTTTAGTAGTTTGACTTTTGTGTGGAAAGAAGATGGTTTAATACTAAAAAAACTGTTTAAAATGAAAAACTTGTTGCGACAACTTGCACAGGTTTGATTGAATTTAGCTCAGAGTCATGTCATCATCTGTCATATGTTATTATTTCTGCATGCTTCCAAAGTGCTTGTAAATATTCACTGGACTGGCACAGCACTGACCGCAAAACTACACAGTACACAGTTTGTAGACCACAGGCAGGACGTTATTTCGGTAGTATTGGTCTTTAACCCATCCGTATTGGCTGACAGGCAGGGGTGAGGTCATCTCAAACTGGGATGTTTCCAGTTTCCAAGTCTGCAATTAAGAATTTTATAAAAACTGGTTGGTGCTGGGGTGGGGGAAATGAATAAAATGCTCCACTGGTTAGGTTACATTGATTTAAAATGAGTTTGTTTTTAAGTCTTCAAAGCTATTTTTGATTTTAAGCATTCCATATGTAAGCTGAATATAAAGACTGTCATATATTGAAATCATGAGATTTTTTTTTTTAACTCTTTAGACTTGTTTTGTATGTTGAAACTAAGAAGAGTGTTAATGTAAATCAGACTCCTCTTGTTCCTCTTTAGGTGTCTTCGCCGTCACGCTGACCTGGTTGTTGAATGTTGAATGAAGTACTTACTGTAAGGTGAAGTTGAAAGTGTATGATCAGAGAATCAGATCCACTAAAGAAAAGAAAGCCTCGAACAACTATTTTTTTCTGAAAAGTTTTTGATTATTTGCTGTACATTTCTCATACTGTATACCGATGACACCTTATTCTTCGTTAGTCATATACTGAATATACAAAACGTTCTTTGCAGTATTCATCTTCTATTGATCTTATATTTTTGTAGTGTCTTGAGAGCAGGAAATGTAGGTAGAGATTTTACAAACAGCACAGAGCTCAGGAAGTGTTGTGTTTCAGGAGGTTGTGTGTTTCCAGTGACATTATCTCGTACAGATAGTTGAAATAAAAAATATTGGTTCCTCCTCCAGGATATCACATCCACATCTTACCGGTTTTATGTGTAAATATTTGTTTTTTGAGTAAGATTTTTGGGCTTGATTAACGTCTCAAAATATATATATATCATGTTTTGCATCGAAAGTATATGTACATGTAACTACATTTAATTAGACTGATCAACTACAAAGTATGCTTGAGCGTGTGTGCGTGTGTGTGTGTGCGTGTGTGTGTGTGTGTACCCATCACTCCACTCTTTCACTCTTCTGTTTTCTGCTTACTGAAGACTGAATTTCATCCCCACCACTTCTTTTTCATTATTTATTATTTCTGTCACTCCCCATACATCAGTTCATACTCAAGTTATGTGCTTTGTCAGAGATTAAACTGTAATCTGTAAACTGCAGGTGCCTTTAAAAATAATGGTAATACAAAGCTGTGTTTAGAGTCTGGAACTAAGGAAATGTCTATTGCTGCAGTATGCCTCTGAGCTTGTTCTCGGCACTAATGGAAATAAAAACGTTCATGCAACAAAACCTGTGTTAATTCTTTTGTCAGTGACTTTGTTGTCCTACTGTTGTTGACTTCACACTAGCAGGATATATTATAACATTACGAAGCTCTTTTAATTCTTTAAAACATTTCTTAATTGGCTTTTTGGGCCAATTAAGACATGTTTCAAAGATCAGACATGTTTTATCACTCGAAAGTGCTGAGAAATGAATCCATGTTTTTGTGCCTTCATGCCGGGATTACTGTTGTTCATTATATTCTCGGAGGAGCTGGAGTTCTTCTTCAGAGGAGTCAAAATGCAGGAGTCCGTCTTCTAACACAGATAAAGTGCAGGGAGCACATTACTCCAGTGTCCTCTTCATTGTCTCTTAGTGAAGTTTAAAATTAAATATAAAATGTGAACAAGGTGAATTTCTGAATTGTTCTGCCCTTATAGTAACTTAAAGTCTCTCAAGTCGGCTAACCGCATTCTACTGGATGTTCAGAGCTTGGCTTAAAATGAAGGGAGCTCAATTCACAATAATAAAAAAAAAACATATTCTCTTGCTTTTCTAAACAGATGTTTTGTTTTACGTTATTTCTGGTTTAATTCTGTTTTCTTGCTCTTGTGCCTGTCTGTTTGATATTTCATGCTAAATGCTTTTATTGTGAAGCACGCTTTAACTTTTGTTTTGAAAAGTGCCATATAAAGACATCTTTGCTTACATCATTTTAGCCCAAAAATTGCATCAATTGGATCATAGAAAAGGCTGCCTTTCTTTAAAAAAAAAAAACGTGTTCATTTTATTTCATTTCATTTGTGGTCATTTCTGTTATAGTTGCTGTCCATGCAGGGATTAATATTATAGCATGTTTAGAGTCGCACTATATATTTTGTTTACTTTCAGAACAGTTTATCTCAAGCACAACACGACACTACATGCTGTTTAATTAGTTATTATGTATTTTACTTTATTACATATGTACTGTATGTTGTGTTGAAATGTAATGCAAATGTATGTATGTATAATATCAAACCAGACTAACATAAAAAGTAAAATATCCAGATTATAAATGTATTTACTAGCTTTAATTTACCTGGCAAATGTATTAAAAATCAAACTGTTGGGGTGAATTTGGACAAAGAGAGGAAATTAGAGATAAGACTCTGTTCCTTTAATTAAAAGAGATGTATTAAGATACAGTTTCCAAGAGAAAGACACAACATTGTCAATGTTTTAGATTTGTATAATAAAAGAAAGTGCTGCATCTTTCCCAGGGAAACATCTTTTTGTCAACCTTTTGTTATCTTTTTTTTAATAGATGCTATACGTGCCTTTGACCACCAGGTGGCGTTTAGGTGCAAACAGGCCCTTGAAGAATCCAGAACAGTTCTTGCAGCCCTTCGTCAGCATTTAACAAGGTTCTCTCCGTCCGTCATTCTTTCCAGTGAATGGCCTTTGCTTTCAGTGTTTCTCTCAGCTTTTTTACATTTTCCTGCTCTCCTGTCTTCTCCCGGTGTCCCTCGCCTGCCGCTGGTCTGCCTCTGCTCTTCTGCGAGCGCTCATCCTGCAGGTTTCATAAGCTGCTTGGCACAGCTGTTCCTCCACATGTGTCTGCTTATGTCACTGTGCTGTGGATGTCAAGTCTCAAGCTGAAACGAACGCAACAAGGACACTGTATTTCACTCTTTCACTAATAAAAACGTGACAAAACAGAAAATGAAACGTCCCAAAGAACTCTCACTCATTTGCCACTGATGACTGCTGTGCATGTCCAATTCTTAATCCAAATTCAAACTGAAACTAAAGCTGAACATTTACAAAGTCAAAACTAACCTAAAAATAGCAAATGTCCCTTGAAAAGTGAAAGGGAAACTTCAGTAAATAAAGCAAAAATAAAACAGATTGTCAACTAATTGTAAAACTGTAGCAACCCTGGTGGATGTTTATAGCACAGATGTGATGTGGATTTAAATTCAACTTAGGGCAAACAGTATGTAGGGGACACTATGAGTATGTCACAGCCTAAATGCAGCTTTGTTTTGCATATGTAAATGTACAAGTGGGACACATCTGCAGGAGAGTTATTAGCTGATCTATTCTGTTGTCATGCCTTTATAAGCATTTACTTAGAGGAGTTATAAACAACTTCAGGTTCTGACGTTGAAGGAGTGTTTGTGGTGTTGTAAATCTCAACTCTGCTACTAAAAATGCAAACCGTGTGGAGACACAATATTTGTGTTTGAGGAAGAAATAATTTCCTTCTCCTGTTACTGAATGGACACCTCCCACTGTCCACTCCCACAGATGTGCTTGTATATCAGAGTTGGATGTCCCACAGGCCTACAAGCCACATTGCCAAATCTTTGCTTCAGATTATTGTTTTGGATCGAAGTGTGTTTCTTAATGCAGGACACCTCTTTTATGTGCTTGGCCAGCTCAGAGAGAATGAGCCGCTGATTGGCGGATGTTATCCAGCATTAGTTTGGAACAAACTGACTCCTCCTTTCTCCCAAAAGAGAGGGAAACAGGAATGAAAACACACAAGGCAGGGAGGAGGATGCATTTTTGAGATGCCTTTAAGATAGACGCTTGAACTCTTTAACTGTGAAAATCAAGGACTAGACAAAGTGTCACATCTGATTGTTTTAGCTTGCTTTTAAAGTTTGCTGTAGTTCTCAACATGTCAGTGAAGAAAGATATTATTGTCCAGTTGTGTTAGAGGCTTACATATTTCTAGTTGAAGATGTAGAGCCAGCAATGAGATAGCATAATTGTTTGTCAGTTTTGGTGTAAAACTGCTAAACAGATGTGAGATGTTTGACCTCATCTTTAACAACCTTCACCATACAGAACATGTTCGAGATAACCCAAGTTACTTTACAAACATTAAGCAATTAAGTCAGAATTATTTCCAGCCTATTTGGGTTTCAGAACATCAGTTTCCTTTTTAACCTTCAATTTAAAGTCTGAGCCGGGTTGTGTTGACATTGGCTTTAGCTCTTACAGTCAGGCTCTGAGTCAGCCTCAGTGGAAGAGACGTGCCTGTTTGCTTTGGACTTTACTCTGCTACATTATCTACAGACTCCCATCAGCTCTCGACATGCAGTAAGTGGCATGCGAAAGAACAAACCTACAAACCTGGATGTGTTTCAGAGCACGCAATTCCCACCTTCCCCTCACACCTCTCCCTTCAGTGCAGAAGTCACGACCTGAAAATAAAACCCCTCTGCCCGGTTGATGCATCACCGCTGTCGAGTTAAATCCTCCACGGAGTGAACGTCTCTCTAATTGATGTGGTTCTCCGCAAGTTCCTGTTTGTTCTCATTTTGGCAACATAGTTGGTGTTAAACTGTGGAGTTGCTGCACTGCAATTCTCAGGGATCCCTTGACAATTGGCACTGTGACGTCTTATTATTTAGATTTTCTACTTGATGAATTTGTGTGGGTGGCATTCATCTATTTATTCCAATAAAACCGCTGTTTCTGCTGTAAAACAAGTCACTTTGGTGTGTGCCAGAAGATCTTTTCCCAGGAAAGCACAAACAGAGCTGCAAATTTAAAATCTTTCATGTATTCAGGCGCTCACTGGTGACATCAACTTGCAGTTGAGTGACCTAGTTTATACAGCTTTTAACCTGAATTTCAGTGTTGTGTAAATTAATATTATTTATTCTGTGAATAAACCAGTTTAGAGACTATTCCCGTCTACTTAAGGCATCCCTCTTACAATTTTCAATGTTTTAAAACATAAAAATGTGTGTGTCTGTGATCAAATCGCCCTTACCTGTCATACAGATAAAAGAAACGAAGATCTCAAAATACCATCATATTGTTAACATTGTGGCCATATATACTTTTTATGTGCCCATCAAAATGTACTTAATCTCCTGGAGTTTGAGCAAATGACAATAAGTCAGAGGAGTTTTGCATGCAACAGTAACAACAGACTGTGACGTGTAACTGCCAGCTGTTACTTGAGTTTATTGAGTTTATCGCAATAAAGTCAAACTAAAAACAGGTCACAAAGGTTAAAAAAACTGATATTGTGTGCATGTACTGTATAAGTATCCTCTGAGATTCATATCAAACACATATAACACTGTCTGTGGTCACACACAGCTGTCAGAAGCGGTTGGAGGTGGGTCCCCGGGGCCATATTTTGGGGTCAGGAGAGCAGTGTAATGTGCTGGGGCTGGGGTGAGAGTCACACACCGCCCTGTTGCTGCAGTCAGTCCTGGAGAAAGAAAGGCCTTTCAGTCAGAAAGACACACACAGACAGCTGGAAGAGGGATACATGATAGTGTTTTTTTTTTGGTTGCCATGTGAACAGCCTGTTGCCCACTGTACATGTGTGTTCATGTTCAAAAGAAAGACAAAGAATCAGCTTCACCTTCTCTTGCATCACTGAGATCACTTTTCAAGAGTGTCCTGGCCAAGAGAACCAGCAAGAGAACAATTAAACAAAATTAAGTAAAATCATAAATAAGACAAAGAATTATAAAGAAGCTATATAAAACAGTGGTGGTTTAACATCTCACCTACCTGCAGTGATGTACAAATGTCCTCCAGGGTGTGTCAGTACACCGTGACATCACTGTTAGGTATGCACATCTGGCAACAGCCTGCTACAACCATGTGGGATGCTGGGTGTGGTCACTCATCTACACCACACCTATCTGACTGATTTCCACATCCAATCTCTTTTTTACATTTTAGAGTAAATGTTTTGTAAATAATAATAGCTTTTGTGTCTCTCCCATTATTTGCGGCCTATGAGCCGGTCATGATGTTACGTACAAATCATACAGTTGGACAGCAGATGAAGTAATATATGCTGCAGGAGTCACTGTAGAGGTTTCTGCAGACGTTTGGATTCTTTTTGCACTGTGAAAACTTGTCGCCATCAGGATTCATAGGCCTGACATAATGTCTAACAGCCACCTGTCAAGCCTGCGGGGACTGAGAATTTGATACTCGAAACATAGATTATTAGGTGGAGTATCATTTTAATGTTTAAAAAGTATTGTGAAATTGGAAGATCTGCATTATGTCACTCCCTGAGGCCACCATCGAGTTGCACCCTGTTGAATACTTCAGGAAGTAGGATTACCAATGATCTAGATAATTATCCTGAAGACTTAAACCTGTATTTGCATGTTGTTCGATGTCTTGTAGCAGTATCGATGATGTCTCACCCTTCAGAATTTATTATAAGTAACTTTCAGTCACCTAATTTTAAAGCCTTTCAAAACATCCCACTGATCTTTTGTCTGTTAACTGAAAGAAGAGACAGAAGAAAGCAGGGAGAGGGAGGATGACGTAGCCTATATGACAAAGCTAATGAGACCTTTAAGGCTCTAAGTTATGTTGCGTTATTCTGTACTGTGAAAACCCTACATAATGTGGTTTGTATGCCTCCCCTTGAAGCTTTAACCACGTCTCTGAGCTACATTCCATTCACAGTAGGCTACTTATACCATGTCATTAGATTTACATTAACTCTTTGTAGGAAGGCTCTTACACAACAACCTGACCATCAAGGAAACTTGTTTAGTGGCTGGGGAACAGCAACTTATTTGAGATTCTTTATTATTAATTATTAATATTTTTGGGAAATATATGCTTTTTTTGCTCTTTTGCTGAGAGTTAGATGAGAAGATTGACACCACTCTCATGTCTGCACGCTAAATATGAAGCAAGAGCCAGCAGGTGATTATCTTAGCTTAGCTTAGCTTAGCTTAGCTGGGCTTAGCAAAGACTGGAAACAGGGGGAAACAAACAAAGAGCAGCAGAACCGCACCACACAGAATCCCCGCCCCTAGAACATCTGTCCATTTACCGTAAAGACCACGTTTAGAATAACTGGGAAGTGCAATGAAAAACAGTGACTCACAAACCAAAAGTCAGAATCGCAAACTTCCCTGGAAGCATGTTGCTAATGATTCCCTCATTGCACAGCATGTACATTAAGTCAAATTTGAACCAGAAGGTTTGCTTGTGATGGATGTTTAGGTAATTATTTTTCCACTCATCTTCATTTTCTCTGCCAAAAAAAAAACATTTTGCTGCTCATCTTTCTTGTCATGAGTTCCCAACCTTTATGACATCAAAGATATCCAGAGTGATAATCAAGACTCCAGTCCAGTTTACCGCTAGTTTGCTGCAGTCACCTTCTTTTGGGAAGGTTGATGTGGTTTAGGATAAAATTATGTAACTATAGCACCGTTTCTCAGCCTTTTCCCATTAAGACCCAACTAATTTCCAGTGATGTCTACTGACTGAAAATTAATTAACCTTACACAATTCATTCCTCAGCTCGCCACAGACCCCCACTAGCGAGGCTAGTCCCCCGAGGGCTGCTTATCATCGCACAGCTTATTTGGTTTTGTGGCCTGTGACCAGCGGAGCAGATGATTCCCCGGTCCAGCGCTGACTGAGACTTTCACCTTCTCCTCCTCTGTGAGAAATGCACTGTGGTCACCCTGCTTTGTTACTCCCACTGGTTGGAACACTATTGTCATGGAAATCTCTGTGTTTTGCTTGTGTGTGTGTGTGTGTGTGTGTGTAATACCCTGCAGTGGGGTGGGACAAACCGAGAGAGCCAAGAACAACATAGCGCTGGTCTAATATTCCCTACCGCCTTCCTTTCATCCCTCCTCCATTGCACCTCATCTTTCCCCCCTCCTTCACCACCCACCCTCCATCCTCACCATCCCCTCATCCGCCCTAATGCCCTCCACAACTATAGAGAGAGGCCAAGAGTCTGGACTAGGCAGGAAATCACCATGGGTGGACCCCCATCACCCCTCCCTGAAAGCTGGTGGGTGTTCATGCCTTCAGATCTGGTTTGTGTTGTAGCTCCGTCCAGCTGATAGGGTGGAGCTCTCCCTCCAGGGTTTATTGTGTCACTACATGAAGCAGGGAAACAAATTGCATCAGTTTGAATGCACACATGCATGAAAAATGCAAAACAGGTTTCGGTGTCTTTTCCTTGTTGGAGAATATGACAAATAGTCCACACAGTGATGATGTTCTGCATGTTGGCAGGCAGTTGTTTTTACAGTTCGCCAAAGTTTCAGTTATTTTTCAAAAAGGCGGGTTTGTGATTAAGGCGAAAAGTTGTGCTAGTTCTCCGTGTTGATTTTGGAGAATGAAGGCACCAAACTGTAACATGACCAGAAGAAGTGTGGTCCTGAGGTGGTCCTGAAGGTGTATGCATGAGCAGGGTTGGGTGGTGGTCAGATCGGGGGCGGGCCGGGGTCCGACACACACAGAGACGTGGTATGCAGGACTTGACTGGGAAGTTATTTTAAGGAAGAGCCCTTCTGGAAATTCACTCAGAGCTGTCTGCCTCCGCTGCTTTTCATCACCAGCGTTGCTATTCAGGCCACCACATAACAATTTGGAGTCATGCAGTGGATGGAAAACAACTGTGTTCCTCAAAAAAATGTTAAATTGGACTATACAGTGAGTACAACATATACTAATATAGCCTACTTTAAAGGAGCTGTCGACTAATTTTACATGTCAAAGTCAGTTTACTAATCATGGGGAGTGCTACGCAGCCTGTGAAAACAGTTGTGTAATGTCTTCCTGTGGCTCTGGAGGAGCTTTGTCCAGTTTGGGAAAATTACTCAAGTGATCACTTGAGTAATCTTGGCTTGGGCTTGGAAACTATTTTAACAAACATTCTTACACAACTGGCGTGGCGCTTGAAAGATAACCTTCTACAATCACGTGATGTGCTCTAAAGTAGCCATAATTGATGTGTTTTTTGACCACTTGGGGGCAGCAAAACAAGCTGTAAACACATCACCTTAAAAGTTGTTATGGCGTATGTGTTAGCAAACACAGCAGACGTGGAACAATATTAGCATTTATTTAGAGTTGTGTTTCTGGCAACCAAACAAACGTAAGTCCATTATTTACTCTTCATCTACTGTTTTGGTTTCCAGCAACTTCCAAGGGAAAACGCTGGCTTTACAGCTGCTAAATGCTTCACTATGTTAGTTATAACAGCTATAGTTGCTAGCTTTGTCTGCCACTTGGTGCTGGTCAGGTAGCCTGAAAACAGCTGCCTGCTGCAGCTGGAAGGTACGTTGAAGAGACCAGTGCAAATGAACCAAAACAAGCAAGCTGCAGGCCGTCAAACCAAAACAATGAGCTGAAAGACACTAAAAATATCTGTAGACCTGAGGGGAGCTGCGGAGGTCAGGTGATAATTCTCTGTGGGTTCCTCACACTGAGTTACACTTTTCACATGATACCTGATGATTGATCCTTTATTAATATAAAAACATTGACAATATTGCGTTTAAAGCTGCACGCTGTTATATGCACTTTGTATATAAAACTGTACAAGTGAAAAGTGAACAAATATCCATTTTAAAGTAACCAAAAATATGTGAATTATCTCATTTACACTGTTCTATTCAGTCATGTTGCATCTCTATTCTGTTGTTACAGCTCTTTAAGAGTTTGTCTTGATATTTCTACTAAGTACATTATAAAGAGTGTTTTTTTTTTACTTTCCATATTGAGATGAATGATATAACAAGGAAAAGATGTTATACAAGAAAAGGTCAAGAACACTGTAATAACTGTAAAACAGTTGTTAAATATAGAAAGAAAATTAGAAGGAAAGCAAGAAAAAGAAGAAATGTTATTAGCTAAACTTAAAACTAAAGTATGTAAAAAGGTAGACAACATGAGACATTAAAGAATACAGTAATGAAGTATAACCAATGTTA
Source organism: Macquaria ambigua (assembly GCA_008360985.2). Taxonomy (NCBI): domain Eukaryota; kingdom Metazoa; phylum Chordata; class Actinopteri; order Centrarchiformes; family Percichthyidae; genus Macquaria; species Macquaria ambigua. The sequence continues at coordinate 191,182 of VMKM01000500.1, forward strand.
AAAAGAGAATTGTCTTGCATAAATTGATATACTGGATCAAGGCCACTATCCAGTGTTATCATATGTTCTTCAGATTCAGACTATACACTATGTACAGCATGTTTAACTTGTATGGTGACTTTAAAACAGCCATGTTTGTTTCTTTTGTTTTGTCTATGATGTAATCGCAGCAACTGTTTTTCCACATCAGTGCTTCCCAGGAAGCGGTGGCTCTTCCAATATTCACGAGAAAATGTATTGACACTTCTACAGTAAAAGCTGTCTGGACATTACAAACAGCAGGAATGTGACTTGTTTACAAAGTGGGTGGATGTTCTGGCATCTTCTGGCATTGAAGAGTCACGGGGATCTGTCTAATTGCTGGTAATATCTGTTCACAGTTTAGTCTCCAACCATCCAGGAATGCCACAATCAGAGGGAGTGTGGGGAAGAAAAAAAGTCACAGAGCTGCAGACTAGAGGGGAAAAATGTTGGCATCCCTCCACAGCCGAACAACCAGGACAGAACGTTTTTTTTCTTATCTTTTTCCCCTTGCTCTGTGTTTGAGCGCTGACATTTGCACAGGGCGTGATGTGAGCAGATTAACCACGTCAGCCCGCACACTCCTGCATTGTATGTCACATTCGTATTTGTGCACCGTCTGATAATGCATATCTGGGACTTGTATTTTCCTACTTTAAATTTCACCTTTCAAGTGTTATTGGGCAACTTATTGAACTTTGCTTCTCTAAAATGATAAAGAGGTATTACCGTTCTGGGCTGGGCTGCTGGACAACTTCCTGCGTAATTCTTGGTTTTTCTTTTTGTTTTGTTTTAGCTTTGGGGCTTTCCTCTCATCAAGCAGCATTTTTTCAAAATCAGTGTCTGGGTGTAAATCCTATCTGGTGAAGTAATTTTACTAATGGTGTCACAGTTTGCCTCTTAGGCTGCATTCAGACCAAATCAGGCATTGCAACAATTAGAGCAGGGTCGTGCGGCTATGCTGATTGTAGCACAAGTAGAAATACTAACCAGCAAACCCAACTTGAAGAGCAATACAACGCCAAGCGACTGCACAGCGATTAACGTCTTTGTACTCCCTTGTGGCACAGCTGATGTACAGTCTCTCTTCCATCTTCACAGTTGCTCGGTAAATAGCAGAATGCTACAGTAAACAGCTGAATGCTACAATGCTACATGGTAAACAAAGTTCTTCACCTAGGCGTGTTCTGGTCTGATTGCCAGGGTGCGTCAGTTGCGTTTCAACAAAAGTTGATTCTGTTTTAACTTTAATCTGTGGGGGTTTTTTTTCGGTAGCCCCTGTGGTCTCCACCACCGCTGCCTAAATGCACTACCCACGTTCAAATCAGTGGGAGGACTGATTTGGTCTGAATACGGCCTGGGTCCTGTTCCTGTTGTCCTGCTCACACCAGTCCTGACAAATGGAATATTTGACTTCATGTAACTTTTCCATCTTTTAAGAAGATGACCTCTAAGTCAGTGCATTGCCTGAGAAAAAAAAAACATAACAATTAGCTCTCAGATGCTAACAATCAGGGCTCTGCATTTTTCTCTTTCATCATCAATAATAAAGCAAATAGGAGAAGCGTCTCATGCAATGTTCATGCCAAAGTCTTTCTTCTCATGCATTATGACCAACTGGCTGCCTGAAGGAAGCTGACTGGCACTCTTATTCTCAGACTTAGTGTTTAGTGATGGATGTTTTGTGTGTGAGGGGATAAGCAGAATTTTCTTCCAACATTAGATATCCACCATTTCAAAACTGAGTCACACTCTTACCAAAACACTGTGGGCAATGAAAGTAAAACTCACTAAACATGAGTGATGTACTGCATGAAATCATCTGTTCTCTGGAAATATGAAGTAAAACACATTGTACATTGGGGAGCAGTGAATCGCCGTGCATGGATGTCTGTGTTGTTGGAATAAAACCTTTTAATCACACTTGGCTGTATACTTTCTACAGTCTGATGTGAGTTTTCCAGTGTTGACATTTGTTCTGTCCATTTCACGGGCCGATTAGACCGTCCCAGGGGAGACGCGGGTGGGGGCAGTTTGGTATGAGACAGTCTGAATAAACTGGATGGCTGAGACTGTCAAATATCACAGTCATTCCCGTGTGTGTTTAAGACATGCCTTTTCCCTCTCTTCTTAAATTGAAGGCGAATGTAAGAATTTCTATTGGCCTGTGCAACCATAACAAATCTGCAGGGGTTTGTTGATCAATATCAGCGACTTTCTTTTGGCCAGTTGCTTAGATTTTTGGATTTCAAAACTCATTTTTTTTGGCCTGTACTATGTTTAAAAGCAAAACATTCTTCCCACTTATAGTACTTATATACTTATAGTCACAGAAGACAATGTTACAAAGCAAGCCATAGCACTTCAACTTCCTGGTCCACTTGCTGTTTCAGTTTTATTCGCCACAAATAGCCAACGTACCAACTGCACGGACGTTAGCTGTGGCTATAGCTAGCAACGGATTGTGCGTGTGGAGCCTTTATATGAGTTTATGAGACTCCCCTCCCCTTTTTCCTTGTCTCTACGTTCATCAGGTGGAGTCATTAAACCCCGGGATTAGCAGAAAATGTTTCTCTAAAGTTGAAAAATTCTCAACTTGCCTCAACTTTGTGCTGGTCACATCCACTCACGTCTTTCGGCTGACTTTATATGCAGTCATAATACTTTCCCAAATCTCTACAACAGATGTAATGGGTAAAATGTCACAACCAATAGTCACATTGGACAGGATATAAGAACAAGACAGGTTGACAAGTACAGGAATTTACCCTTTAAGCTTCTTGTCTCTTGTGATAATGTGATTTTATTGTTTTTACAAGGCTAAGGGACACTGACGGGGATGAGGGTTTAGAGTCTTGCCGTGTCAGAAACAAAGAGGACGCGGATGTGTGTTAAAGGTTGTCTACAGTCAAGCTCAGTCATTGTCATGAAACTCGCCTGACAGTTTCCAATAAAAGCTTTGAAACGCCCGGAGAGAGCACAAACGTCACTCATTAGTCCAAGAGAGAAAAAGAGATGGCGGAGAGGAGGCTTTTGGATCGGACAGTGAGATAATGGTTTTTTGTGGCTTTTGTTTCCCGAAGGAGGAATGTTGTTTACAGGGATTGGACTGCGTCTCAGGAATGCAGACTGTGTTCTGAGGAAATGGTTGTTATCTCCAGAGGGAATCTACGGCCTGGCTGCAGACCCAGAGGGGAGAGGTTGACAGGGACAGATTTTATGTGTAGCACGAGGAGCGTGTTGACCTTTTCCTTTCACATTAACAGATAATGTGATGATGATATAACATACCTGTTTACAGCCTCTATAAGCATCCTCTGAGAATCCTTTTGAGCTTGGTCTGATACGGACCAGATAAACTCACCATGGAGACTGGTTAAATTCAAATTCAGATTCAAATAAGCTTTATTGGCACGACAGATCAGGAATCTATATTGCCAAAGTGGTACAGAAATACAATATGATAAAGGCAGAGTTTCAGGACCAGCCGGCAGAGAGGACTCTTATCTTTGTTCAACTCTTGGCACTGATAAATGTTAAATAATAACATGACTTGTTGACTCTTAGAAATTGCAAACATCACTAACAACATTTAAAGCTAGGCTTTACACACAAAAAATGAGCAAGAGTCTGCAACTAAATCTTGCCTCGGATTTATTGAGAAACTGATTTTGATGGATAGTTTAGAAGAATTCCCAGCCACACGTTTTTACAGCTTGAAAATTGGAAGCAGCGCCCAATGACAACCCAGCAACTGGTGTGATCATCCAGAAAAGTGAGGGATGGGTTCGTGTTTATTTGTATGTGAAGACTGTCAGTCATGTGTTGTTCAGCCTACTTGAAGTTACGTCCGTCTCAGTCGGAATCATCCGCGGTGACTTGTGGGATGTCTTTACCAGCTTCTGTGATGGAAACAAGTGGTTCTCATTTCAGTAGTGATCAACCTCCTGTTGAGGATCCTTTCAAAGCAGTCGGTGGACGGGATGAGAGCGGTGCTGGTTCACCAGTTTTCTCCTTCATATCTTTCTTGTGGATTGCAGAGAATAACAGGTGGTTAATGAGCAGTTCATGACTTTAGAGACTATGAGGACGCCTCCGTTTTACTGATCTGAATTCTCTGTAACTCAGCGGTTATAGAGAAATACCAACACAGCCCAAAACTCCAAACTCTTTATGGCTTGGTGCCATTTATTGAGGTCTATTTGTAAACAGGATGCTTTCATTTCTTCCAGATTTAATGTTTGGGTGGTTTTATTGTGCTTTTCGTATCTCAATTGCCACTGAAACATACTTGTAGCAATCTTGAAATTATCTTTTCAGCACTGTGTCTTTTATATCTTGACTTGATTTGGTAAACTGCGCACTAAATCACATTTATTAGACACGTTTTACTCCAACATTACATGTTAGAAGATATCTTTAAGAAGCAGGATATCATTAAACTACCTCTTGGCTCACAAATGGTGAAATGATCCCTTATCTCCAGTCAAAACATGATAGTCACTTCCTTTTGTGTATCTCATCTCTGCAAGAGCTTCTCCTTCGTCCTCTATCTCATATTTTCCTCTTGTAGTCACTGTACTTATGTTCTTCACAAAAAGCTGTCTTAATATCATCTTCGTCTTTCCGTGTTTTGTTTTGTTTTTTCCCATCATTTCTCTCACATATGATCAACCAGGGTCACAGGAGTGTCATTGGGGTACTATAGCATTTCATGATATTTTACAGCCACCTTTCAAGCCAACAGGATGGGACTATTTTATATCCAAAACATTCATTTTTGGATGGAATATCACTTTCAACTTTCATATTGGATCACTGCAACACTTCATCACTTCAACAGCTCATTAGATGAGCAATCTCTGGCAGCTGTTCAGAAGCCTTTAGGTTGCAGGATGTGATCTGAAATTTCCACAAGTTCAAATCTTTTCTGTTGCCACAAAAAGGTTTTAACCACATTTTAGTTTCCTCTTGTGCTCTTATTGTGCAACTTGACATGAATGTGCTCCGATATACTTGAACCAAATGTAGCCCTCTCCAGGTGAATTTGGGTCAACAGAAAATTCATACTGGAAATCTGCAAAATCATGGTACATTTAGCAGGGCTGTAGTCAAGACCACTTAAGACAAGTCCGAGTCCAGTTTCAAGATGAGTCCAAATGGGGCTCAAGAGCAAGTCAACAACAAGACCAAAGAAATAAAACAGTGCCCCATCAATATTCTTCATACCGTTCTCTTACTGTTGTTCATAGTGAGAGTCAACTGTAATATAACTTTTACCACTCAGTACAGTCCTTTGGATTTAGAAAAGTCTGAAACTTTTTTTATTATTTTCTAAAATTGGGATTACAACTCTGAGAAAAATATATAATCATATTAGAAACAAAATACTTTTATTAAAGGTTACAAGCTAACTAAGGAGGTATGATATCCTTCCACACATCTGTGCATAAAACTACGAGTCAGAAAAGAGGATATTTGGTTGTTACATGGCAAACTATGGAAAATAAGCATTACTCGCATTAAGGATTTTTGTGTCTTTATGGGGACACTGACACTGACAACAGCTCTCCAGTCAAGTCAACTGGACTCTGTCAAGTCCAAAGACTGTGATAGGCGAGACCAAGGGCCAAGGTTTGAGTCAAAACACCCAAAAAGACAGAGACATGTCCATGATAATAGACAAAGTGTCTCAAAATACACTACATAAAATACAACTACTGTTGCCACTGGTTTCTCAAGTTGTAAACTCATTTTATATGTGCATTTCACAACTGGAGACACTGTTGGACATACAGCCTAGTCACTGTCAACATACAGCCCATGAATTTTGAATATCAACCCAAGTTTTCAAATACATGTGTCTGGAACAGGAATGCATTTATATAACAAAGGTGAAGGTTGATGAAAGGTTTATAAAGATACAGACGTGGTCAGATTAGAACTACCAACACAGCAGTTTTCATGTGCTGACTCAGCAGTGAGACTATACTTTGTCTTACTCAATTAGAGACTGCGGTCCGGATGTAACAGCAGCATTTCGTGCCCTGGCAGAATAGTTTACAGACCTTGTATTTGTCCGATCTGAGCCTGAGCTGTCTCCCTTTATTTTCCCATCAGCCCCTGCAATTTCCACAGCTACCTCCTGTCTGACTCGCTTGCTATCTTAAGATCTTTGGATTTCACAATCTGTTCGCTTCTGCCGAAAAACAAGGACCTTGCCATGGGACTTCCTCAAAACGCTCAGCAGAGAAACTATTTGCACACAACACGTGCGTTACCTGTCCAGGCCTGTGGCGAGGAAAAGATTTCATCATTTTAAAGCAAAACACACCAACACACACGCACACACACACGTATACATTCACAGCCCAATTAGACATCTGTAAAAGTACCAGGATTAATGTATCACATGTTTTCCTCCCAGCTACAAATTGTGTAAGAGCAAACCAACAGGAAGGGATTACTGTGTGTATATAAAGTATGTCCTCAGCGCTTGAAATGCACTCTAACGAGACAGCACTGTGGCACACGAGGTAATGGGTATTTACTATTGTCTTTCATAGCTAAAAACCAGTCGGAGGAGTTTGTCACACACTGTATTCTGATGTCACATTAACATACTGCCTCACAGGGAGGGATCTGTAGTTCAGGACCATTAGCACGAATACAATGTGATGCTGGCTCATGAATTTGATAGATAAGTCCATAAAATCAGTTTCCTATCCACTGTCTGTGGCGCCGCTCCAGGCTGTACATCAGTCTGACTTGTTGGCTCTCTCTCTTGTTTTTCATTTTGCCAAAGAATTGGTCATGTCGATTAATGCTGAGTGGACTATCCTAAGAGCAAACTGATGAGTCAGTATTCAAATGTCTGTTTTTATCGTGCAGCAGAGAGAACAGACGATACATCCTGTCCTCTGTGGACACCACTGATGTCACCCGGCGGTGACAACCATGCCGAGGCTGTTGTTGTCGCCTGATTAACTTGTCAGGAGACATACTTGAAAATAACTCCACCAGCAAAACATTTTGTCGGGACTTTCCGGAAGAATGTGGAAGCACTTTGGGTCCAACCCACTGGAATGTCCTCTCTCGTAGCCAGGCAAAGTGTTAGAGACCAGCCTAGCTGTGGACCGGTATATAGGGTGTTTTTGGCATCTGCACTAAGTGTGTATAAGAAAAGAAGTGTTAATATGAACCTGAGATGGATACCATCAGATCAAACATTCATTGTAACAGTGGAGCAGGAGTCCGGTGCAGCTAAATGGAACTGACACTGCCAAGGTGAAAAGTCCCATTCCCAACACCTACATCAAGCCATTTATTGTCCAAGCATGTTTTCACTTGTAGCGTAGGGCAGGCAACACATGACATATGTTATAGGTGGCATGACTACAACTCCAGTCTGGAATTTCTACTGGGTAGAGGAAAGCCCCTCAGCCACCTGATATGCACTTTTTTAAAAGGTAAGATGCATCTGGAACCGGTCAGTCTGAAGTCTGGGTCACCCCTCCCCCTTATTGGTGTGTGAGTGGAGGTGAGGGAGAGCAGACAGAGAGACAGAAAGACATAGACAGGCACAGAATTAGAGACAAAGACAGAGATATAAGAAAAGTGTATAATTACTACACAAATTACATGATGGCATGCACGTTACTCTGCAACTACAACGTATAGTCTGTTACAATGGTAGTAAATCATTATTTGTACGTTTTATTGAGCTTCATAGCCAATTTATCAGCTTTCGTTTTTTGCTAGCAAACATTTTGTAAGAGCAGGTGTCATTTTTAGCCACGCTAGCCTCGCATGCCATGACTTTAATTTCCTCTAGCGCCACCATTAGGTTGACATTTATGGTTTTGAGTGAAATGTTTAGAACATTTATGTCCCCCTCACTATGTAATGTAATTGTAATAATTTTGGCGATCCCCTGACATTTCATCTAATGCCATCATCAGGTCAAGATTTTACAGCTTCACTTTTGTGTTTAGCGCTAATTAGCAAATGTTAGCATGCTAACACACTAAGATGAAGGTGAACATTATAGCAGCTAAACATCTGCATGTTAGCATTGTTATTGTGACTATGTTGCAGATGTTAGCATTTAGCTCAAAGTACAGCCTTGCAAAGCTGCTAGCATGGCTATAGACTCTTATTTAACTTCATGTTTTTAACTGTTTCCATTCATTCTTTCCATTTCTCTAACTGGAACTGTGTTAGTTAACTCTTGTGGAAAAAATAAAAGTGTTTCAAAATAATTTCCATATGTTTTAAAAACACATCTCAGCTCTACAGTGGCAGTGTTTTCATCAGCTTCAAATCCCTTTAGCCTCCGTATATTTGTTGCTGTCATCTAGAAATTAAACTATTAGCTGACATGTCAAACACTGACTGAATTTAGGCAACACGAGTTCTACTGACTATCTGTATACCGTGTGCTGTTTATTTTCTAAGGGCTTTGATTTAGGATGAAGAATGAATGTTCAAGTTTATAAGAAATATGACTCACAGTTTGATGAGAGACTCAGTTCCACCGAACACGTGTCAGTTTATAACAGTTTATAAATAAATGTTCGCATTTTCTGGAGCGGTTTCAAATTTGCTTCACAAAGTGACAGGTCAGCATTTTACAGGAGTTTCACAGTGGCTGTATGGGTCCCAATACATATTTGAGGGGTCACAACAGGATTAAAGTAAAAGTGAGAAAATGAGCTTTTCTATTCTATAAAATCGTGTTTTCTGACTTTTTATCAAATTTTTGTTTTTCTCATGAAATATTTCTACATCTTCAGGCCTTCAAAAATACTTTGAATGAATCAATCAAAGAAAGGTTCACAACTCATGTCCACACTAAAAGGCCACACAACCTGGGTTTAATGGTCACAAGTAGATATTGCTTCATTCAACAGGGTCAAAAACGAAAACAATTGGCAACCACTGCAATAAGGAGGTATCTGGATACTCCCATGTGTTTCTGCATAAAACTGAATGAGAAAATCTCTTATCATGACCTTCCTAGAAAGGTCAAAATAACACTTTTCTATGATTGCTCACATCAGTAATTCAGTGAAGACTTGCAGTGCCAGGATTCCTCTACCAAACTAACTCAGTGGAGCCACAAATCTGGTTTGAATGTTGGCTTTTGGCCCTGCCGTGACGTTGGACCCCGCAGCAAACAGCAGGAGCAGGAGGAGGAGGGATTACCAAACCCCACCATGTGTGTTGATTCGATCATCTGCGCTCGGGGAGGAGGACGCTGTAATCCTCTGCACCGTTGCAGGTCAAGTCCAAGTCGCTCCAGTCAGTCCAGGACTGAGACAACAATCCTATTCTGGTCATCCATGAAAGTGATAGCAGCGACAAATTCTTAATTCAAGTATCCCTTTTATTGCTGTACATACCAGACCACATACTTCAGGGAAGCTTTCTTAAATGACTGGGAAATTTGAGATTTAAAACTTGGAATCTTGACATGTTTGAAAAGTCATGTATGATTTATGTCTGCAGTCAAACCGTTGATGCAAACAGCTGGGACCTAAACACATTTGCTGCTGTGCTCTGGAGCTCAGACTGATTTTTCATTAAGGGAAACAAATGAGGACTCTGGGTACGTCGTGTCCTCTGAGGTATCCTGTCGAGGGGCTGGAGGTGCAGTTTTCCTCCCCACCCTATGCAGACATGAAACTGCTCCTTCCCTTCACTCAGCATCTTGTTTTTTTCTTTTTTTCTTTTATAGACATCTGCTGGCACTTTGGGCCATAACGCTTTTTTAACGTTTTTACCATGTGCCCCTGCAGCAGCACTGCAGACCTGAAAGAAATCCACGCTTTCCCCTTTAGACGAGCCAAGTGAGTTGATTTGGAAGTTTGGGGCATGAAAAGAAGTTAAGAATGTGCTAAGTAATGTAAATGTGACTTGCAACATGACACCCAAGCATGACCAGACCAGTAGCAACAGGCACATTACAGTGTGATAACTGAAATATTGCTCAGCTTCCAGACATTTAGAGTTTTTTATGATACAGCCTCCATTTTCACACCACGCTGGAGCCGTTTCAATAACTGTTCCCTTCTCCTGGAAAAGAGGTAGTTAGCTCATCCAGGCTTCAGCTGTGTCTGATGGAAAAAGCCTAAAAAGAAGGCAAAGTTAACCGGTTTTCATCTCCCCCACTTCCTTGCTCACACAAATTGGGTTGCTGTGGAGAAGTGCACTGTTAGCATTACTTTGGCAATACCTCAAGGTTTTGGAACTTTTTCCAAGGTGTCATTTTACTGCCATTGAGGCCTTTTCGCTTCACTAATACTCTGTGGTGTACATCATAGAAGTGTGTGGCAGACAAACTTAATTGGTCTGAAAATACCTCCTGAATTTGCTTTCACCACTCTAATTAGTATGGTGATTTATGTGTCAAATGTAGATTTTCGTTCCTCTGTCAGTCTTGGGTTTCGAAGTGAACTTGATGATGTCTCCTCCTGGCACATATCATCACGGTGACATCATCCCGCCGCTCCAGTTGCATACCAAGACCTGAGAGAGCCTGAAACATTACCATCAGACCCAGGCACTAGGGTTCAAATAGAAACATCTGGATTCTCTGTTTAAGTTGAAAAGACTGCAAGTCAACAAGTGCATCTGCAACGTACACTGATACTTTGTTCAGCTGTGATCAACACAGAGGAACTGTTACTATAAAGGTACAAACTAGTATTGTTAAGACACCTGTTGTCAGGGTGAAAACAGAACAGGGAGCTCAATATTCATAAGGTCTATGCCAACACCTCATTCCCTTTAACAACAGAGCTGTTGATTTGAGTTGTCCAAATGAAAACATTTGCTTCCGAAACATCTGGAACACATTATGGAGAAACGCCTGGGTTTCACTTTAACATATTGTACTAGGCTATAGTTTGGCATCTATCGGCTGTCTCCAAGAATTAACCCAGCAGTAGAGCCTTACTCATATCAGGAAACTTTCAATAAATTGTTTTTAGACTAAAACTTCATATCAGAATGGGTGTAAACTTCAAAAAAAGATATCTATAGAGCAACTCCGGATCCATACAGCTAAAGAACAAGTCTCATAAGTTCAAATAACTATACTTAAACAAGAATAAATATGAAATAAGACCAAGAGTCTACAGCCATGCTAGTGGCTCTGCGAGGGTGTACTTACGCAAAGTGGTGCTTTGAGCTAAATGCTAATTAGCACTAAACACAAAGTACAACTGAGGGAATATCAGTAGTTTTGCAGGTATTTGGTCATAAACCAGTACTGGACAAATTAAATGTTTGACCTGATGGTGTTAGATGAAAAGTTAAGGGTTCAAAAGTAAGTAGAATCCATCCTCTAGGGGACTTAAATATCAGGAGCAAATTTCACATATATGCATCCAGTAATTGTCTAGATATTTCACTCAAAACCAAAACTGTCAACCTCTGTGGTGACACTGGAGGACAAGTCAAGGGATCACAATCCTCAGTAGGCTTCATCTTGTGGGGAACGTAAATGTCTGTACAAAACTCCACAGCAGTCCATCCAATAGTTGTCGAGATATTTCAGTCTGGACCGACGGACCAATGCCAGCCACAGCGTTACCATGGCTAAAAACACAGTAACATACTGATAATAGACCTAACAGATTGCCTGCTCCAACCCAAACCTTGAATTTGATGTTAAAAATTCTGCTCTGTTCAGACTTCTGGCAAGATGTGCACATTTCTCTCTGTGTCTCATTTATTTTGGAATAACGTCACTGTGTCAGTATGTTTACATGTACGCAGAAATTTGGATAACAGCTCCTGGCTGTCCTTGTTTTGGTTATATTAAGGACAAACTGTTTGTGTTCGTCATCACATCCTGCTCACAAATATCGTGACGAGTGTAAGAATATGACAAGAATGGTACTTTGACTTGAAAACAAAGGCTTATTGGATAAAGTGGGTGCTTGCTTCAGTGTCCCAGTTTTTCATCAGTGTTTCCTTTGATAATTAATTGCATTTTTTTATACATGAGGTGGCAGTTATATGGGTTAATGTAAATAAAATATGGTGCTCACACGTTCCAACTATAAAACAGAATACTTGAATAGTCTAGATATAATGTGTGCATGGAAACACATTCACAATGCTGCCGTAGTATCAAATGGTACTTCAAATGATTACTGATTGATATTCCAGTTAAACAAATCCACAAGGAAGAGAAAGACAGTAAGTGATCACCATCATTACTTTTATTAAGATTTTTTAGGTCCCCTTCCCTTAAATCAAGTGACAAATTACTTACTGAAACTCACCATCTGTTATTTCAGAGACTGAAACTAGAGTTCCTGCAACTCACCAGGTCACACATCCATGTTAAGAAAACAGTCACTTGTGTGAAATGTCTGGCATTTAACTTATCATGCAGCTTTGAAACATGAGAGGAAAGTGTCATTATGAAACCTGATTGGGGCTGCAAGCACTTCTTTGAATGGTTTTTCACTCTTTCTTTTGCACCTTGCACGTCTCTCTTTTGCCCAAAATCTGTTGTTGCCTTTGGTGTCCTTTGCAGTTTCTTTGTGGAATGTTTCTTTACTTTTTTTTCCAAATGCTCTCTTCACATTTTCCTCAGAGTAGAACAGATGCAATTCAATACATTCAATTTCACTACAACCAAACAGAGTAAAAAAAGGAAGCCCAGTAGAAAACGTCTGACTTCTTTGGTCTTGGAGAAACTGCGATGAGTGCAAATGCTGACAGAAATACAATTTTTAAAAAAATGTATGAAAAGCAAAGGTTTGTTCAAAAATAAACAAACATAAACAACACCACGTTTAGACAGCAAAGCGTTAAAGCCTGCAGATGTGGACTAAACAGTACCAGTAACTGATACAACACTCATATCTGAGTCACGCACAAGCGCACACACAGGGACCATTTGTTTACTGAGAATCCTGCACTCTGAATCAGCACTTCTTTGTTATGGGAGAACCATAATAAGGTTCTAACTTCAAATTCTGAAACTCACAAACACAGACACAGATGTTACAAAATCATTTTTCCTTTTCACTTTTCATCCACACCCAAACACACCACTGAGAGATCAAACCCTCTTCCATCAAAACGAAGAATCAGTGTCTCACAACTGACCAATGAACACTGGGAGTTGCTTGAGGGGAAGCGTGTGAAGCTCAAAAACATTCCCCACACTTCTTGAGGTAATGCTTATAACTGCGACTCCATATAAACTCCTAAGGTTAACAGGACGCTAAAGATAGTCTCGTCAAACCACAAGTTGCCATGAAATTTTGCTCTCATTAAACAGGATGAGTAATGTTACTGGAACAACTCTTGTTTAGAAACAAACACTCAAACAGTGAAGAGTAGGAGTCCAATCCTTATAGTTATTCAAATCTCATTCTGTGCTGAGAAATAATCACATTAAATGTGAAAAACAAAATGGAAAAAGTGACACGCCTTCCAACACCTCTAAAGCTCACTGATTAACATGTTATATTTCGTTTGTTTAATCCATACAAAAACCCAAGTGTAAGAATGACAAGTTGTGGTTTTGTTTTTATGTGCTGGACTATTTCATGAACAGGCACAGTTTCACTCCCAAACTGACGTTTTTTCATGTAGGTTTTTGTACAGATTAGACACATGAACTATAACATTTTTAATTAGTGGCCTATAGACCAGCTGGTAGGTGGATTTTTTTAACCTTTGCACAGAGCCAGGCTAGCTGTTTCCCCCTGTTTCCAGTCTTTATGCTAAGCTAAGCTAACCAGCTTCTGGCTTTAACTTCATATTTAACGGACAGACATGAGAGTGGTATCGATCTCCTCATCTAACTCTCGGCAAGAGAGCGAATAAGCGCATTTCCTAAAATGTCAAACTATTTCTTTAAGTTATTCTGGGTACATTATAGAGATAATCTGAATGATATAATGTGGTGTTATTTGTGCATTAGATGTTGCTTTAAAATACTTGATATGAACAGCAAATCGCACTGTTTTTTGACCCAGACTACATTAAAGAATATAGGAAGAATTTGGTCTCATGTCAACTAAATGAATACAAATACTGAAATACCAAGTTGATTTTATTCTAGTTGACTAGATAAACCTGCTGCTACATACAAAGATATCATTTTTTGTCTTCCACTGTGGAAAGGGGAATTGATCAGCACAGCAGTTGACTCATTTCACTCGCTCGCTCACACATAAACACACCCCCACACACTATGACCCACTGTATACAAAAACATTGTGCAAACCTGTTTCTAAATACAATTCATTCCAAAAGAATGTCCCCTATAAAACACTAGCCATGCTACAGACAAATGGTCCATTTAAAAATATTTTCATTCCATCAGAATGCCTCAGATCCTTAAAGGCACTTGCTGCATGAAAAAAGTAAGGAAATGACATTACTCAACTGAATTACATGGTGTCAGTGAGTCGTCCACATGGTGCAAAGTTAAGACAGACATTTGTGATTTGTACTAAGAGATATCAGAGAAACTGGCATGAATGAATGTCATGATGTTGGAGAGAAGGGGACAATTTCAAAACAGAACCCGTTTCATGGCGCGTGTTACACTATAGAACAATCAACTATAGATTCGCTATGAATTTGAAACCTATATTCTTATTTTAACGTTACAAACACCTTAAATTATGTAAAATAAACAATATACTGCGACATTGCCTATGTGATGTGTATTTCAGAAATAAAAGGTACAGTAGGTCTTTAAAAAAACAAAACAAAACAAAAAATGTGACTTTGAATCCATCAAAGTGAAAGACTGGCTGGCTTTGAACGTCTTTCCAGTAACTACTTCTTTGTGTATCTGCATATCTTTTCTAACTGAACCAAACATGACCAACACAAAACGCCTTGATAAAAGAGTCAAGACTTGGATCTTCCTTTCCTTCTCTTCTGTTTTTTTTTGGCATCTTGAACTGGGCAGCAGTCCTGTGTCTCTACAGACAGTCGTACATGCGCAGGGTGCGCTCCAGTTGCTGGACAACACGTTGGTAAAAGGCTATCTGCTCCTTGAGGTAGGCCTGCATCATGTCTTTGAAGTCCACCTCTCGCTGCTGATGGAAGTGGCTCATCTCTGCCTGGAGGGCAAACCCAACTGTCCGGCAGCGTTTCCTAATGCCGTCGGCCTCGTCTTGGTCCATCTTCCCTTCGTCGCTCATCCGCTGGCTCTCCTTCACCTTGGCAAAGGCACCTGGGTTAAGATAAAAATATATTATTTCAAATAGAACACTAGAAGTCAAAAGTTCAGTTCACCCAAATGACAAAAAAAAAAAAAATCAAAACATCTCGTTCTCATTTACATCTGGTATGTGGTAATGCAGATAGTTTCGGTTTTACAGTTTTTGAGATATCCATCTATATTTTTACGGAAACATTACGTACTGGTTGCTCTTTATAATCAACAGAACACACTGTCAACCGTTTTCATATAGGGACTACTTTCTACTGAAATACAGTGTTCAGCGGATTATCCAGAGCATTTTTTTAATGCTTTGAGCACCACAAACAAATTTTCAGGCACCTCCATTGTATTGGGGTGAAGGCATAAATCTTAAAGACACAGATAAACAGGGCAAATACAACCATCTGAATGGCTAGATACCACTAGAGGTAAGTGAGAAGTGTTTGGGGGTTTTTTTGTATTTGGCTGGACTGACCTTTTAATGTCACTAACAAGTAAATAGTCACTATTTTCAGTACGTCCCAGTAAGATGTTCTCAGTGATAAGCTGATTTATAGAGTCACTAAAAAGCTGTAAAATGTGCTTGAGACAAAAGGATAAAAACAAATACCGTAAAACAAAAGTTTTAATAAAAGTTAAATATAGTCTAAACAAAACAGTCTCAGGTTTTTATTGCTCTTTGGGTGGGTCTCTTTTACTGTACGTTGTGATATATGAAGAAAAAATAAAACAGCTACAGTAACGTTATGCCAATATCTCAGCAGTACAGACCAACATCGTAACTTTTCCCCCAGAAATTAACTACCGCAAAGCTCTACCCTTTATAGGTAGAGCAGGGAACACACCACACAATTACTTTTTGTTTCATTGCATACCAAACGTCTAGTTTCAGTGCGATGAGAACAAGTAGCAACCACATTCACCCAGACTGCCATGACGTCACTTTCCAAGTGAAGAACATGGCAGCCTAATGGCATGTCGCCACGCTGCATTTCCCATCAGATAAGTGAGTCTGTCTCAATCTCGTACAAGCTGAGCTCGAAACCGGGAAGAAGACTGATCTTAGTCAGACGTCATGTAGATAAGCTAGCTAGCAGGACTAGTTCGGACATGCTAGTTGTTCTGTCTTTAAGGTATCCGCTGCAGTGTACAGGTTTTATCCATTAACTCTATCTGTGAGTTCATGCCGCCCTGGATTTTGTATGGAATTCCTGGCAGAAGTCTGGGAAAGCATGAACAGCACTTCAAGTCTGTTCCAGCAAGGAGGCGTGTGGACTACAGTCTGTGGTGCTGACCTACATTCATGTATTCTGTTTTCCACATGAGAGGAGAATGTGCATCACCAGATAGCATGTCTGTGGGACATAAAGGAAAGGGGCTCGTGGTTGTGTCTGTGTGTGTGGAGTGAGGAATAATGGGGGGGTTGAATCAACATTTTGGGATCAGCTAATGCAAAATCTCATCACAAAGAAAGCTTGATGTGCTCTCCCTCGCAGCTAAATCTGCTCTCTAACATGATGCAAAACTATACCATTAAACCCACAAAATACAAGCTACCAAAAGAAGAACTGTGAAAGAATAAAAGCCAAAGCAGTGTAGGTTTCTTACTATTCTATAAACCAATCCCTCTGGCCCACTATAGGCTTTCTGCCTCTTTTTCCCCGGGTTACTGTAACAAATGCTCTATGATACATGGCCAGTGGTCTGGAAAGTCACCAGATTTGTTTATCTTGCCCAACCAGACTGGCTACTGCTTGTTTTATGGCTGTGGCCAAAGAGAGAACTGAACTATTTCACATGTGACAGCTTCATGGGTCTGTGCTGGGTAGATATTAGCACTCTGTAGGGGATTAAGAAGGGGCGAGAGGAGAGGAGAGGAGACATTGTGCAGGGGAGCTAAAAACACAAATAAGGCTTTTTAGCAGGGTTTCTGCATGGTTCACCGAGTTAAATTCAAGACCTTTTTAATACCACATAGAATGCAATTGATCATACCTGCCCAAGTATGAAAGTATGATGGAAAACCAGTGGGGATAATGTGACCTAGAATTATTTATTATTATATCACTTTTCTTTTCAGTAATTTCAGTATATAAAAATAGTTCCTAATGATATATTCAATTAAATAAATGTGACCTGGACCCACACAAGTGGCTGAAAAATGGAATAACCAATTAAAAAATGATTAATATGTTTAAGTTCACTTAAGTTCTTGCTAAAATCGACACATGCCCATTATGACACGATGTGCTTTTTAGCTACTGTAGCTAGCCGTAGTGACAGTGTTAGCGAGAGGTCTGATGGTGCTGACTGAAACTCCACAAAAAAAAAGGATTGAACAACCTCCTGCGCATACAATCCACTGTTACAACAATCCCACTTTTAGTTTGTAAGTGTGTAACGTCTCCCGACAAGGCCTTTTTTGAGGGAACTGAATTCAATTCGTTTTAAGATGTTTCAAGACCTGCAGATACCCTGCCTACTTTAATAAGTCATACAGTACGTGCGAGTATGAGACGGAGAGAAAAAGAATGAAGATGGTCGAGATTAACTATGACCACAACCCTCTGGGCAACTAAACTCAGGCATCTGCTAAATTCCCCATTCCCACAGCCCTCCCTGGGTGCGAGGTCACTGCAGGACGAATTCAGGAAGTGCAGCACTTCTTCTCTACGTGTACATCCATCTTGTGTCTGTTTGACACAAACATAAATTTGACAACGGAAGTCCCTCTTTAAGATATTTGTATTTGTTTACAGCATGGGGTGCTTGTGTGCTTGTATTTATGTAATTAGTGGGGAGGACATTTCCCAATTCCCTATAGCTGAGTTCCTTTTAAGCAAAGCCAGCGTTATTTTCCCCCACAGACTGAAGATTCTTTTAAGATCCAAACATCACAGCACTTTTAAGACAAGTGTGTCTAATTTTAACTCATTCTCATCTGGGACCATGGTTTCCAGTCACAGCTCATTAAACCATTCTTCCTGATTAATCATAGAGTGGAGGCATCATTAAACTGGAGTGGAGACTCTTTAGTTGAGGCCAGTTTGTATAAATCAGCTGACCCCTGTAATGTGTATGTAATCTATCAACATAACTAACATGGGCTGATAGGTGATGTGCTATCAACTGTTTGACAAGAGATTTTACTGTAATGGGTGTCTTTAGGAAGCCATGTGTAGCATGTCTTAATTAATCAAAGTAGCTAGGGGGAAAAAACGGTCAAAATGTTTTTTTCATATGCAAAATCCAGCTTGCTTCTTACAGTATTATAGCTCATGGTTGTGCTGTCTTACAAAGTAACTAGCCTCTTCCTCTGGCAATAATGATTATATTTCCAAAACAAAGACATTAGAGACTGTTATTGTGGATGAACTGAAATGACCCCATAATCACAAATTAAGATAATGCTCCTTCAAAAGTCGTACTTTGCTTTTAGAGGTTAAGTTGATTACTATCTCCAATTATGAAAAACAGTGCTTATTGCTTCACAGTCCTCTCGAGGTGTGTGAGTAGGTGTGAGGAGTGAAACAGTATTGGGCTAATATGTGAAAGCATAGCCACTAGTATGTAATGACTTCACTGCTGCAATGCAAACCACAAAACACACAACACCCTCATTTTTCCTTTAAGACTTGGAACTGGGCTAAATTTCTCTCCTGCAAAGCAAAAGGGAAAAATATTTGGCAGGTAATGGCATGACGTTTTCAAATCCAATATAATGTGCTATGGTTTGGTGAACCAAGTGACTGAAACAGCCATTACTCATGTATATTATACACTAAAATACAGTTAAGTTAAAATACTGTAAGTCTGAAACCCTTAAACTGCTTTAGTGTCCAAATATTGACATGGGAATGTGGTGTAGTATTCCATTTCGAATTTGCGTAATCAGAATGACTCAACAGTGCACTGCAAAATAAACTAATCTGTGAATTTGGTTCAAAAACACAGGAAGAACTAACGTGACTGAGTAAGATTAGTGGATGTTATTCACATTGGGCGGACGAGTAAACAGAAACATTTTTGACAACTGAGGACAAATGAGGCTTGTCACCACAAAACACTGACCATTAGTAAAGGGCTCTGAGTGTGTGTGGTGGGGCTGACGTCTGTGTCAAGCACCACAGTGAACTGATAAGATATCTGTTCTCTGTTGGTCTCTCAAAAAAAGTGAATGAAAATAGCAACAACAGAAAAAATACTTCTCACTGCAACATATTGATGTTTCAAAAGATATGCTTTCCTAGCTGAGGTCTTAAGGCCACCAAAAGGTGTCACACGAAATGTATGCGTGAGTCTAGATGTGAACTAGGCGGTGCTAGAGGCATACTAACGTAGGGAACTTGCAGGGTTAGTTGGTGAGCTAGTGAGCTAACACCCTAGCAAGTTAAAAACATGCTAGCGCTAGTCAGTCACAATAGCTCTCTGGCCCTCTTTCTATTTTCTCTGTACTGTACCATAATTTTCTTCTCAGGATTGTACAAAATTTCATTCAATAATAAGTTATTGAAGAGGGAAAAAAAGCTTAGCTAGGAGAGCTAGCTAGCTGACAATTAGTAGCTAGCTAGCTAACTAACTGTCAGTTAACTCGAAATAACTGTCAGTTAGCAAGCTTGTTAGCTTGGTCTCCAATAGGAAAATAAGTTCACAAAGTTAATTCAAGAGATATATTTGTATCATTGACTCCTGTCTCATACCTGTCAGTAACCATTCCTCATTTGTGGAGAAGTTTATACTCTGACAGAGGAAGGTTAAATAAAAGCTGATGGAGCAACACAGCTAATAACACAGCTTCCTCCATTTTGGACTCTGTGGCTCTCTGTTCCCTCAAAGGTCAGCACTGTCAAGACGGCACAAATTACGAGTGTCAAAGTGATGCAAATTACTTCTCCCCCGCGAATGCAATTACTAATGTGTGTGATTCCATTCAAATTATCTGATTTCCCTGCAAAATTTTAAATGCTGGTGTGACCGGGCCATTAGTCGATAATGACAAGAAAGAGGAAAGGAGAAAAGTTAAGGAAGGAAAAAGACAAGACAGGAAAGGAACAACATGTACAGAAGAGCTGAAAATAGAGAGGAATGGGAGGCTTAAGAAGAGAAGAGAAGAGAAGAAGAAAAACTGAGACACAGCTTCAAGAATGCATGACAGGGTCAAAAGGACTCTGCAATATCTGCTAGTGTTTAAAGTGGGCCTTAAAAGCCCGGAAGATACACAAACATGAAAAACCCCACTACTGAGTAAGCTAACAGTAATAGTGTTTACAGCAGCCAATCAGATACACAGATAAAAACAGAGCTGGAGTTTATGTCCTGAGCTGGAATGTGCTCAACCGATTTCAGCCATCTCAAATATCCTTATATCCACTTATCTTCAAGGCTAATTTTTACTCTGAAGAGTGGCTATGAAACACACGGAAACAAATATCTCCAATTCTTTGATTTTGTATTACTTCAGGGATGAAGAACGTTCAAAACAGAACCACCCTCTTTAGCCTGCATGGGGAAGTAGTTACCAGAAATGTTTAATCTGTGACCGGGCAACTTCCTTTGCACGCTCTATATTACTTTGTGCACATCCACTATTTTGTTTTTTACCATGATTGCAACTGTTACACTCGCAGAAATAAGATATGAAGTTTCCAATAGCTCCAAAGCTCAAACTGAAGTTCTTAATTGAAGCCATGCAAATAGATGTTCAACAGATGTCCCTTTTTGTAATATGAGAGAATCTGATCTAAAACTATTATTCACTTTCACACAGATGGTGTTGTAAATCCACGCTTGTGTCAGACATGTTCTGATCAAGATGTATTTGTTTATTTGAAGGGATATGCTCAGCACCGATCTTGAAGGGAAGTATAATTCATCTCCGCTGCTAATAGCCCTGCTAATTTCACAATGTTCATCTGCAAAGGGATTCATTTCATCCATTTTCAGCTCCGGTTTCCTATATTTGTATGAAAAAAAGGGTGTTGTCACAGTGAAATCAAAGGTTGGTCTGGATATGGATACAAATATTTGGGATTTCCAGCTGCCATTTGGAACTAAATGAGCAGCTTTATTATGAGTTTTGAACGTAGGCTTTTCAAACTCAGCCAGCCTCACAAAGTTCAGACAAAAAAATCTGTTATGTCATCATACATCAAATAAAACAAATGACCAGTGTCAACATTAACTGTGACATCCTAATTCCTTTGCGTAACTTATTATTATTACTTTAAGCTTTTTGAGACAAGAGTTGTGATGTCCTGAAATCCCTCCGGATCTTAAGGCTTTCTGTTCTGTTTCTGATTGTGACATCAAATTAATTCATAGAGGTTCAGTTCTTTTGTTATGGAACAGATGTATTATCTCCTCCATGTGTTTGCCCTGTAACTTTTGTCTATTGAGAAGTGTTGCAATGGCTTGAGAGAGGCAGCACAAATGAAAAACGCAAGATGTTCCTATGGTGAAAGATGTTTGGCTGATCAGAATGCTACTTGTCCTTGCCGACATAATAAATTCATCCCTGCAATGTGGATGTCCAACCTCAACTGACACATCCTACCAAATGAAATACTCGATCAAATGACAAGGATTTTCCATTGTCCTAACTTTTACGATTGCTTGCTCACACAACATCATGACACAAGAAAAGACAGAGAATGCACAGCTAAGGCCCTGATCAGACAGAGCGCTTTTTGCAGGTGAAAAACACTTACTGCCTATAGGAAACCACTGGAAAAAGACGCCTCTCACTGCAAAAACCACGTCCTGTCTGATCAGGGCCTTACAATGCTCTCCTCAGAAGGATAGCATCCCCATGCCAACCACAAGCATCGTGTCAGCGTTACCATGACAGCTACAGCTACACTGGCAGACACTCAGAATCTTTCTGACAGTTAAAGCTTCATTCGTGTCAGCGGAGAGAAAAGATTGGGTGACTGAGGGGGTAAATACTGCCATTTAACTTAGCACAAAGAAGATGAAGATTTAGTTCTGGGCTACTTTTGCTGTACTTTAGCTGCACTGAGGGACTCAATGGACAGAGCCAGAAAAACAATTAATCTGTGAGCTAAGTGGTGAACGTGATGCCAAAGAATGAATTGATCAAAACATGAACAAATACAGATGGCAATGACTTTTCTATTTATTCATGGCAATGTAAGCACTTGGAGAGTCAACCTCCAAAACCACTTTGCCTGTTAAGGGTTGACAAGGAGTGAAGCCTTCCCCAGCATGCAATGAGCAAGAGGCTGGATACACCCTGGACAGGTTGCCAGTCTATCACAAGGCTAAAACATATAGACACACATTCACATATTCAGGTTTTCCAGTTACCCCAACCTGCAGGTCTTTGGGCCTGAGGAAACCCATGTAGACAGAGAGTAACCATGCACAAAGCCTCCAGCTGGCTTGGTCGGCTCCAGCTGTGAGGCGATAGTGCTAACCACTAAGTAACCTTGTCGTACTTAGCAGGCTTTCATTCTCAAAATAGCACTGCACTAATTAATTTTTGGCCACTTGGGGGCAGTGGAACAAGCTGAAAACACAACATCTGACATGTATCACCTTATAAAGCTGTTATAGCAAACAGCTGCCTATTCACACATCCAGCAGACATGGACCAACATTAGCATGCTCTGTTGGGTTCTCTTCTTCTTCTTCTTGAGAAAAATATCTTGCTCTTTAGCTGCTAAATGCTTCACTATTTTCACCAGCTAGTTGCTAACTTTGTAGCATACAGAGGGTTTATCACACCTGGAAACAGAGCAGTGAGAACAAAACAGTAAAGCTGTGCATCGTAAAACCAAAACAATGAGCTGAAGGATGCTAAAATGCCCCCAATCTAACCAGTAATGAGCGCTTACATGCATTTCATTGGCTAATGCAGTGCGTACCAACTGATGTTGCATTGCGTTGAGGCAAAATTTGAGCAAGGTTCAACTTGCCATAACCCCAATGCCAATGCAGTGGTCCCATTGCAATGGGCCTTTTTCACTCTAATGCCACTTAGCCACAAAATCTGTGGTTCTTTGAGAGGAGGAGGGAGGCGGCGGTGGTAAAGACCGAGTTCTTGGAGACATCTGTAATCTCCTTCAGTGTGAAACAACAGGAATGCAGAAGCATATGGATAGACAGTGTGTGTGAAGACGAGGGCCTAGCCTTTGTCAAGATTTATGAGTACGCAAACAGGAGAGAGAAAACATTTGCTCTCCATAGTCACCACAGTCAGCAAATGGGACTGTAGCCAACAAAACAACATACAATCAACATTCATAAGGTGCCGTAACTGGGCCACTGCACGCTCCTGAAACCCAAGCCTGGTTTCGCAGATTGAGGTTTGTCTACCTGCTGACAGTGCTGTATTTCCTTGTGTGTTGTAACCAGTATATGGAATGTTAATCTGTAACACGTCTGTCAGATGATATAAACACACCAAAAAAATTAAACAATATTGAGAACTGACAAAACACACAAAGACGTTCATGTGTGCATGCAGGCACAATCCTAAAACTTAAAATTAGACGTCCCCGTGTTATCAGTGCAAGGGGGCACACACATTTCCTCAGAACTGGCAACAACATATCTTTTCCTTTAAACTGATAGAGCCTGCATGTGGTTTTGTAATGTGTTGCCATATGGAGGACAACTAACCTCTTGTCCAGATTAAAAGTCTGGCTGGCGTCCCAGGGGAGCTAGCTCATTCTCAAGCTGAATAATGCACTGCTCTGGTGTTGATCAGAGAAGGTTTTATCCCACTATTAGCAATAGCTGAAGGGGGGAGAGACAAACACCACACTTTCTATACTTTAGAACAATCTAAATGCCAAAAAAAATAGCCAAGATAAAAAGAGAACAGCTAGATTTTATTTTGAAAAATGCACTGCAGATTACCACAGCACATTTGTCATGGCTTTTGCTTTGGTTTTAAGTCATTTATAACCTCGTACTTCAGGATTTTAAACAGCAATTATTTCAGTGTGGTCTTTTCTACATAACCCACAACTTTAATTCATCATTGTTTTGGTTTGTCCACAAGTATTTAACAGCAATTGTTGCCTTACTTTCCACAACATGTCATTCTCTGGACACAGGTGATGCAGATCCAGACCTCATGCAGAGCCAACGCCTCAGATTTCATCTTACACAACATGTGATCAGATCAGATTGGACTGATACCCACACAGCAGGGTTGGTTGGTTTCACTCTATTGTGTACCCTTTTGTGTTTATTCAAAGCTTAAAGAGGTGGTTTTGTCTCAGATTAGTGCATCGGTTGTTGTCAGGTACAAAACCTACAGAACAGGATGTCTGCTTTACTCTCACAAATACATGTTAGAATTACTGTCAGTGTAACCCTTCCATAGAAGACACATTTAATATTTAAGACCAGATTGATACCAGACTAGCATTGCTAACTTCATGATTATGTGCAATAATTCAAATTAAGTACTACTCGTTCAACAGGAAAGAGCACAAGAAATGTTAGACACCAGGATTGACACCAAACAAGTAATTGTAACAGGCAGTGCGGTTGTAACGGCAGTGCTAACATCTGCCTCTCACACAAACGCCTCAGAGGCCCTTTATTCTATAGCAATGCAATGTAATTAACCCTTCAGGTCAATATTTTCAATTGTATTCAAATGAGATCGTGGTCTAACTATGGGATTAGTTTTGGCAAAGGTTCAAAGTACGGCAGTGCAATGTTAGGAGTCCAAGCCTTTGGACTAGACTAGATTTCCCTTCTCTATTATTGAAACTAGAGCAGCTGCCCAGACTGTCAACTCTGATATGGGTGTCTTTATGGGGAAACCAGAGGGAAAAAGATGAAAAGAAGAGGACAATAACGAAACAGAGGTGAAGCTTTTGTGATATTGAGCAACAGCAGAGACCAAAAGAGAATCTAAAAGATCTGTTGAGTAAAAGCCAAAACAGGACAGCGAAACTGGGAGAAAGACGTATACGGAGCACACCCTGACATTTTTCTGACATTACCCCAAAACCTTCTCCTCCCTTGATCCATTTTATCAAGGCCACATGCAGTCGCTGCCCAACACCACATCTCAAAGACAAGTTAACATTCCTGCAGCTCACATGCTCACCAGGATCACAGTTAAAAAAAGCAGCTCCCATAGACCTCAGTGAAGGGGAAAGTCGGGCAGGAAAGAAGCAATGAGGAGATGAAGAGGAGGAGGAGTGCACCGGAAAAGGTTGACCTCAGATCTGTGTGTTCCGAGTGTTGCCACAGCTGTATCTGGTTCAGCAGAACAAGTCACATCAAGGGGAGTTATCTGGAACGGCAGGGAAGACTGAGCAGAGGGAAAAGGTCTGTGCCTGCACAAAAACACTGCTGCACAACCTCCTCGTGTACAGTATTTGTTGTCTCCTGGCTATTTAATTCTATAGCGAATAAGTGAGTTAACAAAATTATACTTTTTTTTTTTCCGGATACCTTACGGAGTCTCCCCTGGTTACCTGGCAACCTGACAATGACAACAAGACTCCAGGAAGTTACTGCAGCCCAAATATAGTCTGGCACATAACCCCCTGTACTGTGTTTTTTGTATGGTTTAAACAAACGAGATATAACGTGTTAATAAGTGAGCTTTAGAAGTGCTGCTAGGTGGATTTTTTTACCTTTGGACAGAGTCAGGCTAGCCGTTTCCCCCTGTCCCCCAGTCTTTATGCTAAGCTAAGCTAACCGTGTCCTGGCTCCACGTTCATATTAACCATACAGACACGAAAGTGGTATCGATCTTCTCATCTAACTCTCGGCAAGAAAGTGAATAAACATATTTCTCAAAATGTTGAACTATTCATTTAACAAAATAAGGAAAACTTCTCAAATGTTACATGTTGTTTAAACACAAACAGCCTTAGAAAAACTAATAATGCCGAAATAAAATAGTCTAAAATTTGCAAAAATATAATTTAAATCAGGAACAATTTAATTAAAGAATAAGTAAGCGAGACTACAAAGGCATTTCATGCCAACTTTCCATACACAAGATATACCTGATCATCTTCTTTAAGATGATTCTACAAAATAAAGTGATTCTAAAAAGAAAGTTTAATATTTCATCCGTTGGTGTCAAACATGCCTGTATACTTTCTCTCTTTTCCTTTCCTCCTATTTTTTGATAATGTTCCCTTAAAATGACACCATGTCACTTTTGATAAACAGTGTGGCTACATGTGACAATTACAAGACAATGGTAAAACATACAGAGTATAACAGTGGCACAAGTAGAGAAGAGTCATAAAGCCACAAAACTGACTCAGTAATGACACAGCAATATCCAGCTATGGTTTACCAACATTAGCTAACTTAACCACCACAAGTTTGACTGTATTGAATTGAGCAGGAGTGGGTGTTATTGCTTATGAGCTACAAGTTTTCATTTGTAAGATGAAGACCGTGTTATTCTTCTTTCAAACGTTAGTGTTGTTTCAAAGGGTCAGTTTGCCAAAATCACAGAAAGACATATTTTTCTACTTTCCCCTGGTGGTACATAGCCAAGCAGATATTTTTGGCCTCATGTGCCCAGGTTTTGAGGTATATTCCACCGTTGTCATTCCAAAATAATGAATGGGTGAATGGAATTTCCTCTGTGGTGCTCCAGGCATTAAGAAATTAAATTTCATAGCCAGATATCTCAAATCTTTGGCATGTGAAACTGAAACTATCTGCATCGCCTGACACCACCAGGGTTCAATAATAATGTTAATGGTTTGTGATTTGGGTGGACTGACCCTTTAATGTCACTCAGATGGCTTTGTTTTTTTCTCATTTATTCCTGGGTGGAGTGACTAAATGTAACTAGCTGAATTGTATCACGAATGACCTCTGTGATAATGAGCGCCAGATGTTTGAAGGAGATAATAACATTTACCGACAGCGTTATTCCTCACTGGTAGCAGCCCTTTCCTTCCTCCCTGAACTAATTCCAATCAGCTGATACGGTTATGTGTGTGAGAGCTGACACTGAATGCTGATATGCCAGTGCTCTGACTGTCCTGGACCAAAATCTAACAAGGGTCACCAGAGAAAAAAGCCTGAGCTGCAGTGCAGACCAGAGCAGAACTAATATTTCACTGCGGGGTTTATGAAAATCAGCCGTCACAAACACAACTGTGACAGAGTATTCAAATCAGGAATGTTACAGCTACAGGACAATGGCACGCCTTATGATTCAGGTCAATAAGGTTACTGATTAAACGCCATTATGCTAATATATGAGAGTAAAAGAAGCCATTGACTGCATTCGTGGTACAACAGTTTTCAATATAAGCAGTGTATCTCCAACATTAGCTGCTCACTCATCACTGTGGGCATTTATGCTGTTATTCTCAGCTGTGAGTTAACTGCAAACAAGCTGAACCACTTCTTGAAAAGTAATGCCCTAAGGAAACATCACCTGACTCTATTTTGCCCCATTTATATGTGAGAGGTAGGATTCTTAAAGTAGGTTTTTCAGAAAGAAAAGTGGAGGTGATTGCAGGTCCCAGCGTGACCTAAATCTTACTTTTTCTCAGTTCACAGAAACGTTTGCATCTGCTGACAAGAATCTGTTTGGAGTTAATGAAAGATAAAATGGTATCAGTATCAATATACAGTTTATCTTGACGATGCAACCACTGCAAGGATAAAGATGTCATCAAGTTGTCTCTGAGAATCAAATTAAAAGACCACAGGAATGACTGCTGAGCACCAAGTACGTCACCAAAATAAATTAAAAAAACAGGGATTTCAAGGATTACAACTTCATATCCTACTGTGATACTCTATGTTCACTAAAAGCTGCACTGTTCAAAAGGTATTTAATTACATTTTGAAGCTACATAACTAACCAAAATACTGAGGAAAGCCAAGGTCACAAAGATTAAGATAACCTGATAACATACAACACCTTATTCTGACTGCCCAGTCCATAAGCCTGCCTGTGTTACTCAGGTGTCCTTGTCACATGATGGCTGTTGGTAGGTTGTAATATTACACTGCAACAAAGCTCTTGCCTATCTCATCAAGCATTTAACAGAACCCCGAGGAATCTAAAGTGAATATCCACAACAAAAACCAACTTAAATTAAACATAATATTAATGGCAGTGTTGTTATATCACTTGTTAGGTAAATAGTTGGATTATTTTCAGTCTCTATTAATGACAGCTTTTGTAGACAAACTATATATAATGTCAGTAATATTATTAAATAGAGCAAAGTGACAGCTACTCTTAAAAAAGTATGCTCCTTGATACATATAGTTTGGATTGTACATACTTAATAGAAGATTGACTACACTTGTGGTATGATTTTCTATTAGAGTATATACGTATATACTAAATATCTTCAATTATTTTGTAATTTCATTTATAATATGATCAGTATTAAGGCTGCAACTAACGATTTTTTTCATTATCGATTAATCTGATGATTATCTTCTCGATTAATTGTTTAGTCTATAAAATGTAAAAAAACAAAACAAAAGAAAAAATGCTGTTTACAATTTCTGACCCACAGTGATGTCTTCACTTTCCTTGTTTTATGCGACCAATAGTTCATAACCTAAAGATGTTTAATTTACTGTCACATAGGACGAAGAACAGCAGCAAATCCTCACACTCGAGAGGATAAAACAAGAGAATGTTTGGCATTTTTGCTTGAAAATTACTGAAACGAATAACTGATTATCAATTTCGATTAACTGATTAATCATGCGGCTCTGATCAGTGTACAGGGTTGACACCTGGCTAATGCTCCACCACCTTCTCTTCAAAAACCTGTTTGCACAGGTTGTCAGAGTCCTTCACTGTTATGAAAGTATTTGTTAAACCGAGAATGTGGTAGTATGTGTGTGGGTGGGTGGGGTGTCTGTGTGTGGTTGGATGAAGGTCAAGGAGGTGGAGCAAATGACCTCAGCTGCGCAGGCAAACACTCTGACCTAATATTCATCACACACTGACACATAAAACACACTCTGTGTTTCATTCTTGGTTCAAATGTTGTCTGCATGTGTGTGTCTGTGATGAGGGGAGGGGAGATGCTGGAGGCAAAACCCGACCTGATCTGTCGTCCATAACAAAATAAATAGCACAGATTGAGAAACAAAACGTGATCACGGGCCATCAGCATTGTTTGTTCCCATTATCAGACACTTTGTGTATTATTTTTAATTATTACTGAAGCTTTTGCAACACTTTCCCAGTGTAGCTGCTGTTGTCACTGTACAGGAGAACCTGATACAGAATTCACTTATTGGTGGTTGTGTCAGGGTATTTAGGTTCAATAATAATCTGCTGGAACATTGAAGAGCCTTCTCCCTTCAACATATCCTGTGATAAATTCTAATTGATGTGACATGAAAAGCCTGTTATGTGGGCTGATGGCTGGAAAAAGTTATCATTCTGTAATTTCAAATAGTGAGCTGTCTTTGAACATTCAGTTAAAATATGAATGAAGCTGCAGGAATAAAAACTGGATGGGGGGCTGAGGATACATGCAAACATCTGTGTTGCTTGTGGATGTAATCATCATTAACATTCTTAACTACGTTTGTAATTTAACTTTAATGACAGTTTGCAAGAACATCAGAGAAATCTCTCACATATTGAAACTACTCATGGGTGATTTTACCTTTCTGTAGATGAATAATGTCGGGGAAGTTGGCGAGCAGGCCTTGGTAGAGCGACAGCTTGTCCAGCATATGGAAGAGGTCATACTTAGGTTGCTCTGCAAACATCTCTCCAATGTTCTCATAGGTGCGGCCAGTATGGGAGATGGCGTTGTTGAAGGTCTCTGAGCTGTGGGGAGGGTCCAGCATGAACGCCTGACTGATTGACTGGAAGGCATTTCCCAGCCGCTGGAACTCCTTCCTGAACCCACCCAGGTGCTTACGCACCAGCTCTGAGGCAACATGTGTGAGCTGCATCACGCTGTCATCCATTTTCTTAGCAAAGGCCTTGAAGGTGTCAATCCGCTCCTCTACATCCTGAAGGTCCTGGTGCTCGTTAGGGATCTGGAGGGTCAGCATGAAATGGGCACCCACCATCTCGTCCTTCTCTGCCCGTCTCTTGCCCAGTTTCCACTGCTTGTCATCAGCACACATCAGAAAGTGCTCAAAGCCTTCGTACTGGGAGAGGACTGGGTGACTGGTCATGTGGTTCATCCACAGTATCAGTCGTCTCTTACGCTTCTCGATGAAGTCTTCCTCAAATCGCCCAGTGGCCTGCTTCTCAGGCAGGTGAGGCACGGAGATCACAGTGAACTTGTGCAGTAAGCGGTTGTACAGCCAGTCAAAGTGTTTGTAGCGCCTGTAGACGGGATGAGCTGTGTGGCTCGGCGTGACCCGGTACGAAATGTACGTCTTGATGCCCTTGAACTTTGTCTGTTTTGTGGGGTCTTCAATGGAGCAGGAGAAAGGCTGTGGGTTCTCCTTCCACCGGGGCCCCAAGGGACCCATATCGATGGTGTACGACTCAGCTATCTTTGCCATCATGGGTACATCACCCAACACAAATGCTTCTACCCCTGAGCGGACAAAGCTGGAAAATCTGTTCAAGTTCCTGCCCACCATACTGCCTTTCCTTGAGCTGGAGATGCTGTCCTGCCTCTCCATGTGTGGTTTGGCCCGGTAGTGCACATTGGGGTTGTTGGACAGTGGGCTCTGGTTGGCATGTCCATTGGCCCCATGGCTCCTAGAGTGGTCAGCATCATCCACCACTGTCGATCTGTCATCCCAGTCGTCCCAGTCATCATCGTCGTCGTCATAGTAACTCTGCTGCAAATGCAGAGTGGGGTTTGGGGTTGAGGGGAAATAGGAGGAGTCATTTCCTAAAGATCCTGCCGGGCTTATGGAGCAGTCAGTCACGTTAGAGTTTGAGCGAGTGCGAATAATTTCCACATAGGATGCAGGGAAGAGACCCCTCTCCCCTCGGCTGTTCTCCCCCTGAAACCAGCCGTCCACTGAGTTCTCATCAAAGATAACCAGTTCCTCGTTCTCCTGGATGCTGATCTCCTCTTTGTTTTCACTTAGAAAAGTGTAGATTGCCTTGGCTTTCACTGACATCTTGATACTCCAGTGAGTCCTAAAGCAACAAATTCTACATGCACATAGTGCCTAGACTATATTGATGCTACTGTCTTGATGCATGCTGTATTGGAAACATCTGACACTAGCTCACTTTAATATTTAAACTCATCTCAAATTACATGGCAGCTGTTGGATCAAGTGTGCAACAGCACAGGATGAACTACGTAAATTTAATGATCTGACACTTAGTAAACACAGGAGAAGTCAACAGTTACATAAAACTATTACTTCTATCCGCCAAAAAAAAAAAAGTCTAAAATATGCCGACTGTGGCCACTAGCATCCTCAGCCCATTGAGGCTATCGCTCTATTGTCTTATCTATTATGCCTAAAAGTCTAACAATAACTTTAGGCTACAAAGGCTCTATAATACATAACATACTCTTACACATCACAAACACAACAGGTTCAAAAACAAAACTGGTTTCACCAAAGAGCTCCTCCAAAAGCACCGAGCGTGGTTTTAATCCTCAGAAACTGGACTGCAACCTCGCGTTGTTCACTTATCGGACACTTGTTTCTCATTACGGAGCCTTTAAAAATGATCCTCGATGAAAATATTTCCAAGACAAAGTGGCCTGACGTGAAGAAAAACAGAGGGATGAGTAATGGTACCCGTGTGCAGTTTGAGCCTGGTCCGCATTCCCTCAGACTGAAACTTGCTGCGTTTTCCTTGTAAACAGGTTCCTGCGCATCTTCACTCGATCCTTTAAATATTACAAAAAAAGCCGAATAAGCGACCGAACAGTCTCCTTCTGCTGAGTATCATCACACATCACGGGTCACTGTTGTTTCTTTGGGTTGATTCCCGTGCGCGTTGCAACAAAGTAACTCTTTCCATGACGTTAGGCTTGGACAATTGAAGGCAACTTCGCCTTTTTTTTCATCAGCTCCTTTCTATTCTTTGAAAGATGATGAACTGGCTCAACACCGCCCCCAACAGGAGAAACAGACTATTACCTACAACACAGATTACAACATCCAGGGAACACTTTATGTAATCAGGCTTCAGATGATGATGAGAACGATGACGATTAAGTAAACAGAAACGTAATAATGGTAATAATAATGATGATAACTACTATCAGTATTGCTATAATTTTTATTATTATTATTATTAATAGTAGTAGTAGTAGTAGTAAACGTAGTGGTAGTATGTCTCCCTAGCCTACAAATATTGGCTTATCAAAGCCTCTATAACTTAATTTCAACGTAATCAAAAATAAAAGTTATAGTAATGTACAGTAGGCTACCTACAGTTTTTAAGTAGGCTACTTGTACTTTACTTGAGTATTTCCGTTTTGAATGCTACTTTATACCTTTATTCCATTACATTTCACTGGGATTTATTTCACTTTTTACTCCGCTAAATTTATTTAACAGTTCCAGTTAAAGTTAAATTGTTTACATGCAAATCATATGATCAGTTTACAAAAAATATTATTACAATTAATAAGTGTGTGTATTGTTATGGCTTGAACTATCCAACAGTATAGAAAGTAGTTTAAATTAGTTCCACCTCGACCAACTACATAACAGTACTGCCTGTATTAATTAATCAATGATAATGATCTTATAATGTAATAATTTAACACTTACAAGGGCAATTCCGCATAATGAGTACTTACTTTTGATACTTCAAGTGCATTTTGTTGATAATAGTTATGTACTTTAAAGGCAGGACTTGTAGTGTTTATAGTGTGGTATTTCTACTTTTATTTAATGATCTGAATACTTCTTCTACAATCGCAAATATTTATTTATACACATACCAACAAACAAAACTGGTCTCATATAAATCGCCAAGTCCCTGTTGGCACCAGTAACACGGTATTTCTATGAAGTGCAGAAGTTTGCTGTGTAAAACTCCGGGCTAGTTTGCTGTATTTAATCGGCCAACTAAAAGTCGCCACTGGTGCGAAAGATGACAGCGTGACGTTTAAGCAGCAGCCTCCCTGAATGTCCAAGGTATGTATTCAGCTAATGTTACTAGCTATTATCAGACTAAACCCCCCGTGTAGTTGTTATGTTGGCTCCTGATAATTCTGTGTAGCTAGTAGGAAATTAAAGCAGTAACGTCACGTTCTAGAATCAGTGTTGCTAACGGCAGGTTGGCCCACGGTATGCTAGCAGGTTGAGCACGATGCTAGCTGCTAAGACAACAACTGACCGGCTAACGTTAGATGTAGCAGTCGGTTGTAGCCTACAAGAGTCCCGGGGCTTTTTCATGTCGTAGGATCCCATTAGACCCCCACTAGATGAGGGTTAATTATCACCCGTTTGAGAAGACGTGCGTCGTCTGGGTGGATTACATGTGCGAAGATTACAGTGATGTGGGTGAAACGTCATGTCAAACAGCCAACTTTACATTTTCTCGTAGTACTATCAGTGCGTACTTTATGTAGCATTGAAGTTAACTAACCAACAAGTGAAACCCTCTCTACTTTTTCTGTGGTGCCTGAACTCCATTTGGGGAACCACTGTTAGAGGGTACAGGCAAATACATTAGATGAGCACATAATCTGATGTTGACAATGACCACCATCAAGATCGAGTTAATGATCCCACCACAGACTGCAATAAACAGACAGGCATCTATATTGAAATTATGAAATTGAATATATTTTGGGTTTTAGACAAGGAATCTGAAGATGTCACGTTGGGCTCTTGAACATTTTCATAGGCATTTTGCCCCATTTTCTTGATTAATTGTCTTATTAATTGTTAGTTGCAGCTCTAATCTATACATATACATCAGGACATCTGTGTAAACATACACCTAAAAGGGCAAAATGATCTTTCAAAAAGCAATTCTATTCTGTTTATATACTGCATTTTTAAAAGGCTTTTCCCTGTGTGAACCAACGCACACAGAGTCTGACTCACACACAAACAGCAACATGAACATGTGTGCCATCATGCAAATGTCAAACAGATGTTAATTGGCAAAAGGCTGAACTGCCAGAATACAAAAAAAATGTCTGCAGTAAATGATGGATATAGCTTTGCCTTAGAATCACAAAAGACAGCATAGTGCAATGCCTCACTTGCATTATATATTGATTTTTTTTTTTTGAGTTCACAAGTGTTGTAGCAAACAGAAATAGAGCCAATCCTGCAAGCTGCTCCTAAAGATTATGAATGACCTGTTCCACTAATAATGACACTATTTTAATTTTCTGGCTTACTTGTCGTGATTAGTCATGAATTCATCCACCACATGTCCTTACAATATAAGCACCTTCAGTAGTTTAAGGGAAGGGAATAGTAAAAAAAAACAAAACGCTTATAAGCTTACATAACCACTGGCATATTGATTTACAGAGTCCCCATGGATGACCTGACCAAAGCCCTCTCGGCCAGCTTCGCTGTGTCCAAGGAACCCAACAGTACGGCCGCCCCCCACCCTCGGCTGGCCCAGTACAAGAGCAAGTACAGCGTGCTGGAGCAGAGTGAGCGACGCCGGCGCTTCCTTGACCTGCAGAAAAGGTAAATGTCCTTACATTTCAGTTGTCATCTACATCCTAGACACGATAATGCTCGGTTCTAGAAAGCCCATAAAAGATGGCTTCTGTCCAGCTTGACAGAATTGATCAACTTAAGAATGCAGGGTATGTGGATTCACTGATGTCTGTTCAGGCTGCAATTTAAAGGCATGTTTTAATGTTTCTAGTGACTACTATGTCTTGTGTACAGGTAAATTATACAGATGTTTTCATCTTTAAAATTAGGCCACAGTGCAAGTATCTGAATGAGCTTTTTTTTCCCCCATCACTAATCTCAGTAAAAGGTTAAATTACGTCAACCATGCGCGGCGTCTGGCTGATGGGGACTGGACAGGGGCAGACAGCGATGGAGAGGAGGACATGGAGAAACCAGAGGAGGGGGAACGGGAGCAAGATGGCAACGCAGAGGAAGAGGGGATGGAGATTGAGAGGAGGAAACTGCCCAAACATTATGCCAACCAGGTCAGCGCTTGATGTGCTATTACCCAGAGATATTATTCTTATTCATGTGTGAAGGACAGCACATCATGCCATGTTGCATTCTTCATCTTGGCCAGCAGAGGGCGCCTGAGTCTCTAGAATGACAGCCCAACAAACTTGTTGAATGCCAGCAGATTTGACATTCTCATTTTTGGACTCTTGAATACAGTGTTGATGAAGGTGAAATGCTGTATGTAAGGTGCAAATGCTGGGTTTGTTAACAAAGCTCCTCTTCCTCCTTAGCTCATGCTGTCGGAGTGGCTGGTGGATGTGCCATCAGAACTGGACACCGATTGGCTGATGGTGGTCTGTCCTGTGGGGAAAAGATCTCTCATTGTTGCCTCCAAGGTAAGAACCTGTCACTGCTCTTCTGTCGTTTCAAACGATCTGTCGCTGCAGTCCCTGAATTTTAGAATTCAGGGAGGAAGGAGATAATTATTTTAAGGCACCACATAGAAAATTCGCCACGTATAGAGCTGTCAGTCAAATACAGTTGAGATTCTGCAAGCTGCTTCTTATTGGCTTTTGAACTAGTTTCCGCGTCTGCTGTTTGGTGTGTCATCTTCCAGCCCTGATCAAAAGTCTTACCATTTTCAAAATTTGATTAACACGAACAAGAAGCAGTCAGGATCTTCTCTAATTTGAATGCACTGCCACGGCTGTACTGAATCAATATTTTGAGAGGATTATTGCACTTTGCATTTATTGCTTGTAAATTCTACACTGCATTCCTGGCATCAGGGAGAATGAGGTGAGTTGTGCCTGGGAGTGAGATGAGCCACCTTGTCTGGGGAAACCTACACAAAATGAATAATGTGGGTTAATTACAGTTAAGAAGAATGTTCTTGAACCTGTGACTGAGAAAACCGTAAGCTTGAAGTGATTTCATTATGAAACTGTAAAGAATTCAAATTGATTTGTATAGCACCGTATCATACAAAAGCAGTTCAGAATGCTATCCATAAAAACAAAATAAAACCGCAAAAATGAGCAAGTAAACAGAGGCATCCATACATACACATAAAAATACATATACGTACAAACAAACATACTGTACAAATACGGTGTGTTCTTTTAAGAGAAAGCTCTAGTGAAAAGGAAGGTCTTTAGTTTGGTTTTAAGAAGTGGTTTTGTGTATGTAAGGTGCAAGACGAGATGAGCACCATATGAATCATTAAATTAGCATAAATTTGAGTCTTGAGTTGCTATGTGTGAACGGAAGCAGTTTTATCAATATAAAATATGCAGCTGCATATATAGCCACTGGCATATAATTAATAATAATGAAACACTTAAGAACATGAGTGTGCTTATGTTTGGCCTTGACATCAAAGTAGTGTTGAGAAAAGTGAAGTATGAAAAGCAAGTTGTGCCAGACGCACAGGCAACACACTTTTTGTAATGACTGTGTGTAGCATTGAGCCACATTGTGTCTCGTCATTCAGTTGGAAAAAATAAGTTATCATTATGCTGATGTAAACATGAATTATGTCATTAGACTGTAATATAGGAACAAAAAGACAGATCATCAGAGAAGGGGTGGATTGTCTGCCTCTATGCTAGAAAGGTTTTCATTTGTGTGATATTTTACCAATTTTCTCCTGCTCTGGGGTGCGTTTAGCCAAAAGACCAAAGGTTTTTGTGTGTCGTTTCTAAAGCTGTTGTATCTACAGCGGTGGTTCCTGAACCTAGGATACTCATGGACTGGTACGGGGCCTTACAGCATTTTCAGCTGGGCCGCAAGGAAACAATACGATTTGGTATAAAAGCTGAATAATAATTATAAAGCTTTATAAAATATTTGTGCGATCATTTCTTTGTCTGTTCTACAACTTTCCTCGCCTCTCCCTGCCAAGCCCCACAACAACAGGATTAGGACTGTGACTAACGATCATTTCCACTATTGATTAATCTGCAGATTATTTTCTCGATTTAATTGTTTAGTCTATGAAATGTTAAAAAATAGTGGAGGCCACGGTAATGTCTTCAATTTGTCAGTCAATTTACTGTCACATATGACAAAGAAACAGCAAATCATTACATCTCGACACATTTGACTTTTATTATTTTGGTCGTGGCCACCCGAACCACCCCACCAACAAATGGTTGGTGCGAAAAAGATCTGGAACCTCTTATCCACAGAAAATGTTTCCACTTATCACCATTTTGTCAGCTGTTGGAAACAAAACATTCAAATTTGGGAGACCGGTTGGAGCCAGGGTGACGCTGAGTAGAGGCAGGTGAGTGGCAGCCACCAGGGCTCTGTGTTGAATCATGAGAAACCCGTCAGTCAAATTAAACACACCCCCAAACAATCCCCTCTTTAAGCCTGAATATCCTTTACAGTATTTTAAAAAATCGTCATCAAGACATGAAGAAGAAGTGAAATTAGCTATCGACAACTTCTTGTAAACTTGTAGTCATAACTTTGGGGTTTTTCCCAATTTACATTCTTACATTACATGTGTTTTTCTGTGGTAGTGTTGTAAATGTAAAACAACTGCCTCAATTACCTCGTATACGTTTTGTGGTCTATGAGTAATTGAGCAAATCGGATCAAATATGAGTACATCAGCATTAGATGTAGATTACTGGTAACATGCCTGTCCTGTCATACTAGGCTACTACAGTTTACCTCTCTCAGCACACACAAACCTTTGTTGTACTAGTGCCAGTGACACTCCACGCCCTGTGATGCAACCATCTAGCACATCATAATGACATTCATCTGGTTCCTCATTCATTATTTCAGGCCTTGACCTCATTGACGACAAAACTGTGAAGCACTGTGGCACGGCTCTCTTTACAAAGACTCTTTGGGGTCCTTTATCTAAGGTTTAGAAAAACCTACATTGGATTTTTAGGTTAAGCTAAATTGCTTCTCTAGGCGGCTTTCAAAACCATGTGTTACATAGTTTCACAATGCTACATATGTCTTTACAGGAATGTAGAAGATAAGGCCAACTAGTAGAAGAAACCAAATTATCCAATGATCTTTTTCTTTTCTTTTTTTTTATAACCAACAATATAAATACATGGCACAAGCAATTTAAACAGTTAAAATGCTCTGGGGAGTAGCTGCCGTTGTGGTAACAGTTGTCTCTTCCCTTATGTGTCGTCTGTTTTTGACTCTTTTTTTTTTTTCCTGAAGGGTTCCACTGCAGCGTACACTAAAAGCGGCTACTGTGTGAACCGTTTCCCCTCCCTGCTGCCCGGTGGGAACCGACACAACTCAGCCATGGGAAAAGGTAGGTGGGCCTGTTGTGTGCGCAGCACGGTTGTTTATTATAGTGGGCCACTCGGGCATTTTAGCAACACAAGAAAGTGTTTCACCAACAGTGGGTTGTCCCATTTGCTCCCGTGAGTTTATTTCTGTTGTAGCCGAAATGTAGTGTAACAACATCGAAAGAACTTCCATCTTAGGTTTTCAATGTAATAACCGCAGACAGAGCTTTTTAACCTCCTAAACCCCACCTACCTGCTGGTGGGACAGTCGGTACAAAGTCACACCATGGAGCCAAGCTTTGTTCAAACTTTATTTTAAATTCTAGGGGAGATCCCACATTTTTACAAAGGTACCAAATATGACTGAATTTTTTATTAATGAGATTTTTACAATTTTAAAGCTACTTAAGGGGTAATAAAAGGGAAACTGGATATTAAGGGGGTCATTTGGAGCAGACACCCAACTAAAACACCTAGTGAAAGGTTGATATTGTTATATTCATACAGTTGTTTCTTTTGCTTTTTTTTATTTGTGAACAAGTACTATGAGGTTGTAAAAATCGTATTGCTTTTTTATTTAGTAAATAATAGTTGATATAATACGTGATTATGAATGAGTTTTATACTAGTGTATGCTGTATATCTGTAAATGGCCCTTTATATGCACCCCATGCAGACTACACCATCCTGGACTGCATTTACAGTGAGGTGGACAGAACGTACTACATCCTGGATGTCATGTGCTGGAGAGGCCACCCGGTGTACGACTGCCCGGTAAGACTGGCTTCAGCAATCCAGGAATGCTTGTCTCATTGCCTAAGTAGCAAAGTCTGGGCCACAGATGTGCTTTTTTTTTTTTTTTTGCCACGTTGCCCATCTCGTTGGCTCGAGATTCGAAACAGAGTTTTCTTGTTTACAGTGCTTGTTCTCTCATCAACAGACCGAGTTCCGTTTCTACTGGCTCCAGTCCAAAGTCCAAGAGACGGACGGCCTATCAGAAATCGCCAAACGCAACCCTGTGAGTAACAGCACCAGGAATAGAGCCTCTTCACTTCATGTCTCGTTTTTCCTTCCTAGTTTCCAGTACTTAGTATTGTTATTTGAGACACTGTAACATGTTTATTCAATCTTAGGTTTTCTGCATTTTGTGTTTGTTGTGCTTTATGCCTTGCTGCACCTTATTTCCACATATGGGATAAATAAAGTCCTGAACTTGAACTTAAACCTCCTCAGGGGGAAAATGAGACAAAGGAAAACTAGTCTTCGTTACTAATTGGGCTCTAAAGTGATTACTGCACTCAAATCCTGAAGATTAGGGTGCTTTTAGGAAACCTGAGTGAACTTTTGAGTTCAAGTTCCACCTCTTAATCTTCAGTGTTTGTGTGGTGCAGCCCAGTAGGAGCTACATCAGGCTTAATCCTTGTAGAGTAAACTCACCATTGGAAAGCAATTTCTCACATTTGACAAGAAGACAAATTGTGTTTGGAACTAACAACACAGTGCTCTGGTTTTGTTTGGTCCAACAGTTCCGGTTTGTGAGCCTCCAAAGCACCGACTGCACAGCAGAGTTGATTCAGAAAGCCCTGGCAGCTGAGTACAGCTTCAGCGTAAGAAAAGTTCTCTTGTTCTTCAACCATTTTCTGCAAACACCTTACTGCTGCACATTGCAAGCTGTGTTAGAGTCAGATAAATGCTACAAATGTGTGTAATGATGTATTATAGTGTGTATGTGTATATATAATTTATTATCTTTATTTTGTTTGCTTCTCATGATTATTTTAAATCTGAATTTCTGGCTGCAGGTGGATGGTCTCCTCTTCTACCACCGGCAGACCCACTACACCCCCGGCAGCACCCCTCTGGTGGGCTGGCTTCGCCCCTACATGGTCACCGACATCCTGGGCATAGAGGTTCCCGTAGGACCCCTCACCACCAAGCCTGAGTACGCCAGCCACCAGCTGCAGCAGATCCTGGAACACAAAAAAACATCAACTGAAGTCCGCCCAGCCAACAGAAGCGGAGGCTATGAGCTGGAGTACCTGTCCACCCCAAGCCAGGACAGTGAGGACACTCTGAACTTTTTAAATCAAAAGCCAATAAGGGAAGCACACATGGAGCTCTGAGTGGGAGGCTTAACGATTGCAAACTCAGTGTTTCTGAGCGATCGCGGCCCACATATGGCTCTTTAGAATGTCTGCTGAATAGTTTTGCCCATCTGACCAATTGCAAAGCATGGCTAATTCTAATCCGGCACTGCTCAGGACGCCCTCAGAGTGCAGATTAGTAGAGTTATGTTATGTATGTGTGTTTTATATGGCTAAAAACTCCTCTGAAACAGATTAGTTTCCTTGAGAATAATTGCACAGTATTTAGCCACTATGATTACTTGGTCACAGTCTGTTATGCAGATCACTTAACATAACACCATACGTAGTCGCAAGCAATCAAAAAAGAGGGCGATAGGTTTCTTATGTGAGATCTACTGCCAAGTGCAGGATGGTACATTTTTTGGTCAAGTGTTACTTCGCTGGTCTGTACTTTTTACACTTAAAACGGATCTTGCATAAGAAACATCTTTACTGTTGTCAGTTGTTTGCATGTTTTTAACAACTATCATTAATGCCCACTCACCAAAAAATACAGACTTTTTGAGCAGCTCGTTAGTTTGAGCGACAGCATTGGAGAGTTTGTAGGATACACTCAGAAGGTGAGGTGTTGCTGACTGCAGTGACATGGTATTTTACAATTTAATGTTAAATTTACAATTGCTTAGAAGATGTTTTAAAGTGTATGTTTCTAAATAAATGTTTTTTTTATTTTTATTGGCCTACGCTCTCTGTGCACTGTGTTCCCACAGGTTGTTGGATTCATGCTGGGGGGTTTTTAAAGGTCTTTTTCAGAATCAGTTCAATCCTCTAGGAGAGACATTTAATATAGGACTTCAAGAAGAGCAAGTCTTGAACAGAAATGTTAGTTTGATTGTTTGTTTTTTTTGTCTCTTGGACACATTATACCATTCACAGAAATATACATTTTAGGAAATGTAAATTTAGTCTGTGAAGTCCATTACTAAATAGTGCTGGTTCTGTGATGAGAGAGATAGATAGAGATAGAGAGATAGAGAGATAGAGATAGAGATATAGATAGATAGATAGATAGATAGATAGATAGATAGATAGATAGATAGAGATATATTTCAGCTAGCTAATATATTTAGCTAAATAATTAAGCTAGAAAAAAGTTTTATATAATTTATTTATACAAAGTTAAGTGGAAGTTAAGAAAATCCTTTGAATTGAATTTTAAAATCCTCCGCAAACACCTCAGACTTGACTGTACATGCACTGTCAATATAACTGCAAGTAGCTGATGTTCCAGTATATGGTAAGACGTGAGTCATACTGCTGATACCAGCGCTCATCAGCAGAATTCATGAGCATCTTTTCCCCTCTGCACTGAGCTTACCGTGCCATTTGAGTAACTGTGAAGAGCTGGGCGGAAACTGTCAACAGGAAAAGAGGTGAAAGTGTCTTGCAGGGCTGTGAACTTAGTTTCAGCGACCTGTACCAACGCATCCTCTGAGGAATAACACCCAAGATCATTGCCTCAGGTTACCAGATCTTGGCTTTATGAAGTAGTTTACAATATCTTAGGAAGGGAGGCAACCTGATTTCCTTTTTCCTTTTGTCTTCCTGTTTTTAGTGAGAATACAGTTTTGAAGTGAAGATTGCAGTTTCAACTGAAGGGGCACAGTTTTTAAGCTTTGATCTGAGTCCACCTTTTACATACTGAGGTCTATTTTTGTGCAATTAATTAGTAATATGACTTTACAGGTAGCTGAGGTAATAGTGGTAACTTTAAAGGAACTATCCACCCAAAAACATTGTAATTCTTTTTAGCCACGCTAGCGCCGTGGTGGTGATCCCCTGACTTTCCCTCTAGTGCCATCAGCAGATCTGTGTTCACTTATCCTGTGAAATATCTCTACTTCAACTTGATGGGATTGGCACAGATTTTTGTACAGATGTTTATGGTCCCCAGATGATGTATCCTAATGACCAGTGATCTCCTGTAATGACTTAAGCAACCCCTTAAATTTTTATCTAGCAGCATCATCACATTATAATTTGTCCAGTTTGGGTTTATGACCAAATACCTGCTAAAGTGACATTCCTTTCCACCTCAGCTATGCTTTTATTTAACGCTAATTGACAAATGACTGCATGCTAACATGGCTAAAGTAAAATGGTGAAAATGGTAAACATTATACCTGCTTATCATCAGCAGGTCATTGTCATTGTGAGCATGTTAGCGTGCTGGTATTAGCATTTAACTCAAAGCAATGCTGTTCCAAAGAACAACCTCTAGCTAGCTAGCTTGCTGTAAGTCTTAGTCTTCTTCAGAGCACTTTAACATCATTTTTGGGCTTAGTTTGTCATTTGGAGATATATTTTGTGTCCCACTTACAGATAAGACGTGGCCACATTTCAAGATACACTACTATCAATGGAGTTTAACATTTTGAACTGGCTAAACAGAACAGGATTTTGTGTTTGTATGCACTTCTTTCTAGAAACATTAATAGAAATGTCCAAAAATCACACCAAAAAAATGATTGTAGAAAAGGCATAGTTCTCTTCACCACTTGCAGTCTCACTAGACCAGCATGCACTGCAGCTAAAAGACATGTTGTGTCTTGTGTTTCGTGCGACTACTCACTTTCTACACTGGAAAAAAAAATCTTGTTTTCTCCTTTTCTTGCTCTTATGGTGGTATCGCTATTGCTC
The DNA here is from genome assembly GCA_008360985.2 of Macquaria ambigua. Classification (NCBI taxonomy): domain Eukaryota; kingdom Metazoa; phylum Chordata; class Actinopteri; order Centrarchiformes; family Percichthyidae; genus Macquaria; species Macquaria ambigua. The sequence continues at coordinate 234,495 of VMKM01000500.1, forward strand.
TCACCACCTACACGGAACATCAACAGGTGAAGATAACACGTTCACAACCCTTTTGTGGGGATTGTTATAACTCATTCTGGGAAACATGAGATCACTGACTGAAGTGCAGGAAGGTGCACAATGCAGCTGAAGGAAACTCAGTATTTACCACAATTACAATATCTCATCACACCATAACTCCTGGAAAGCATCAAACACCACAGACTCACAATCTATAACAGTATAACAGTATAATAGTAGTAGCAGGTTCTGATCATTTTTTGGTTATCTGCTTCTTCTATCTGATTTCAGTTCTACCTAACCGTAGACAAGGAAATAAACATGATAACACAAACACAACAAGAGCAATGTTTCCACGTGGTATTAGGTTTCCTCTCCCATCTGTAGGTCAAAAAAGGTGCAAACACAATATAAGTCAAATTTCTGCAAAAAGGTCCAAAGGATTTGACGCTTACAGACTTCTAGTATTTCAGAACAAGATGTTTGTTCATCGAGTACAGTCGGATGTTTTTTCTTTCACATTCAGTCACCCATAAACCGAGAGCCCTGTCAAAGAGGGCAAAGTCAGACATGTGGTTACTGCAAGAATTCAGATATTAGTCAGCAGCAGCGATCACTTTCCAAGAACTGAGCACCTGTCAGTCCACAGTTACACTTTTCAGAGTGCTCTCAGTCATGTATTTCACATGCACGTACAATGTTGGTTACTTTAGGCCTCCCTGATTTCTATGAAAACCCTGTCAAAAGACTTTAACGAGGGAAGCAAATTTGTGTTTCTCCTGCAGCTCTCCAGCACCTGTCAGACATATAATGTTTAGCCTACGTGGTATTACCTACCACCTGGTATTAATGTCTGAAAAAAGGAAGAAGTATACATATTGATATGTGGGTCCACACAGGGCTGTAAAAAAACTGAGGTCAAATCCAAATTCCAAGAAGCACCACTGCATCCTCTGAAAAAGTTTGTTCTAGCCACCCAATTCTTTTCTGAATACTGATTAAAATAATACCACTTTCATGTGTGTACAGTAAAGCACAAAGACTGGAAACACGGGGAAACAGCTAATGTGGTAGGTAACAAAATCCCCCTACCAGCACCTCTAAAGCTCACTAATGAACACGTTATTTTTGTTTGTTTATTCTGTACTAAAACCAAAGTGTAACCTGTAAAACCACAATGTGTTGTTACACTTGTTTTTATTTATTAGTGAGCTTTAAAGGTGCTGGTAGGGGGATTTTTCTTACCCTCAGACAGAGCCAGGCTAGCTGACTGTAGCTTCATATTTAAAGCAAATAGGTGTACAATAGAGATACTTCCCAAAATGTCGACCTGTAACTTTAACCTTTAAATATTATCTTGCTAAATGCTGGTTCAAAGTCTTCTTCACATTGCCACAATATAATTCTGGGGGGAGTAATACTTTATTCCTTTATTACATTTTAATTTAACTTTATATTTAGAAAACAATCAAATTTAACATCTTTGGTCTAAAAAACATCAGAATCAACCTTCACCATGCGTAATGTCAGTCCTTAATGTGTGTGTAACTGTAGACTGTAAATTCCTCTTAAGGTCTTTAAAGCCCTCAGAATCTCAGACACAATACTGAGGACATGACCTCCTTGTCCTTATAAAACCCAGGTAAATGTGATTTTCATGCAGCCTTTGCTTAAATATTTGTTACTTCACATGTATTATGGGGTCTGGAGTGGCTCATGTTGAACCAGATGCATCCACACACTGCACATTAGACAATATCTTGTAGAAAACTTTTTTTTGGAAACTATGAATAACTATAACTAACTGCTACATTGAGTCAAATCTTTCCTTCATATCTTTAATGTTTGATGCATTCAAAAACTTTTCTTGTCAGGGTTGACATTATGTGGGCAGGGCTAAGGGTTTACCAATCACATTTTCCCAAATGACATGATGTCAGCTGGTTTCACAGGAAGTCTATTGTTGTCCACTCCCTTTTCCCTTTGGTTTTCAGGCCATACTTTCTCACGCCTCATTATTTACAGTTCGCCTATTGTGGGATCTTGTTTTTTGTGGAAAACAAATATAAACAGCATGTGAATGTACCTATAATTTCCGACCTTTTCTTACAAAAACACTTCAGAGTCAGAGAAATGAATAGCCTAACTGTTTCAAAAGGCATTTCCTTCTTTATCTACAGGTACAAAATATCTATGATGTGAAGGTTTACACAGCATTGAGAAATCTTACCAACTTCTCTCACACACTCTCCCCCGTTTTGCATCACATTACTTTTACAGCCTCATTTAAAACACATCAAGGTATGAATGAAAGGCCATCAATAGTCTTCCAGGAAATGCAATCTCCTGACTGCACTTGAACTAACCTCCCTGCTGAAATAGATCAGCAGCCTATAATATTCCTGTGGAGACCTGCAGTGTGTTTGTGGGTCATATTACAGTGACTTTATCGTACTGTCGGGTATTTTGTGTTTCCTATGATGTCATGCAATTCCTGTAAAGTGTACTGGATTATAATGTAGCCTGGGGGAGGCATGAGTCAAGAGTTTCACTAATTAAATTGCTATTCTTGCAACCAACTATTACAGAAGAGCCTGCTCCTATTATTAGTTATTTCCTCTCACTTTATTTCATGCATTAGTGATGTGCAGTGATAGTTTGGAGAGTGCTGTTGTGATGTAGACCTATAGCTAATACAAAAATGTGCACAAAAACAGTATATTTTAAATATAGACAGTGGCAGATAAGTAATATATTAAATATACCCTCCAGACATGTAATAAGACTTAAAAAATACTAATAATAATTTGTCTAATATGTTTTTTCCACAAAAAAGTTCAATATAGAACTTACAAATTCTTAAAAGTATGCTTAACCACTTCTCCCTCATTGCAAAGTATAGAATCTGTGAATATGCAAATGTTTAGTTTCCAAATGTTTAACTGCTATCCAGTCTCATATGTGCACGAGGCTTCAGTTGCAACACAATTGTCTTCCAAACTAGCTGTGATGTGACAAAATCATATTTGGAAATGCACTTCTTAAACAGAGACTTAAAGCAATAGCTCCACATGTTTGGAAATATGCCTATTTGCTTTCTGGCAGAGGGTTAGATGAAAACATTGGTGCCTCTTTCGTCTGTTAAATCCGAAACTACAGCAGGCAGCAGCCAGTTAGCTTAGCTTAGCATAAAGACTGGAAACACGGAATCGTATCCTGGTTCTGTCTGCCTACCAGCACCTCTAAAAGTCACTAATTAATATGTTATATCTCGAGTGTTTAATCTGTAGAAAAACTGTAAATAAAACAACAATTCGCCCTTTTACAGGGGGTTATGTGCTGTAGTATTTATTGGCTGAGAGTAACTTCCTGTGGTCTCTGCTGGTTACCTGGCAACTGCTCAGAGCAAAGAAACAGTCCCCAAACAATGGCGAATTGTTTTAACACTTTGGTTTTATTAGATATATATTTAAAAGATGAGATACAAATGAATGAGCTTTAGAAGTGCTTGTAGGCAGTTTTTTATTTTGCCTTTGGACAGAGCCAGGCTAGCTGTTTCCTGTCTTTATGCTAAGCTAACCGGCGGCTGCCTGTAGCTAGCTTCATAACCTAAAGGGACATAAAGTGGTATCAGTCTTCTCATCTATAGTTAGCTAATTCTTGGCAAGTAAGCAAATAAGCTTTTATTATATTATATTTTCCCAAAACGTCGAACTTTTGCTTCAAGGTAAGTGCAGAGAAATCTTTCCTCCTCAGCAGATTAATTTAAAAATTGCCTCTGAGTGTCAAACTCTACACATTATGTTAAATTAAAATTACAGTCGAACATCCAAGTCAAGTAGGCTAACAATATAGGCCTAAGCAAAACACATTTTGAGTAGGATACCGTAGTGCGTATTACAGTACAGTAAGTTATTTTCGTTGTTTGTTAATTCATACAGCGTCCTGTATTTTAGAGTCCTCGTGCCTCCAGATGCAAACTGACACTCAAAATGGTGATTTTCCTGTTTGGTTTCCTATTTTTATGAATGAAGGCGGAGGTCGTGAGCTTTTGTTATTTTCTGGCCCTAACCACCAGGGGGTAGAGCAACATGCAGAAAGAACAGCCTCCAATCTCTCTCACTGTTCAGGGCTGTGTGTGTGTGTGTGTGTGTGTGTGTGTTTGTGTGTGTGTCTCCCTCACAACATAAAGGCGACGTTCAGGGCTAAAAACTTGCAATTCATGGCATGGAGGAGTCAGCGGGCAGCCGCAGCCCTCTGATCTGTATAAGGTTCGGTGAATGAGCAGCAGATCATGGTCTGAACCCAGTTACCATCGAGCCGAAGCAAAAGCCTCGTCTAGCTGCTCGAGTGTTGTCCTCTTTTTTTTTTTTTTTCTTCTTCCCTGTCCTCTTTTTCTTCTCCTCGGTGAAATCTGACACAACATCAGCGGGTTTTCTCTCTAGTTTTGGATGGCAGATTCACGCTAATTGTGCTGCGCGTTTCGCAGTCAAAACAGTATCAAGAGAAAAAGAAACATTCTGCTCATACTGCAGCATTTCAGATGCCTTCAACTTCGAGCGAGAGGGACAACCCCTAAAGCCCGTTTTTACACGAGGGACAGACACACAGACATCTCCGTCATCTTCCACTTTATGAAAAGGACGCGTCTCGGTAAACGGTGATCAGAGAACTGACGGGGGCCATGGCAGCTACTTTATCGGCGGAGGAAGAACAGGTAGGCCTTAAGAGTCTTTATGCTTACACTTATTCCTTTCCGTGTCACATCGCCGTGAATGTTCCAGCCTCGGCCCGACCTGGAGGTATTTTGGCCCTGTGCATTGCGTGTGCGCACCGAAGCGAGTGGCGATATGGCAGTGCGTAATGGATTTGTTGCGAAATGCTCCTGAATGTGGAGCGGAAATATTGTATCGATTTCTGGCGCTATATTGCTCTCGTTGCATCACTGTCAGTTCCTCTCCAGCAGTGGCTGAGCTCTAAGTGTTGCGAAACAGGCCGAGCTCGCCTTTATCAGCCTCCACAGATGTAAAATTATTCACTTCGAGTCTTTAAGGTTGTCCATTCGTGGGTACAGACCGTGATATTACACCGGGAATGGGTTTGGGGGAGAGTTGGAAACGCTGTCTGATTCCACATTTGGCTCATTCCGGAATGTATACAATAGAAACTTGGTTTATACTGTCGTGCTAGTAATGTGGCTATAGAAAAACTGGGTAAACTGTAACACCTCATTGTATTATGAGTCATACATTCACACATTTAAACCAATATCAAGGATAGGAAATGCATTTATCTTAATTTGCAGGTCTTATGAAAGCCAAAATGAGTTTCACCCTACTTACTATTATGTGAAATATTTATGTAAGCCTAAACTTAGTTTTGACAAGTTTCCCTTTTGTTACATCCCTGCACATAAAGAGTTTGGTACAAGTGGCCAAAATAAAACTTTTACCATATAGATTTTATACAATTTTTAAAAAAGTAGCCAAGTCATCGCATCACTTAGCTCTACAGTTCTAGGTATTATTCAGCATGTTATAGGCCGAGTGAGGAATTTGATAATCTTCCAAGAATTGTTTAATCTTCAGATTATTTTATCAACTGATCGTTTGATCTAGAAAATGTCAGTAAATAGGCTAGTGAAAAATGCGCATCACAATTTCCCCTAATCCCAAAATCCAAAGTTATTTAGTTTAGTATAAAAGTTGAAAACCAGCAAATATTCATATTTGAGAAACTGGAACTGGGGAATTCTTGGTGTATTTTCTTTAAAATAAAAAAAGACAAATGATTACTTGATTATAGAATTGTTGCAGATCAACTGATCAACTGGTGCCATTTATTTGTATAGTGTTATACTGACCACCTCATTTATATCAATGATGGTAGACCATAAAGTTTAATCAAACCATCTCTTAAACAAAAACTGAACATTATATTCTTCTTGATGGGAGGATTTATTATAGGACTGTCTTATCAGACTGGATTAGTTTTAGCAAGGTGGACCTAATAAAAAGGCAACTGAGTGTAAATTATAGCATTTATCTTGGTTTATAGTTTAACCAGTCAAAGCTATAGTAGCATAAACAGTACCAAACCATAAGAAATCCAACATGAGCAGAGAAAAATAGACTGTAGCTAGTGTTTTGGTACATTGTTCATTTCACTCTTAACACAGAACAGTCACTGTGGGGGAATAATAATCAGTTTTCACCAGCTAGATTTTGAATCCTATGTATGATTTCTTTTGAGTCTTATTCTTTGGTGCTGGTCATGCTCGTGCCTTCTCTTCCCGCTGACTCCTCTCATCATCTGGCCAGCAGAAAGCCTTATCTGGCTACTCCATTTCCTGTGTGAGCCAGGGCCCCTGCTAGGGTACCGGACGCCATCATTACATCCACAGCCCTGTGGGGGGTGTTTGGGTGGATTGTGTGTGTGTGTGTTTTGTGTGTGTGTGTGTGTGTGTGTGTGTGTGTGTGTGTCTCTCGGGAGCATACACGAGTATAGTGGAACTTCATTCTAAAGGCAGCTGTTAAAAGCATTTCCACTAGACTCGGGGGAAGGGGGAGTTTATGAGTTACAGAGTGCGTGTGTGTGTGTGTCTATCATGTGCTTTAGAGAAAATGTGAGTGTTGTGTGTCTGTTTGTGTGTGTGTTGAATCTACTCCCAGGAAGCAGTGGAGTGAGAGGAATTGGGGAATAGGGAGAGAGTGACGTTATTGACTTCCTGTTTTGGTATTGACTCGTGTCAAATGGGACTCACTGAAGTGAAGCGAAGCCGCTTGGCAACAGCAGTCCTATATTTGTAAATAGATTAGGATGGCATCTGTAATCATTCTGGAAAGACAATGTCAAGGGCAGCCATGAATCCTCTTAAAACATAATCATAAAGAAATGCATTAGCCCTGTCTGTAGGATCAAGGTGTAATCATGATGCTGCAGTGACCCTCCACTACTTCCCATAATCCTTCACTAGAATTTACCTCAGCTCAGACATTAATACAGTCACCATGTACAGTGTGACTCCTTCTGGCTGGAATGTGAATACAATAGATGTTACGTCAATACTGAGACATTAATGACCAATTCTTGTGACCAAAGGATCATGACGGTAGTAAGTAAAACAATAAAGAAAAATCCAATTGTGTGCCAGCATGTACAATACCATCGCCCCGGCACTGACGCATCTAAATGAAATGCAGCTATCAATAAAAATGAACTACACTATAACAACTCAAAATGTGCACCATGAGGATGGTCTATAGAATTGTATAAGTGGATAAAATCATCTATGACAGCAGAGGTAGTTTTAAACCGTAATAAACGAAATTTATTTAAATTCGGTTTAGAAACTGTTTTTATAGACAGTTTTTGGCTAATCCAGTGACAAATCATGTAGAGCTGACACAATCAGTCAATTAAATGATAAGTAAAACAACAGAAACGTAATTGGCAACAATGCTAACTGATCGCTCATTTACTGTAAGTAATTTTTTAAGCAATCATGCTGAAAATTCAGTGGTTCCCACATCTCAAATATGAATAATTGCTGGTTTTCGTAGTCTTCAGTCAGATGGGCCTACCAGGTTTGTGAATATGCATATAGTTTACGAACTTAGCTAAATCCAATGCTACCGTTAGCACATTTCTTACCATCTGAAGGCAGCTTAACTCCGAGCACAGCAGGTTCCTACCACAGTGAACCTAATCAATTAGTTATCGACAGTTAGTGTCAACACCACCAATGAACAAACCCCTGACAACAAACAGGATTATGTAATGTCAGCTGTTTATTGGAAGGCCAGAAGCCACTTGTTTAAAATGTCCCACTCAGTATTTCAGAACAACAAACTGAGGACATAAAGACAGCTGGACTAGTAAAGAATAAAGACTTGTGATCAGATACAGACTAATTCTGTATTTGCACCAACCTCTGTCTATTTAGATTTGTGTCAGGCAGTATGAACCAGAATTAAGTGTCTTCCAATGAGTTATCAAGAACTTCGAGGAAAATATCTAACTGGAGTCAAGCAAATATTTATGCATCCTCCAGGAACTGAATAAGTCACTCCTCCGCAGTGAGTCTTCCACTGCAGTCTGGTGTGCTATCATGAAAACAAACTGGTTCATCCTCAAATTCCACTCTGGCGGATATGGCCTCTAGTGCAGAAAAACCAAACAAGACTGGCTTCTCCAGGAACAGAGGGTCACAGCCTGGAGTTGGCAGGCTCGCCTTAAAAGGCTAAGAGAGAAAGAGCAGCTGTCAGACCACTGAAATCTCGGAAACCCGAGTGTACCTGACAGCAATCTGACAGGAAGTTGTCTTTGGCCAACACCGATGGATTAACGCTTCACAGTGCAACAACAAAGAGCAGACGGCCCACGTTAGATGGAACTTGTGGACTTTATGTTAAAAGACAGTACCACAAGATTTGATTATTCATCTGGTAAAGTCCAAAACATTTTTATGACCATGAACAACTCTGAAATAGTGACAGAGATTAGGATACCGACTTTGTAGATCCACAGAACTACAAAGTACGGAAATAAAATGAGCATTCTTATCCCCAGAAGAAATTAACTTTTTCACCTAACACATTTTCTGAAATAGTCGTCTTGTTTAGTTGACAGAGCTTGATTTTGCAGTCCAGCTTGAGCCAAACCCACTTTTAGAGTCAGGAAGTGAGCCTCTGTCATCAATTGAGTGAAGCCCTGAGTCATCATCATCTTTGTGATTTCCATCAGATCAATGGCACCAACTAATTGCACACCCACTCAACTCCCTAGATAATGAAAAAACAATAGTAAGTACACCCAGTAACCCATGAAAATTTGATAAAATGGAGATAAATTACCCAAAAACATGTTTAAATACATTTTGTAAAACACGTCTTCACTTCTCAGTAATCTTCTTCAGTGAATGGAGCTGACTAAGCTGCAGGGCCGACGTTGAACATCTAGGTCACGTGATAATGTGGTCATATGTTCAAAGGTGGTGGTCTATGGCAGGTGATGTGGATGATCTTTTTCCGGCTCCTGGTCAATGGCTGATCCATTTGCTCCATTTGCTGAAGAAGACCATGAGATGTGGTTGAAAACTCTGAAAAGCTATCAAGTGAACCTTTGATCTTATGTTCTTTTTTTTTTACATTTCTTTTACACATACTGCACCCAAAAGTCAAAAATTAACTTCCTTCAAAGTTAGTATAGTTATACTGGACTGAAAAGAGACACCTGCTAACACAATGAAGTATTGGTAGAGTTTTGTAATTGGTCATTGTAGGAGCCTAATGTGTAGTTCAGTTGAGGTCTGAAACTAGTCAATTTATGTTTCAATAGTCAGTATTTTATGCTCTGCTTGAAATGATCAGATATCATTCTCTACTGCACTGAAAAGCTCAGAGTTCAGAATAACACCCCTCCACATTTTCCCCCATGAGAATCGGATATGAAACGACGTCAGCCCTGTCAGGTGCAATCATCCCTCATCCCTTGCATGCTAAGGCATCTGAACAGAGCAGAAGCTGCAGGCCCTCCTGTCTGTGAAAGCACTGGCTTTCCTGAGGAGAGACAGTGGCATCCTGTCTTTAGGCTCAGGGCTCGTCAGTGATCGTTTTGTATTCCTGAAGAGCCGTGGACTCCCAGAACTTGACTTCCTGTCTCCCATGCATGCCCCACCGCTGCTGTGCCTCAGCAGAGAAGCGGAACCCTGTATTTAAAGTTAAAGCTTTCATTGCCTCCTCTGTCGCCTTTTGACGATTCACTGGGTGCTGACTCGCTAACTCTGCGGGTGCTAGTGGGGGTGGGTTCCTGAGGGAGTGTATAATAAGAGCAGAGGGGAGGACAGGAAGCCCCTCAAAGGACTGCTGGCTAAATGCATGCAGTATAGTATAGCAGTTATTTGCAAGATGGGTGGAAGGCCTCTATGGTAAATACATTTTCCAAATTACAAGTGCTTAGTTGTTTTTAGATTTGAACCACTATCTTAACATTGTGTTTGATTAGAAAAGTGAAAAAAAAAAAAATTGTTAGCTAGCAAATTTTTCTCTGGTGGCTAGAGAAAGTGGCTTTAATACATTTTTTTTATTTTTAACAATGGATCACATGACTACTTTTATGTGAAAGGTGTCACTTATAGGGATGAAACCACAGAGAATTATCACCCTACTCTGCAGTTCCCCTCAGCTCTACAAAGCTTTATAGGGTCTTTCAGTTCGTTGTTGCGGTTTCACATCTCGTAACTTTACTGTTTTGCTTCACTCTCACTGCTCTCAAACCGTCATTTTCGCAGCTGTTTTCAGCAGAAAATCTCTAAAAACTCACTGTACACTACCTTTCCAGCACCAAATGACAGACCGACACAGTTAGCGACTAGCTGGTGAACATAGAGGGACATTTAGTGGCCAAAGAGCCAGATTTGGTGAGTTGGTGGAGACCAAAACAGAGGTAAAAGACAAGTGAATATTGGACTTATATTCACCAGGTGGCCAGAAACAGAATGAATGCTGATGCTGTCCCGTATCTGCTGGATGTGTAAACAAGCAACTGTTTGCTAACACTGATATTTTATCAGATTACAAGGCACTAATATGTCAGTTATGTTTCCGCTGCCCCCAAGTGGCCAAAAAAATCACTTATTGTAGGTTTAAACAAACATTACACTTGATTTTGTGAATACTTGATGCAAGTTTAAAAAAATCAAGTACATTTAAGACTTAATATGAAACTAAATACTGAAGAACAATCACTCACTTGTCTTGCAAAGTTTTTAAAATTTTATATCAGATTATGTCTAATTAATGCCACTTAATCACCAGTAATCCATCATAACATCAGTCATCGTTTTTAGCTCTGGGGTTCTTTCCTGCGGCTGCAGCCAGATTTCACAAGAAACTAATTAGCATCTTCAACCTGAAACATGTTAGATGCACATGTGTAACCTTTACCATCATAGAGTTTGATGACCAATTAACCATCTTCTTCCTGGTGAAGAGTAATAGAAAACCAGAATTCGATAACAAATCAAACCCTTTTAATTTCATTGCCTATGAAGAACTGCTGTATTAGTTGATATCTCAGCATTCAGCAGCTAGACATGACTGGCTTTACTGCAAAGTGCAATTAAAAGTCTGAGTATGTTGCCCTGTCATTATTGCAGCTTCATGTCTTAAACTCCAGTTCAGCAGGATTCCATCTTCTTCCCCTCTCATGCTCTTGCACCGACTTTATAAAAACTATGCAAACATTGTTAGGTCTAAACTGGAAGCTTTTCTTTTACTGAACAAAATCCTATGTTCATCTACATTCTGCCGTTTACATGTGCCACCCCTCAGTTTTACTTGTTCTTTTTAGCTCAACCACGCACTGTTATTTTATTTTTTTTGTCCTTTCATGGCTTCCACAAAGTGCCAAAACTTTCCCCAAGATAGCTGTGGTTAACACACGAGATGAACCAGCAAAACTGAGGAATACCTTGTGTAAAACCAATCGTTTTGGTTGCCTGCACAAATTACAGTTCACACATTTTATTTTGTACCTCCCTGTGTATATACAGTACATTATGTAAACGCACTTGAAGTGAGCAGTCCTTCAGACTATACAACAGCATATGAAACACCATCATAGACCATAAAATTGTCAAATATTCTGTGAGGCCGTAGATAGCACTTCCTCTGAGGATGTATCAAGTTTAAAGCCCAGTTTCACTTCCTTCCTTTTTGACCCTTCGATTATAGAAGTACAACATTTGTGACCACATCTGTGTCTGTTTCAGGCTACAAGGCAGTTTCTGGAGGAAATCAACAAATGGACCAGTCAGCATGGAGTGTCACCGCTGTCCAGGGAATTGGCCGTCAAGTTCCTCATGGCTCGCAAGTTTGACGTCCTCCGAGCCATCGAGCTATTCCACAGCTACAGAGTAAGAAGAGACGACAGAATAATTTATATTAGAACTAACTTCCAGCTGCTTATGTATACACAACAGCAGGGCAGTTGTGACGTATAGCACCCTCTGATACCCATATTGGAAGTCCACATCTCTTAAACAGTGGCTATGAACAACTCAACAACTTGTCCATCTTAGTACAGTCCAGTAGACACAGGGAGATTGTGCTCCCTATGTTGGTGTTGGATTTTGCTACTAATATTTAATGTTTAATTTCAGCATATGAATTAGTTATCCCTTAATAAACACCTATGAACTGCACATCAAGTCACAAAATGTAGTCGAATGAAATTTTGGTGATATCAAGTTTTAGACAAGCTACAAGGACTTTTTCAGTGTGAATTTTCCAGATTCTATTAAGTTTTTAAACCTCTGAAATACGCAAATGGGCCCATCTTTGAGAACATTATAAAATTCTCGATTTCTGTTCTGGAAGTTGGAGCTTTCATAAAGACAATTCAAATTACCAAGTAAAATCTGATACTCGTGAGGGCTGGGTATCATTTGAAACCTTACCATTTTGGCAACAATGCAATACCCGAGTTTAGGTACTAATATCAAAACAATATAAGACTCTAAAGTTAGAAAAGTTTCCTAATTTAGATCAGGAAATATCTGATCAAAGAATAAGTAATCAAGCCTAACCATTCAATGTCAAGTTTAAATACAGGACACTTTTTGATACCCGATGTTACCAACACATTTTGGATGTACTCTGTCAAGTATTAAGGTTTGATACTCAGCCCTGTCATATTAAAGTTATGAATGTTTTTATGAAAGACTATTACCTTTGTCTCTTTCTCGGTGATCTCAGTGGCAGTGATGCTCATGGCATAAGCTATGGCTTCTGTCAACAGGTTCCACCAAAGCTAACAAAAGTCCAAAGCTGCTTGCTTTAACATCGTTTGCCAATTAGAAAGCTGTAATGGAGCCAGAAGAGGCAAATGTCATTATGTGAAGAGATTGTTTTTGAAACTAAAACTCAGGTTGTTTTGGTGAAAACATGTTTTTAAATTTAGGGTACAGAAAACTGGAAACTATTTCTAACTCATCTTTCTGTTTCAACGTTATCGAAGGAATCTACACCCACATTGGAACAATCTTCTTTTCTTGCTCATTATACTGAATATCAGCCATTATTTCCAGAGAACCAATTGTGTTATATGCTTCTGACACATAACTACACTGTTTATTACCTTTCTGATTATTTCAGAAATAACTGATGACAATGTTCCAAATTACAAATGTAACAAATAATGTTACATGCTACATCCTCGTTATATCTGCTGCATTTGGTCCATTGGAAAACTGTCCGCACCAAATGCAAAAGTATTCAAATGCCTTTTCAAAAACAAAGGATAGCAGTCAAACAACACAGAGATACAGGTTGACCCAGAGGTAGAAAGGTATAGGTCATGTAGAGCATCTTCACCACACCCACAGCACAGTAACGCAAGCCCTAGCCAAGCAAGAGATCGCCTAAACAGATGCACCTGGGGCCAGACACACACACACACACACACACACACACACACACAGAATTATACACCAGGGGGATATTTCAAGAAGCAGCATGCAACCTTATTTAGCTTTCCAGAGAGCTTGAAGCTTATCACGAAATAAGTGTTGGTTGGTACAATTGAGGTTATGAAGTTAGAGTAAATGAGGAACATAAAGTTTCACAGGGTAGGGTATGTGGGGCCTGCATGCAAAACAATATTAAACACAATGATAGAGTTTAATATTTCTTCTCTATCTGTATGATAAATCAAATAAAAGAGTTGGAATTTGGTTTCTCTGTACATACAGGTTCTTTATTTTTGGGATCTTTTGGAGCTTTTTTGAAGTGTCAGAGGCAACACAACAGCTATCCATCTCTATTGAACATCCTGTTTGTTTGCTATGCTCTTAACCACCTCCCTGGCGAGGTCAATTGAAACAGGCCCAAGTTTAAAACATGCATAGGAGTAGACCTATATCTATAGCAGCTCGTTGTATATCTATAAGTATCCGCTATAGGGATGTTGCGAGGCCACCTGACTGTGTGTCACAGCTGAGAACAAGATGAGTGGAGTTTGAGGACAGAACATGATCGAACGTAGCAGAGAAAAGATGTCTGTTCGCTACATATCACTGAAATAGCAGTTGGTGACCTTGGTGATATTATTACCATCAAACCGGAAAATGATGATCAAGATGAAGATCCTCTAGGGCAGGGCCAGTGGATCAGACTGCAGGTCTCATTTACTTTATGATCTGAAAATAACATCTAGATAATAACATAATCAAGACCTTCTCCTCCGAGCCACGTGATAACTACCAGGGAGCTGAAGATAACGTCTCATTTTGTCCCCCAAATGGTCTATACTGCTGTAAATTTAATTCTGGCCAAACTTGAACATGAAAAAGGGAATTATCTGCTCAGATCTGCTCTGGTTTATCCACTGCAGCAAACGGAAAGTTCCCAGACGTCTCGCACAGACTTTAATGACCTGAATAGCTTCAAGACGTGGCAGGATTTTACCCCCTACCTTTTAGTAAAGTCACTTAAAGCACCAAGGTGGGTTCTTATTTCTGCAATGAATAGTTGGCCAGCATAAACGCGACTCATTTATGAATGCCTTGAATGTGACTTTGAGAAGGATTAGTCTCCCCTGCCATGCCACAGTTCATTTAACTTGGTTTAATGCTGCGTCAGCACCAGAACGGAGGCTTGGTACAAGTAATTTGTCAGAAAAAAACTATGGGGGAAAGTTTCCAGTGAAGCGCTTGTTTGGTCGTGGGGGGACGCACAAACAGGCCAAGCTGGCAAATAGGGCCTGGCATGAAAAATCTGTGTTTTGTATTGTACCATCTACTGTACAGTAACTGCCGAGTGATGAGTTTCAGTTAAGACTTGCTGTATTTTAATGAATCATAGCACTTCGATAAACCATTAACTGCCACATATACAAAAAAAGTTGAAATCTTTATTTTGTTTCAGTGATGCCAATGCATTTTTACATGTATACATATTTATACAAAATCACATAAAAACGAAAATCACTACTCCTTAATCAAGTACAATTTTAATTCTACAGAACTGATTTTAAGACAAAAAGCTTTTTCTTAATAACGGAAATCTGTGTTTAGTGCCAAGAACATGGTATAACATGTAAACAGTGAACTAAAGATCTTTAATTAAACTTACTGTAGATGGTGTTATTGAAAAGGGTATAAAGACAGGTTTGGCCATTCTTTATACTCCAAATATTGTTTTTCATTTAAACTCAGGAAAGAAAATGTCAATCTGTTGCTGCCTATTTTATTATTGATTATGCTACTATTGTCACACTACAAAGTTCCATCTTTAAAAAGTCAAAGGCACCCTATGGTTCTCCTCAGGAAACGAAAAAGGAGATCAGCAATGTTCAGTGTTCATGTTATGCTCAACATTTTAGGAAATTTGCTTATTTGCTTTCTTGCCGAGAGTTAGACATGAAAATTAACCCCACTTTCATGTCTGTCGATTCAATATGAAGCTACAGCCAGCAGCCAGTTAGCTTAGCTTAGCAAAAAGACTGGAAACAGCTAGCCTGGCTCTGTCCAAAGGTAAGAAAATCTAGCTGCCAGCACCTCTAAAACTTACTGATTAACATGTTGTATCTTGTTTGTGTAATCCGTACAAAAACTAAAGTGTAAAAATGACACATAATGTGGCTGGCTTGGCTGGGCGCAGTAACTTCTTGGAGCCTTGTCGTCACCACACAACCAGCAGAGATTCCAGGAAGTAACTGCGTCCGACAAAGAGAGTCCAGCATGTAACCCCCCCATAACACGCAATGTGTCATTTTTACACCAGGATATGACGTGTTAATTAGTGCCTTCTAGAGGTGCTGGTAGGTGGATTTTCTAAGTTTAACTTATCATTGTCAAACATTTGCCTTTGCTTCAGTGTCGTCAATCATTCTCTAGACATTAAGGCTCAATCTCAGTTGCCAGGTACACGTCTTACAGCAAGTCATTAGGTCTATCTGCAGAGCTCTGATATTACATTACGTGGAATATGGCTGCCCTCCAGCAACATATATCCATTATGTTTTTTAAACTGCTTATATCTGTACATGTATATGTCTTTTTTTCACATTTGTCTCCCATTACCAATAACACGATTGATTTAAAAAAAAAAATCTTAAAAGAACAAGGAATAAGAGAGCTGCAGTGACTGTGAAATTAATCAATAGATGCAGTTTCCATCATGTCTTCTCAATCAAGTGGAAAAGCTTCTATGGAAACCAAACCCACTGTCATATTTATCACTGAAGTTTTTTTTGTATACCCCTTAATCACAGTTAAGAGCCCACAGTTTAAAAAAAAAAAAAAAAGAAACAGTAAATTAAACAGTAAATGGGAATGACACCTCCCCATGCTTGGCAGTACCTCGGTTCAAATGAATGGGGAAAAATCTGTGTTTTCACCGCAGCGCCTGATTCAATGTGAATTCAGCTTAAGGCCTTAGAATGAGTTCAAGAAACTCCCACACAACCTCCTTGGGGGAAGGGGGTGGGGGCTTGCAGAGAGGGATCCTCCTGGCAGGAAATTCAGGCGGGTAATTCTCTATTGTTCACAGAAAGGAATTCACCTCAAAGTGACGGCCTGTTATAGTTACTCTGCAGCCTGACTTCACCTGCTGTGATCTTTTTTCTTCAGGAAACGCGTCTTAAAGAAGGAATCGTCAGACTTCAGCCTCAGGAAGAACCTCTGCGCTCAGAGCTGCTCAGTGGAAAGTTCACTGTGTTGGTAAGAGTCTCCTATAAATCTCATTTGGCATCCCTTAAATGGAAAACTCCAGTCGGATATCATATTACAGAACAATTAAAGGATAAGGCAGGCAATATGCTATAATTTCTTTACTATAAATAAATCAAAAGACCAAAACCAACACTGAATAAATCCTTCTGACAAGTATTGTTTCTGTATCCAACGCCTGATATAGCTTATTCCTCTGTCATATAAACCTCCATTGTTGTCCATAATCTATTGAAAATGCATGACCAATGAGACAGATTGTTGCACTGTGACATGTTCACCAAATGTGTATTAATCCGCAGCTGAAAATAGTCCCCAACAAATGCAGTATTTACACCTGTTTAAGTAATGTTTGCTTGGAACTACAGTGCCCAGCTCTTTCAGGAAATGACTTCACCTTTTTTAAAACTGAAACTGTATAGTTGTGACCTGTTTTTACAGATTGACATCTTTAGTAGAAACCAATGAGTGCCGGTGGGGATGTCAGAAAGTATTGAGACCGGCATTGTTGGTTTTGGTATATAGAAAAAAATAGAATAACATGCTTGTCCTTTAACGTCTCAGCTTACAATCCCATATTCAGCTGTTGCTTATCATGTTTTTTGTGTAATTATTGTTGTAAAATGCTGCTTCTGTGCTTTTGGTTTCAGTATAGTACAGTCATTTCTGATAGAATGATGGAAGATAGTTAAACATGCTTCAGTTCTGTATTGAATAGAATTACTCAAACTGTGAGAGAGCTTACAAAAATGTTCCCTATTCCCCATGTTAAGATTGCTGGGTTGTCTTTCTTAGGATGTTTTTCCTCTTCCCCATGTTACCTTTCAGGCATTTAAGTTCTTTGGACTTGGTCAAGGATGTAGCTTAGTTTGAGAATCAATCAATAACTTACACTACTTACACAAGAATCCCAACTTGCTAACGTAATGAGCACATGTTTCATTGACAAGAAGGTTTAGGGTACAACTTCTGAAAGCAAGCTCTCATAATGAGGAATCAAGGCTTCTTTTTGGATGCAAGTTGTTGATTGACTGATGTGGCAAGTGGATTTCCTGTGCCAGATAAATTTAGCCTTTTGTCAACCAAATCACAACCATAAAAGATGCCCCCCCCTCCCAGCGTGCACACACACACTCCCACTCTCCTGCCTTTCCCCTCTTCCTTCCCCGTTGACGTGCCACAGTGGCATTGATGGTGCACATCCTCTTGTCTGACGTTGGAGTTCTCCAGCCTCAGCAGCGGGCTTCATATCCTGTGTGAGGTATTTTTAGCCCCCATGCCCGAGAACACAGGCTTATTTGCTTACAAAGGACAGTACCGTGGTATCTTTGGTCAGCGGCTTCATTCAAGTCAAGAGCCTCTAGTTCTTTTGACACCAGCAGCCTTAACACTGATCAGGTTTGACATGGAAAATATGTTCTGTCCGTCTCAGGAAATAGAAAAGAGCTGTAATACCCGCAGGATCATTATTGACAAGAATTGTTCCTACTGCTGAACTGTTGACAGCCCTTTTTGGTAGAGTGCCAGTAACCAGAATATGAACTTAAGTGCCCCCCTGTGGTCATTGTTCATCCTTCATTTTTGCAGAGCTTCCATTTGGCTGCCTTGATGTCACACTTTAAACCAGCCCCCAGTTAACCCCTTCAAGTGGCTGAAAGCACCACATGATTTCTATGAAAAACACATCCCAGTCAATCCACTGGTAATTCATGCATCTAATGAGAAATTCAACAATAATTTAGAGAATATGCAGAAAAAGTGAAGATAAATGACACCTTCAGAATACAAAGAGCATCCAGGATTAATCCAGTGCTAATATCGTCAACTGTTCAGTACAGGGAGTTTGAGTTGGTAGTGAAAAGAGGGTAAACTTGTCACACTAGGTTGAATGCTGATATAACCTGTTAGTTTTGTGTATTCCAGAGTGTACGGGACCCTTCAGGGGCCTCCATTGCCTTGTACACGGCCAAACTTCATCACCCAAACAAGACAGGCAACCATGTGGTGCTTCAGGCCCTCTTCTACCTCCTGGATCGGGCCGTGGAAAGGTGAGGACTGTGGTTTTAGGTAGATAGCTTGAATATAAAAGAAGTTGTAATAAAATAGCTACATTTTTGTTTGAAATCATTAGCGAAAATGTTATCAGATCAATACTGGGCATCCATTTTCCGCTAGAATAATATATCCTGCTTTAGCCTTTTACTATAAACCAAACACATCACCCATTTCATTTCCAAGTAGGTTAGTTTTCCTTAAGGGAATCCTAAACATGTAATACCAAATTTGCACTGTCTTCCATGGCAACTATACTGTATTTGAAGTTATGTGTTATTTCAATATGTTGTCTATTCGCTGTGTTGGAGGAAAAAAAACTTGCACTTGCCTGTATAAGTTAGATGTTACCTGACCTGTTTAAGATATTCAAAACATTAACTTAGAAGTCTAAACTTCCCACAGCTTTGAGACCCAGAGGAATGGCCTGGTGTTCATCTACGACATGGCAGGCTCCAACTACACAAACTTTGAGCTGGACCTGAGCAAGAAGATCCTCAACCTGCTCAAGGTTGGAGTTACAGTGCTGCATTTTACATGTAGAAGTTGAATTTTCTGCCAGTGTTGAAAAATGATTCACTCCTTTCCAGGGCCAGGTTAATGCATAACTGTTGAGTTATGCCCTTCATCCTGTGAAGAAGCAGATTGATTAAAAAGGAGTTGGTGTCTTCAAGGAATTTAGCGGCCGTTCAAAGGGCAAAACGAATGGCTCACCGAATGGGCTGACAAGCATAAGAATAATTTAATCCACACACCATGGCTGTGTAATACTCGAGAGTGGTGCTTATTTTGGCAGGTACCTGCAAGTATGCCTACATCTAAGTGATTTGTGCTTTAAGGATCTAGTAGTATGTCATGTGGAGTCAATAATACAGACACTTACTGTATGTGGCCACATAGGCATCAATGGCATGTATTTTGTGCCCACATATTGATCTAAAAAATTGACCATAGTAGTTGAGTTGGGTTCATCAGTTCCACAATATAAAGTGGAAAAAGCCCAAGTATGTACGTTTGGATTGTCTTCAAGGCAGAGGATAAACAACCTTTCCTACTTTCTTTCAAACCCAACAAACAAGCACATGAGAACAAGGCACTTTCTTTTAAACAATTAAACTGCCTTTATTGTTATGGCATGGTCACGTTAAACCTTAAAACAAACTCCAACACATTTCGGCATCAAGCCTTTTTAATTGTTTAAAAGAGAGTGCCTGTTTTCTTGCGATTTTTAGTCTACATGTATTCCTATCCAAAGAGCTCCTCAAACAAACAAATTTTGAGTCCAGGAAGCGCTCCTAGCCAAACATTTCTTAATCAAGCACATGACTGTCTAAATCAGGACTTTCAATTGTTGAACATGTGATATACATTGCGGTTTGTTATAAGTCGTGCTGTCCTCTCTCCACCAGGGGGCGTTCCCTGCCAGGCTGAAGAAGGTGTTGATTGTCGGGGCCCCGGTTTGGTTTCGAGTGCCCTACAATCTGCTCAGCCTGCTTCTCAAGGAGAAACTTAGGGAGAGGGTAAATGGAGGGGCTTGCTGCTCATTTTCTACTACATGCTCCATGTTTATGATGATACTTTATGAAGAGTTTTGAAAAAATCTGTTTAGTTTATCTGGAGGGGTATACAATGAGTGAGCAGGCAATTCAGTATCATCGATTGATCATTTGATTAGGGGGTTCTCTCTAACCGCTAATCCACGCTGCTGCCTCATATATCCCTGAGATGTTAATGCTTGAATCGCCAGAGTCGATCACCCTACCACATTACTGTCCCTGAAGAATTTCATTAGTATGGATTTCTTTAGATACTGAGTCGCCTGATGGTCTACTGTAAATTGTGTTTTAGGATTATTCATGCAATCAAGAACAAACATAAAAGACATAAAAACTGAAAAACAATTGAAAATCTTATACTGGTTGTCAGCAACTTCAGCCCTCCACTAAAGTATACCAGAGTTGCCTAATCTTTTACCATGTGAACTTGAACATCTTATTTGGTAGTTACATGTTCATCAAAAGCAGAAGCCTGAATTTTGCCTCTCTTGGGTCCTGTCGATCCCTTCCTCTTCCAACTCCAGGTTCAGATGGTGAAAATGGCCGAGCTGCGCCAACACCTCCCCAGAGACTGTCTTCCCCAGCACCTCGGCGGCCTGCTGCCTCTGGACGCGTACAGCTGGAACCAGCAGCTACTGGCGGGCCAGAACGGCCGGGTAGACCCAGTGGACGAGCTGGTGGGCATCCCCGTGGAAGACACTTCCATTCACGTCTCCGGACCCGAGTCCATGCGCCCACAGGAGCTGCTGGCACACCTCGGCAGGCTTCAGCGCTCAGGCATCCATCAAGAGTATGAGGAGCTCCGCAATGAACCGCCGCCTGGAACCTTCCACTGTGCACAGTGAGTTTACAGCAGCAGACATACGTTATCTGCTAAAGACTTCAGAGCTAACATTACAAGCATGGGAAAAGCAATGAATTTGTTTACTTTTACACCCTAAAACAATTGTCCTTGTTTAGGCTACTTGTGTTCATTGGGCAAATAATTATTGTGGACCTAAGCTCACACTACTAGCAGAAGCAGACAAAATGACAGTAATTTTTGTTAGAGCTGAAACAAATAGTCTAATCGACTAATTGATTTGTCAATTAAGAAAATTAATCGGCAACTAATTTGATTCATTTCAGTAATGTTTAAAGGAAAAAATGCCAACGATTTGATGGTTTCAGCTTCTCAAATGTGAGCATTCGATGTCTGTCTTTGTCATGTATGATAGTAAATTGAATATATTTGAATTTCTCACTGGTGGCCGTATAAAACAAGCTATTTGAATATGCCGCTTCGGGAAATTATAATGGGTAGAAATGAGTCCAACCTGGGACATCAGGTTTACTATTTGTAGATAGTCATTGTTAGGTATTTGGTAGAACCTGGCTACAGCAGTAAGAGTAATTAGTAATTTTTGGTATTATATGTCTACAGATCAGCCTACAATCAGGAGAGGAATCGCTATGGAGACGTGCTGTGCCTTGATCAAACAAGAGTTCGTTTGAAAGCCAGACGGAATGAGGTTGGTGCTTTTTTTTTTTTTAATCTACGTATTACAGATATCATTCATATCAAAAGAAAAAGACTGCCAGTTCCATTCATGACCACTCTCAGATGCCAAGAAATGTGCCAAGCTTCAACATTTTGAAAGGCTGCCACACTGCCAGTGTTCTGCTTTACAAGCTAGCTGGTATTTGTCCAGCCTGAGAAAGAGTTGTTGTGTTTATTCCTCCAAAATAATGCAATACTCCATCAGCTTGATGTAGACAACTGAGCTGTACAGTCTCATTCAATTCACATTTTAGTGTTTTCTTGAACTGACATGATATGCCTCAGGCTTTGCAAGGGTTGCTTCCATCTTAGTAACAAAGCTTTGTTGTTCTCACAGAGATCAGACTACATCAATGCGAGCTTCATGGACGGCTACAAACAGAGGAATGCATACATTGGTACTCAAGGTACAACACCTGTCTGTCACATATTTTTAGTTAATGCTCTCTGGATGGCTGAAGTATTTAAAGAGATACTTAAATATTCATGTGTGTTTATAGATGGATACATGGATGGTTACATTGATATTTTTGCCAAGATGTAATTTTGCAAACAAAAGGTCAAATTTATCCAATTTAATGTACCAGTTGGGTGTGGTCATTAGGCTAAAAGGTATGTAGGGGTGTGGGTTAGGGTGTTCTGAGCATAGCATTGGAAACTGACATATCAGCACAAGATTTAAACAAGGAGTAGCACCGAAAATGGTCAACTGCAATGGACCAAGCATTGAACCTTGTGGTACACCAATGTTAACCTAAGAGCATTCAGAGATGATGATTTGTGAAACATAGCAGAACATAAACCATGAGTGTGGGGCCATAAATGCCGGTGTCTTATGAGGTGGTGGAGATAATCGAAATTGCCTCTGTAATATTGTTTAGAATATCAGCATTCAGCTTAGTGTTTAACCAGAGATTTAATTATCACTCCTTTTGAGAGCGGATGGCAAAATGTATTAAGAGAGGCAGAATAAGCTGGTGGACCTATAGGTACTGGATGTATTACAAGACACACTGAGATCAATTTTGTGATTAAAGAACTGTTAGCAGTAAATGAAGAGCTGAAACCAAGGGAAGGGTCTCGAGTTAATTTTCACTACCATGTCATAAAGTAATGGTTGTCTTTATAAGTGTTTGGTACGAGTGTAGCTCATACACTGCTATTCTATGCAGTCAAACAGATATGCTTCATTACACTGATCACTGACTGAACTGAGGTAATTTTAATGTGCTTTGAATCTCCTGCTGTTGCTGTGTAGGACCACTGGAAAAGACCTACAGTGATTTCTGGAGAATGGTCTGGGAACAAAACGTGCTTGTTATTGTCATGACAACCAGGTAATTTGAGCTGATTTTTTTTTTTTTTAAATGCCAAACTAACTCATAATAATTCATAATAATAATTCATTCATAATTGTTTGTTGAGTCAAAAAAATGTGCCAGTTTCTCCTTTTAATGTTAGTCAGAATTAGAATTGTGACTTAAATTTATCTGATCAAGTATGTCCTGCCTCTGTGCTGCAGGACAGATGAGGGCAGCCGGAGGAAGTGTGGACAGTATTGGCCTCTGGACGAAGGGGGGCAGGAGGTCTATGGTCATATGGCAGTGGTTAACCAAAGGGTGGACCACCACACCCACTACAACCACACCACCCTCGAACTGCACAACACTGAGGTACAGCCATGGACCACTGCAAGAATATGTATTGCAACAGGAAAGTGCATACTGGGGAGGGTTTTCATGTAGCAATATATTCAGTTTGACTTGGGGAAAATAAAAAAAAAACATTATTTTTCAGGGGAAGTTCTGGCCAACAAATTGCTATGGTGACATCAATTTTCCTCTCTTCATTTGGGTCAGATAAAAGCAGGATAAGCAACGTAGCCCAGACGTCCTTCTCCTCCCTGAACCCTGCTGGAACTATTTCTTAGTCGGGCACAGTTACTTCATGGTGTCTTGTCATCACCATGAGGTACCAGAGATACCAGCAAAGACTCCAGGAAGTCACTGCTCCCGGTCAAGAGATAGTTCCAGCACATAACCCAATGTAAAACCACAACGTATCGTTTTTATATTTCTGTCTATGTGTGGATTAAACTTTGCACAGAGCCAAGCTAGCGCTTTCCCCTTGTTTCCAGTCTTTACTTTATGCTAAGCTAAGCTAAGCTAAACACTTGCTGGCTGTAACTTTATATATAGCGTACAGACATGAGAGTGATATTGTCATGCCGAGAGAAATATCAAACTATTCCTTTTAATGGCGCAATCAAGCCATATTTTTAGAGCAGAATGCAATTTTCAAAGTTACGGGTAATGTACAACATTACAGCATGTAACTAAAAATATTTTTTATCCATTCAGACATGTGAACAGAGACAAGTGAGTCATTTCCAGTACCTCAGCTGGCCCGACTACGGCGTTCCCACCTCAGCAGTGACTCTCATTGACTTCCTGGGAGCTGTGAAGAGACAACAGAGGAAAATGGTGAAGGCTTTGGGACTTCAGTGGACAGGCCACCCACTGGGACCCCCAATGGTGGTCCACTGCAGTGCAGGGATCGGGAGAACAGGTGAGATCCTGAGATTGTATTTTTCCAACAGCTTGACGTCTGATTATTGGCATTTACCATTATGTCTTCATCAAAAAAAATATTTTGTAAAACGCACATATTTCAGGGACTGAAAAATATTAGACACCCAGTTTTGAAATTATATTATGAGCGTCAAGGGTCGGGTAATATGGTTAACACAGAGTGGATGAGATTGTAAAGCTTTAGACCAAAGTTGAACACAAAAAGCCTCAATTAGCCTCAAGACAGTAATAACAATTGTGCTTCATGTCAATAACCCCTTCTTAAAAGTGTCACTGCTAACAAGCCTTGTTGTTGGCAGGTACCTTCTGTGCCCTGGACATCTGTCTGTCCCAGCTACAGGACGTGGGCTCACTAAACGTGTGCCAGACGGTGCAACGCATGAGAACACAGAGGGCCTTCAGCATTCAAACCCCGGACCAGTACTACTTCTGCTACAATGCCATTTTGGAGCACGCCCAAAGGCAGGGCCTGCTTCCAGCCAATCAGTGAGCTTCAGCCCTGACTTCCCAAACCAATCCATGAGCCCTGAGATTTCTGCAGTCAATCTGTTAACCCCAAGCCGTGTTGTGTGACCAATTAGTGAGCCCAGGAAAGTTAACTTCCTCACAGAAGCTGTCTTTTGAAACTAGGCCATTCTTCATTCGCAAGCCAGACCAAGACAAGACAGTGACACAAAAAGGCTTGAGTGTTGACATTATGATTATGATATGTATCAATGTGATAACATTCTCGCTTCCAACAATGTGACATTTTGTTTTTGCTGAACATATCTCAGAAAACACGTGGTGGCTTGAACAAACTGCTCTCGTGTTATGCAGTTTTGTGGTCTGTGGTCAGGCACATTGGGTGAAGTGATGGAGATAATGTTCGTCAACCTTTTGTTTATTTATTTGCAACTTTAAACTGACGGTTTAGGGGACCTTAAAGGAGTAGTTCACCCCAAAATAAAAATTCAATCATTATTCACTCATCCTGAATCAGTTAAAACTCCACTAAAGTTTGTGTGACTGCAAAACAATGAAGTTTTTTTTGTAGCCAAATGAGGCATAGTTACTGTACACGGACAATATCTTGGTCAGATGCATGAAGTAACCACTGTAGTTCCATGCCAAGTGCTTAACTTTTATGTTTTTTTATGTACACATTGTATTTATTGGCGTTTCAAGTGACATGGGTGAGATATAAGTTACTGACACAATTTTTTCATTTTGGGGTGAAATGATCCTTTAACTACAAGTAAGTATACCGTTTTCATTCCAAACAGGGAGCTTGATCTCCACTGTCATGCAACAATAAAAGGCTTTAGTTAGGTAAGAGTTTTTACACCTCCTGTGCCCAGGATATATTGCGTTCACTGTAGTGCATTTTTAGCACATGGTATGTGTCACGTAGATGGTACGAGCTAGTTCTGCATAGTCTCAGGAGTGTCATGCTGAGCACAAGGAGGTGAAACTGCCCAACTTGTTGCCAAAAAACAACTAAAGTCAAAACGTCTTTTGCCAAGAAATTGATGTATTCCTTTGAGGTTGTATGAAGCAGTCTCCTCTGCCTCAGTAAATATGGCAGTAAAGAGGTGTAAAGCACATCCAAAATGATCAGGCCGTTACATCCCCTCTGTGATCTCTCATTAAATTGCTGTCTGGCCGCCTTTGCTCACTAGCAGTGCCATCATGCTTTAGTGATTGTGGGAATGTATTGCTAAGCGCCCACACACATGCACACGCAAACATTTTAGAGCAGTCTGCCGTGACTATGCCATTGAAGCGTACATCCGTGGAAGTCATCAGTTAAGACCTCATGAGTAGTGCAATACTGTTTTTTTTTTTGTTTGTTTTTTTACACAAATCATGTCTTAGCACTTTTAGATAACTATTCCCAATGTGCTCTGAGATTAGTCATCATGGCGATAGGATGGGATGGCAAATAAAATTACTCAATAGTAATTCTGTAGGTCTACATGTGATGCTGGGATAACTTGATTGTTATTGTTAAAATTTAGTAATGCTTAAATATAAAACATTTAGTGACATTTTGGACTTACTGTAAACATCTGCGTAGAGCTTTATTGGGACAAATCAAGAGGATTTTACAGGGAAACCAGAAATGAATGATAGAATAGCTGAATAAGCATGCACAAAATCTGTGCCTACACCCTATAAAGTCCTTCTTGGGCACTTGAGAGTCAGAAATTTTGTCTGGAGTATATGTTCATTATTATTGTGTTACTTTAAGTTCTACAGACTGTGGTTGTAATCAGTGATTTCATCTGGTCCCAGTATCTTGCCATTATAATAGAGTACATGTACAAAAACTGAGTGTCTGTGTCATACGTTGCATTATGTTGTTGCCGGGTGAAAAAAAAAAATGTGTTCTTTACTACAGAATTCATATTGAATTTGCTTGTAGTGAAGCATTTTTAAGTCTGCCATCCTCATGCACTCTGATTTTAGAATTATTTTTCCTTTCAATGATGGACGCAAAATGTGCCCTATTTTATTTTTCTATTGTATTCAACAACTGTTTTCATACGATTACCCAGGATATACAGTTATCTACATTAATTTTATATTTGTTCTATTATAACCTATTACTTTATCATTCGTATGACTATTGAATCAAGCTATACTGTATTAAATACAAACTATGTCAACGTATGTGTTTGTAAAGGTGTGTGTTTGTTGGCATACTAAGCTGATTTAGTAGAACTACCCTGCAGTTTTTTGGGAATGTAATGTTTCTCATTTTCCAATCAGAGTTTTTTGATTATGGTTTTTCCATTTGGCAATCACAGTTTGACTGTCTTGTATACTATCATACATTTATTAAGACTTCTCTAAAGCAAGGTGTAAAAAAGAAGTGTAAACTGTAAAGAACAGGAAATGCACATATGGAGAGATAAGAAGTTAAATTTAATGTCAGTAAAATAAAATCAAAAGGGGGCAAGATGAACGATGTATGAATCGGGTTTTACATGTTTTAATAAGTTACTTTAAAGCTGCACTAATCAATATTTTTATATTAACAATGAGTCAAATGACAAAGCGTAAGTGTGACCCGTCTCTGCAGTTCCCTTCAGCTCAACATAGCGTTTTAGCGTCTTTCAGCTGGTTGTTTTGGTTTTACAGCCCACAACTTTACTGTTTTGGTTCACTCTCACCGCTCTCAAGCTCATTTCCAGTTGCAGCAGGCAGCTGTTTTCAGCAAAAAAAAGCTCTAATAAACCCACCTGTCCAGCGCCAAACGGTGGACAGGCCAAGCTAGCAATTCCATATTGCTTCCATATTGGGCAAGAGGGGTCACAAATGAGTGTAAAAAATTATGTGAATCATATGCTAATTGTATGCAATTAAAAGCCTATCAAGACACGAAAGGAGGGAATATCTTTTGGAAGAATGAACACCAAATTCAGTGCAGTCACTCATCTGTATCTACATTCATCACAATTCATTTAACACTTAAAAGATCCTTATCAAAAATGTGTTCAAAAACAAATCGGCCGGTACCGTATCAGATTTTATTATACCTAAATATTTATCGCTCTTGGTCTCAATAATCCATATCAGCGAGGATCTGTATAAAGTAGATGAGACAATGGATTTCAAGCTTTCTACACATCTTACACTGAATCTAACCTAAACCAAATTCAACTCTTATTACAAGGCAAGGTAATGATTACCAGTCATTTCAGCTGACAACTAAAGGTCCAAAACATCACTTTTCTCTTAAAATACAGAGCTGGTGGTTGCAGTAGTACTCCTAAACTGCTGCATACACTCAACAAATACAGTGAATTTAGCTAGGCTGTGGGGTTTACCACCGCACCAAAGAGAGGAGTGTAAGCAACAGCACTGAAAAGGGAATACCCACAAAATGATGTGTACTCCCAGTACGTTGAAACACTGCAACTGCGAAGCATGCTGGGAGCTGAATTCAGCAGCGTGTGGGTATTTCTCTCTCAACAATGCTTATTTTTGGGTGTGGTATGATGTCATCAGGGCAAATTATTGCTCTATATTGCAGCAGTAAAGCTTACCGAGGGTAAGATTCAGTGTATGCATATTCCTTACATTTAATATTGATCTCATTTTAAATGTTGTTTGGCTAGTAGACACTGTTTTCTCTCCTTAGAAACAGTCAAGTATGAAATTGCTAATTTATGTTTTTATCTGGCAGAATCCTCTCAAATCGAGATTGCCATCCATCGTCAGCCTTATTAGACAGCGTCCCTCTTGTCTTAATGGAGCACCGTTAAAAGGATCACTGTGTCAATCTTCAAACTTATTTTATTTTTATCACTGCATCACAGGCCCTGAATCCTACACCTGATGATATGGTTACAGACTAACAAGAACGATTCATTTGAGATCCAAAACCTCTAATCATCCTCTTTACCGCATGAAACAAAAGATGCTGAAACCAAGAAAACAAACTTTGAATCAAGAAATCTGTTTTTTTGTTGCTACTGCTCAGCCTTTGACTGCATCAGTCTGGGACCAGGTACGCAGAAAAAGCCTGAACATCTTTGAAACTATACATTTTAACCACATGATTCGCAGGAGAAAACAAAAGCACCACATTGTGTGTAGCTATACTCTATAAGAAGCCATCTTTACATAGTAATCAAGTTATATGTGTACCTGTTTAGCCAATGCATCTAAGATTGTCCTTCATTAATCAGTTCAACAATGTATATTCACTGGAATCAAACATATGTATCATCAATATAGTGATAACTTCCATTTAGCCAATAAATACACTTTATACACTCTATTTAATTCTTTCCAAGTGCTCACTACATATGAGACTGGACAGACATGGGTGTAAACTGCAACTTGACTGGTTGGCGGAGGCATGCAACCGCAGCGGGGCGGTAATTCTAGTTGGTTTGGTTATTTGGTTTTGGTTTGTCGTTTACGCAGAGCTCTGAGTTGTTTATTTTGTTTGTTTTCTCAAGGAAAGGAAGGAGTAGACATGTAGTTTCCCAACGTAAAGGACAGAATGGGGGGGGGGGACAAGAAGTGAACTAACAAACTGAACCTGTCTCAAACTATTTGGACTAAGAAAAAAACAGAGAACCGCACTATGTTCAGTGTTACTGTTAAATAAATGCCAGCTATATGTTCTGAGTAAGCTGAGCAGGTGTTCTGGTATCTTCATTCCTCTTCTCCTTGAAAAGTACATGAGCACATATCACTCCATAGTGTGCTAAGGAAGTGCTTACATATCAAAACAAATGTAGCCTCGTGGAGTAAAAAGTTTAGCAGAGTAGAAGACTAACATCTAAATACAGAAAATTACTTTCCACCACTGTTCCCAGTCATTTTCTTCCACTGTAAAGAGCTTGAGTTTGGATGGTAGTCGTGCCTACACAGCTTTTATCAAATGGAGACTATGCTGTTTCACTGACGCTGCCTCGGTTTTAGCGGGTGATATTCAAAATAAAATGACGTGTATCGTAGTGTGCGCCAATGCCAACGGAGGGGGGCGTCTCCAACTATTTTGTTACAAACACGAATCCGGAGTAAGGAGTCTTTTTCCTGGGTATGTAACAGCTGGTTAAACTACATAATATTTTACAGTATTGCTGCTATAACACGTGAAACGATGTTTGTTTCGAGTCGGGAAGCGTTTAGTGGTCAGTCGCGCCTTTTGTGTCTTTAAATGAATTGAAGGGGGGCTTTTTAATGGTCGTAAACGGCTACAGAATAGCCCCCCAAAAAAACCCATAACGTGGTAGATGGCCAAATCTGCAGGACGTCATTTTGTCGGCTAGTAAACAATCTCCCCCCCTCGGGCTTTGGGATGATAGTCTGAGGCATCCCGCTGTCTGGAAGTCGAAACATTTTGTCTGCAGCGTTGTGTGAGCATGTAACGCTAATGGATCTGTGGGAGGGGGTTTGTTGTGGTGAGACAGGTTAGACATTTTACTCCCGACTATTGAAGTAAACAAAGAATATGATTTAAGAGCGCGGTCGTCCTCTGTGCAGGAAAATGGGGCTGATCGCCTGCGTTTTTTTGTTGTTGTTGTTGTTGCGGAGAATGGCGTGGCTCCGCCGTGCCGATGTGTTTTCATGAAGCGACGCCGTAGTTCCCGTTTCGTTTGACTTTGGCATTGTTTAGTAAGGGCAACTGGATCAGCTCTTGCCGCCGAGAAAAGATGCAGTGTTTAGCCGCCTAGGCCCTACCTACTTCACCGTGCCCAGCCACCAGCGTTCACGCAAAAGCGTCAATTACCAGATGATGCGTTTTAGTGCCATGAACCTTTTGTTTGGAGAGTGCAGCCTGCAAATTACCCAGAGTGCACGGGCTAGCTGATCCTCCTAACCGTGTAGTTCGGTGTTGTGTGGGATCTCCACAGCCCGCACTGCGTTGTCCCGCATGCTTTTGCACAAAACTTGAAAAAAACATACTTGTTAAGCTGCCAAGAAATACTCTTATAGTGTGCGTTTAAAGCATTAAAACCAGGCGTGTTGTTAGTCAAATGGTGGTTTCGGTCTCTTTGCAGAGAGGCACGCAATTGTGTTGGGGGAAACCAGTCGGGATAGTGGAGTAACATTACTATACGTGTGTGCTGCAGCCTACGGTCTCTGCTGAATCCTCCGCCTGTGCTGGAAGGAGGAATCCCGGGCTGGCGTTGCAGCTCCGCCTGTCGTGGGCGAGGGTTTATTTTGGAAGTTCCACCTTTTTGGGATTTGTAATGACGGCTGCATGCAGTGATTGGCTGACATGTCCACAAAGAGGAGGGACACAAGTGCAAAGGCAGACTCCCTCCTACAAAGTCACGTGTTACCAAACTCCAGGAAGTAGCTAGTTCTGTAGATAGATCTCAATACATCCGATAGATTGATGGATAAGACACTCAATCTCTAAATATATCCAGTGATAGTGCCTGGTAATTTGCTAGTGCAAGTCTAGTCAATACTGTGCATTTTGTTATATTGATATGGCAAGGTGCTTTGTTGAGTAGATGCTGAAAGTAACTATACAGTGAATCTATGTACAGGTATGCAATATACACAAGGCTGGATTACCAACCGGGCAAAGTTGGCAGCTGCCCCGGGGGCCCCAAAAGTCCCGGGTTCACTGTGTGTTCATTTATTTTTGGTAAACTGATTCCCCAAAAATGTCTTTATTTATTACACCACTAAAATGCAATGCATTACTACGCAATCTTGTGATTCTCCTGTCTTGCAGAGGAACCCTGTGTCAAAATATAGTTTTAATATCTTTATTAGTTTAGTTTATATTATGCTCACATGGTGCATTTTCACACTCTACATGCAATTGTGTTTCAGCAAATTAAACCTGGGGCCATGTAATATTCCAGTACAGGAGTACTATTTGTTTTGGGAGTCTTTGTGCAAAATATTATGAAGCTGCTATCTATTAGTGTGCTGTGTGCACCGTACTTGATGTAAACTTGGAACGGGGGCCCAACGGTAAATCTTTGCACAGGGGTCCACAAATAGGTTAATCAGACCATGAATTTATACACAACACAATACAAAAAAATCCCAGTTGTGGTTATGATGGAAAGTATTTATTCAAAATTCATTATTGAATAAACATATATATATATATATATATATATATATACACATGAATGTACATGTATGTTACCAGTTTGTTTTTGTTTAAGGGGAAAATAGAAGAGCCTGATGCTTCACTGTCAGAAGAAAGATCTGCTCACTTAAGCAACAGACAATGATTACAGTCGCCTGACTACAATTATTAGCTATTACTATTGTTATTAATAGACGGAAAGTGTGTGTGTTTGTGTGTACTGGGGGAGAAGTGGAAGTGGATTTTTCCAGTCAAGTTTTGATGTGTATATTAAGACATACACGTTTCATACACTATTGCTCACCATACCTAATGCAAGCTTTTTTTATTACTGAAATACAAAAAGGAAAAGGTTGCAGGACTAGTTAAAATGAATATATGCAGACAAAGTGGAATGTAAATTCTTCAGTAGTCAAAAAAACAACATGAAAAGTATCATTTGAAGACATGACAACACACATTTACATTGACAGGGGTCTTACAGCACAATCATACAGTTACCTAAAATATTATACTGCCCAATAGTAAGCGGGACTCTTCTCACTGCTGGCATTGTCGCTCCTCAAGTCAAAATGGGCGTGCTTGGTAACTGTGCTATAAATCCTTGATTGACAGTTCAGATTCACAGCCCGGGACCGTCGCCCCGCCCTTCTGTGGAGCCTCTGAACGAACTGACCAATGGCGCCTGCCGGGGGGCGGGACTACATCTGAAAACCCCGCCTCCCTCCACAGCTAACCGAACGGCGATTGTTTTCCTCTCTCGGGGAGATTTCTACTTTGCAGACCACAGCTTGAATTGTTTATTTTAAAATCACACGCCACTGATAAGTTGCTTTTAGCACATACGTCACTTTGGTATCTCTCCTAGCCAGAGGTGTAGCGGTTAACCCACAAATAACGGATTATCAAAGCATCATTTGGGATCTTCAGCTATTTAGGAGAGGGGTGAGTTCAGCTGAATTCATTCAGCAAGCTAACACAGCTAGCTACCTACCGTTAGCAGACGTTTTAAGTGAACCGCACGAGGAATCGAGGTTTCTTTGCATGTCACTCACTCGTAACTAGACCTGATATGAGAACTCTAATAAATCGATAGCTAATGCTCGCTTCAGATAGCCTGTTTCAGCAACAGCGAACCAGATCGCTGATGGTTAGCTGCATGTGCTTCCCTGCTAGCCCCGGACGGTGCTCGGTGTCGGGCTACTCATGTTGTTTACATTAGCTAGCAGCTAACTGGCAGCTCACAGCCCCTGTCGACAAAATAAGTTCTCGGCGTAGTTCTTAGAAAAAAACGCTTTCACATACTTTTAACATGGGTTGGCATTCAAACGGCTAGCAAGTCAGCCACTTTCCGTGCTTACCTGCTTGAAATGGAGTGTAATTTGCTGCACTCCTGCGCCACGCTCTAAATGGCGGGCGTGGGGAAAGCGTCGTGCTGTAACTCGAGGTCGGTGCTTGTGTTGCCAGGCCATAAAGGGGATGGTGAATCGCTGTTGTCGGCTAACGACTCTTAGCATGTAGCTAGCAGACATAACTGTATTTGCCGCTGCGTGACTATAGTGAAGTTGAACTATCTATAAATACTGCTGCCTCGCTTTCTTTGGCCGCGGCTGTTAAAAGCGAGGATTTTTGTTGGTGAACAGCTCCGCTGGCGGAAGACCGAGCGTCACTCAGTACACGGGCACTTCAGTTTGACAGTCATTGTGTCACTTTTGCTCGATATTCGGGTTTTGAAACTTAATTTATTCTCCCCCGACGGGTTTCCAGCTTTGTCTTTCCATAACGCCATTCATTCAGATGCTCAGCAGTTGTTGCTGTCTTGAGGAAGTTGTGAATGGCAAACTGACTCCCACGTTCCCACAGCACCTGTTTGTTGCATCGGTGACGTAGCCTGTCTGTATTTCATTGGCTACGGGGACTGCAAGTTGTACATTCAGTACATGCTAACATTTAGATGCATTTAAGATGTGCTTCTCATTTTAAGTCATCGCTTTAGCACTGACTGAGCGCCTCACTGCGTTGACAGTATAAGGAAGGCATTGTGGGGAAATGGTAGGAAATTTGTGCGCAACATTGTGCAGTATACACCAATTCTTTATCATGTATAGGCCCCCACAAACTGTTGTTGAGATTTGATTCAACTTTAAGCAGAACACAAGTCTTCAATGAATGAAACTATTCTTTATAACAAGGAGGGTGAAGTGTATGAAAGGCAATAATCCCCTGATTTTTTTTAGTGGGCCTTTTCTGAGAGTTTTTCCACTTTATCAAATCAAATTTAACTTTATTATCTACACAGTATTATTTACACAAAAGTAAACCAAATAAAACAACTAAGACATTCCATGAAAGCTGTACATGTTGTTTCCAGGTGCTCTGTCTTGTACATTCTCGCTCCCTATCTGCTTACTTTTACCTAAATATCCTTCCTCCAATCTGCTCATGCACGCACATAGTTTCCTCATTTTCATGCTGTTGCTCCACCATCTCTGCGACAGTCCTTTGGTGACGTAGCTGCTCTGTTACGTATGCAGCAGGATGGAGCTTCAGGTTTCGGGGCTGATCAGCACATCTCTTGTGTATACAACTCTGGGCTTGGAGAGGCTCAGGACATCAAGTTCAGATGAAAGCGTAATCAGACACTTGAAGTCAGTCTAGTGACATGCACAGACTTAATCTTCTGTCAGTGTAACCTTCGCGTAGTTCCTGAAAAAGACATCCACATATATATAACACACATTGTATAACACACATTAAAACTCACAAGTTAGTAAATCAATACGGTCCCAAGTAGTCAGAAGTGGTGTGTAGAGACCATAAAATAATTTTCTTCCTAAGCAAAACAACAGAAGTGGCTAGCTGGCACTGTGTGTATCCATAAATTCACAGTAAAAAAATATTGCCGTATGTTCCTCAACAAATTATTGAAAGTCAAGAGGCTGAATTAATGGATTCTGATAACTTGACATATCTGCCAGTGTGAAATAGGGTCCATATGCTCCTTATTCCCAGGTCTCTCAGCTCTTACGAGAATGAGTTCATAATGAAGCGGCGACTGGAGGATCAGGAAACGGTTTTTGCGTCCCAGCAGCGGCGCCTCGCTGGCAACGCGGAGGCTTTCCAGCATCGTGTCCTGGCCCCTGCTCCAGCCCCAGCTGTGTATGAGGCCGTGTCTGACAACATGCAGCCCACAGCAGGCGTCCAGTACTCCGTCCCCCAGGGATACCAGGTATGCTCGGCGTGTCCACTGCAGATTTCTTTTAAGCTTACTGTGTTTTAGAGTTTAAACTAGGTCAAATACAGCAGTTTTTAGTCACTTGTCACTCATAACTGAGGCTGTCATTTTAACCCCTGTCAGTTCGTGTCTCTGCTTTCCCAGGTTCCCACCGTGGCCCAGAACAGTGGTGGGCACGGGCACACTCCAAGCCCAGCCGTCCATGGCGGGTCCCACCACCACAGCCCGGCAGTCCAGTCCCATGGGCCCTCAGTGATGTCAGGGCACAGCCACACGGCTGCTCCTCAAGCCTCTGCACAGGGCCAGCAGCAGTTCCAGAGGCTCAAGGTCAGTCAGCCCGTTTTATTATGACAGGTTTTTGCAGATGTCACATCCCACGCCAAACCTGCAAATGTCAGAGTTTTTGTGCCAAAGAAGTTATTAAATAAATATACAGACATTATAAGAAGTTTTAGGACAATTGGTTTATTTTTAGCCCATTTAATGTTTAGTTGATTTGTTGTTTGCTGGTAGTTTAAGCACATTTTCTAGTTGGTTAAATGACTTGTTCACCCTAATCACAAAACATCAGATTTTCCCCTTTAACCCTGGTTGTACCTAGCCATGCAGGTGGTTCATTGTGGTTCACAGGGAAGCATTTAACCAAAAGTATGCTGTAGTAAAGAACTTCTAATTAAATTCTGAATTATTTACTGCTTTACTCCCACTATCTCTCTTACTGTAAGAATGTTTGGTGTTAAATATCGGAATCAGGGCGCTGCTGCCAAGAATGAGTGTAGAAGAAAAACAGATTGGCAGATTTGATGAAACTGACTTTCCCTCTTCTCTGTCCCTAAGGTGGAAGATGCTTTGTCCTACTTGGACCAAGTGAAACTGCAGTTTGGCAACCAGCCTCAGGTCTACAATGACTTCCTGGATATAATGAAAGAGTTCAAGTCTCAAAGGTGAGGCCACTGTTGGATTTTACAGAAAAACACCTAAAGTCGGGCAACCTTCTAGTTCAAAATCTACATTTTATGAGTTCTTACTCTTTCAGTCGTACCTTGGACAAGAGTGTCATGGTACAATTAATTTGCTCAATGCAGTACTACTACTAATAATAATAATACTGATAATTAGCTTGTCTGTAACTTGCAGAAGCACAAGGATAAACTAATATTTGGTCTGCAAATTCCATTCAGATTTTTTGCAAGATACAATTATTATTTGACCAGAAGGATTCCCATGTGTCCCAAAAAACATGAAAAGTTTTTAACTAGTCTTTCAATCCTTTTTGCCCCCATGAAGATAATTAGCACGTTTTCACTCTCCCCATCTGCTGACAACAACCAGACTGTTATTCCTGTCACAGATGGTAGCTACACGTTGGCGTTTGTTCAGAACAATCTAAAGTTCAAAGGTTACGAGCTGTTCTTGGTTTGGTAAAAACTCTTAATGCCCCACGGCGTTGGCAGCTTTTGAATGCACTCTGAGTCACATCCCAAGGTATAGCAGGATCACAGTTGATGCAAGACAGTTCTTTATTAGTTTATTTGTAAGGGACAAGTTGACAGTTGCAAAAGCAGTGCCCTGTGTGCTGAATGCGTGTATATAGACAAAGCTAATTTCCAACACCAGGCATTGATAGTTCAAGCAATCATTAAAGTTACATGTTACAGTTTAAAATCTAGCCTGCAACATTGGTTCACTTTGTTGGCTTGTGTTTTCTCCTACATATACCAGGTGCTGATAAAGTTCAATATAGTATAAAGTGAATGACAGAATATAGATATGACAGTCAACTGGTTAAACCCTTCACTGACCTATAAATCAGATCCTACACATTGAACCTCGTTTCTTTTATCTTTTTAGTAGTGTTATCACTCCTTCCCTCACCAACAAAACTTCACAGACAAGCAAACTTACATTTGTTGAGTCAGAGTTATTCATGTAAATAGTGTTGCCGCAATAAAAGAGCTTGTTTGGCTTGTATCTATGTTATGTTTATAAGTAAAGTGATCAACAGGACAACAGGCAGAGTGGATTTGAATTCTTTCTGTCCCTTTTTTTGTTCTTCCAGTATTGATACCCCCGGGGTCATCAGCAGAGTGTCGCAGCTCTTCAAAGGTCACCCCGACCTCATTATGGGCTTCAACACCTTCCTGCCACCCGGCTACAAGATCGAGGTCCAGAACCACGACCTGGTCAACGTGACCACCCCCGGTCAGATCCACCACATCACCCCGCATGGCATTTCAGTCCAGAACATCCCCATAACAGGAGCAGCTACCCAACATCAGGCCCAGCTCCCGTCTGCTGCCACCGCCACCACCACCGCTCCGCCCCTTCTGACGCAGCCCACCCCTGCCAAGATGAGCAAGGTGAGTGACTGATGGACGCCAGTAGAGTTGTAAAAACAAAAAATATTGTTATTCCCATCTATACATATATACATCGAGTCTTGCTCAAGTAAAACATAAAAATCGAGTGTTTTGTGAGGCAGCACCTGGTGAAATACCCCTAAAACCTTCAATGTGTGGCCTTTCCCAGCCCCTTCAGCCCCAGGCGTTGACACCGAGCAGTCAGAGCAATCCGTCCATCCCTGCGTACACCTCTCCTCGCTCCCCGCCCATGCAGCTCCACCCGCCACTCAGCGGGACCCCCACTGGGCCTCCCATTCAGAATAACCAGCCTGTGGAGTTCAACCACGCCATCAACTACGTCAACAAGATCAAGAACCGCTTCCAGGGCCAGCCCGACATCTACAAAGCCTTCCTGGAGATCCTCCACACGTACCAGGTCAGTGCCATAACTGGGACCTTAGTGATGCTTTGGCATGAAGTACGCATGTTTCTGTTGCTAATGTGAGATGTTGGAATTACAATTAACACAGCTGCAAACTGTGTTAATTGCCTTCAAATGATATATATCATTTGAGACACAGTAGTTTTGGGGAATTTTACTGTTTCTCCCACTTTCCCAGAGTCAGAAACTAATAAATACCATAGGACAGACCTTCATTTATGTATTCAGTAACCTTACAGTAAACTTGTGTTCGTCCATTACAGAAGGAGCAGCGTAACGCTAAGGAGGCTGGTGGGAACTACACGCCGGCTCTGACGGAGCAGGAGGTGTACGCTCAGGTGGCCAGGCTCTTCAAGAACCAAGAGGACCTGCTCTCAGAGTTTGGGCAGTTTCTCCCTGATGCCAACAGTTCAGTGGTGAGCAGAGTCATAGTATAAAGTAGACCCTTCTCTTCGCTTTAGTTCAGATGTACTAGAAGAAGAAGATACTTCAAGTATGGAGTAAAAGAGTTACTTTTAGTATGTGCTGTGTCTTAATAGGTCTTGTTTAAATACTTTGTTTTCATTATATTATATGAGTGGGTATATTTTCTGTGCTTTTTCAGCATTTTTTTTAGTTCTGGAGATCCAGAGTTGAACAGAGCGTATTCGTGTGCCCTCGTCTTAATCAGTCTTGTCGTGTATTCTCCATAGCTGTTAAGTAAGACCACAGCTGAGAAGGCAGAGTCTGTACGGAACGACCACGGCGGTACTGCCAAAAAGCTGCAGCTCAACAACAAACAGAGGCCCAATCAGAACGGCTGCCAGATCCGTCGTCATCCAACCCCGGGGACCACACCCCCCGTCAAGGTGCATACATGCATTCTCACATACTGCTGAAGCTATAGTCGACTCCTGTTCCCTTTTTTATTTCCTTGTTTCACGTCTGCAATTGTTAGATTGTTTTTGCGATTATTGTCTTCTCATTGCTACTTTGGTAATGCTGCAGAAGAAGCCCAAGTTACTGAATTTGAAAGATTCCTCCGTGGCAGAGGCCAGCAAGCATGGAGTCGGAACAGAATCTCTGTTCTTTGAGAAGGTGAGTTTTTCGTAGCAAACAGTCGTTAAATGAAAGGATATGAACACATGATATGAAGGAAGAAAACAAATCATTAAGACTCAGATTTTAGGGTATATTATCAAGAATTCCACTTAACCTCAGACAGTAATACTGTCA
Source organism: Macquaria ambigua (assembly GCA_008360985.2). Classification (NCBI taxonomy): domain Eukaryota; kingdom Metazoa; phylum Chordata; class Actinopteri; order Centrarchiformes; family Percichthyidae; genus Macquaria; species Macquaria ambigua. The sequence goes on from VMKM01000500.1 coordinate 273,764, forward strand.
ATACTTTTTATATTGATTGTTTTATCAAATATGTGTTGCTTTGGAATGCATAAGAAAAAAATACTACCTAATCTAATATAATTTTAACATGTAACCTGTGAAAATATTGTAATAGCGAAGTATGTAAGACTTCAGTAAAGTAAAACTCTCCAATATGACTAAAGATAACTACAGCTGAGTTATGCTAAAGTATTGTGGTCATTTTATGTGGCTCCACTCGGCTCTTCTTATGTCTGTTTCTCACCACAGGTGCGCAAAGCCTTGCGAAGTGCAGAGGCCTACGACAACTTCTTGCGGTGTCTGGTCATCTTTAATCAGGAGGTGATCTCCAGGGCTGAACTAGTGCAGCTAGTGCTGCCCTTTTTAGGGTGAGGACTCAGTCGTCTTACCTGGAAAATGACATAAATGTTGTTTTCACAGTACACTGCATGTATCATACATGTGTTTTTCACTTCAATGTGTTATACAGAAAATTCCCAGAGCTGTTCAACTGGTTTAAAAACTTCCTGGGATATCGGGAAATGTCCCACATCGAAACATACCCTAAGGAACGGGCCACCGAGGGCATCGCCATGGAGATTGATTATGCTTCCTGTAAGAGACTAGGCTCCAGTTACAGAGCCCTGCCCAAAAGCTACCAACAGCCCAAGTGCACCGGCAGAACTCCACTTTGTAAAGAGGTAAGAGCAACACTCAGGAAAAGTTGAGAGGGAAACAAAAAGTTTTAGAAAATGCCATAAACTATGGCATATAACTATATTTCTGATTACTGAACTCCAGTTGTCATATCTCTATCCAATCAATAAACATATCCAACTCAGTGATTTAACAAAAATATGTAAATGTGGACACTGGCAAGCATTTGCATGACAATTGCTATTGAGGACAATGTGCAAAAACTTATCAGGCAGATGTTACATGTGAATAACAGTGGGAGTCGGATACTTTTGAAGCCTTTTAGATCAGTCATTGTCTTATATTTATTGGCATCATTTGACTTCAGCTCCGCATTAATAAGAGTGTGGACCTTAAAGATGACACGGTGTTTGTCTCTGCCGTGTCCAGGTCTTAAATGACACCTGGGTCTCCTTCCCCTCCTGGTCTGAGGACTCCACGTTTGTCAGCTCCAAGAAGACTCAGTACGAGGAGCATATCTACAGATGTGAGGATGAGCGCTTTGAGGTGAGCAGGAACATTAAACATTTACGACCTGTCTGTTCACGTCACCAGAGGAGTGATGCCCCAGGATGAAAAGTAATTTATTCCAATAGATGTTACATTTTCCTCTTCCAGCATTTCTGTCTTTCTCATCTTTGTCCTAAAACATCCCTGAACAGACTTCTGAATTACTGTAGTGACATTTTTCATTTGTGCACTGTAGCAGATGAGAATATTTGAAAATCAAGAAACATAATACACCAAACAAAATAAACGACATGCACACACACAGCAATGGATATTAGAACTGCTGTGTTTTCTTTCCCACAGTTGGATGTAGTACTGGAGACCAACTTGGCTACCATCAGAGTCCTGGAGACGGTGCAGCGGAAGCTGTCCCGCATGTCTGCGGAGGAGCAGGCCAAGTTCCGCTTGGACAACACGCTGGGCGGCTCGTCGGAGGTCATACACCGCAAGGCCATCCAGAGGATATACGGAGACAAGGCGCCCGACATCATCGATGGCCTGAAGAAAAACCCGGCTGTTTCTGTCCCCATCGTGTTAAAGAGGTGGGAGTCGAACCAGCTCCTGAATCATGATCTGTTACACCTCATATTGTTTTTATTTCTTTTAATTCATTAATAATTTAATTGATCTGTGTATTTGGCAGATTTTTAGTTGAGAGATTGTTCTTTAGAACTGCAACAATAAGTTGATTAATCAATTAGTCAATTGAAAGAAAATTAATCACCACCTATTTTGATAATAGATTAATCGTTTCAGTCAACAAGCAAAAAAGTTAAACATTTGCTGGTTGTAGCTTCTCAAATGTGAGGATTTGCTACGATTAATCAATTAATTGTAAGAATAATCAGCAGATTAATCAATAATGAAAATAATCGTTAGTTGCAGCCCTATTGTTCTTTAACTAGAAGGTTTCAGGTTTGATCATGTAGTATGGTGAAGCATCAGTAAGGTACACACATGCTAAAACACCAACTCTGTTTACATAGTGCAGTAAACGTGTGTACACCAGCTTCTTTTGGGCCCAGACTGAGGTTATTAACCCCAGCTTATGAACCCACTAATCCACACGGAAGGAAAAGCCTATATGATGTTGGAGTGGTGGATTAAAAAATGTCCATTGCTGCGAAAGGATTTGAAAAAAGAAGTCACTCCTTTTAACAGAATTTAAAATTTTGTACTGCTGCCTGAAATGCACAGTGTTGGAGCAGATGGTTCTGTCTTGTGATGATGCGAAGTAACAAAAGCGTCACCAAAATGCTCTGACACCTTTGCTGTAGTTTGAGTGTGAAAGTTGCAGATGTAAATTTAAAATGTCATTAAAGGTATTGTGAGTTTGTGTGTACATTTCTTGACGTTGCCTTCTTTTCTAACCAGACTAAAGACCAAGGAGGAGGAGTGGCGGGAAGCCCAACGAGGCTTCAACAAGATCTGGAGGGAGCAGAACGAGAAGTATTACCTCAAGTCTCTCGACCATCAAGGCATCAACTTTAAACAGAATGACACCAAAGTGCTTCGATCCAAGTCCCTGCTGAATGAAATCGAAAGCATTTATGATGAGGTACATTCAACAGAAAATATGGAATAAAACATTAATTTACCAAGTGCCATTGTTAGCATTGAAACTCTATCTCAAATAGGAATAAACAGGAGACTGTAGAACTACACCTTCATTTCAAGGTCAGCGTCACACAAAATCTTATATTCCATGCATCCAAAATGCTGACATTGAACTGTTTTTGCTCTGCAGCGCCAGGAGCAGGCGTCTGAGGAGAACGCCACTCCACCCACAGGCCCCCACCTGACGCTGGCGTACGAGGACAGCCAGATCCTGGAGGACGCAGCGGCGCTCATCATCCACCACGTCAAGCGGCAGACCAGCATTCAGAAGGAGGACAAATACAAGATCAAACAGATCATCTACCACTTCATCCCCGACATGCTGTTCTCTCAGCGCGGCGAGCTCTCCGACGTGGAGGAGGAGGAGGAGGAAGAGGAGATGGATCTGGAGGAAGGCGCTTCCAAAAAGCACAACGGCGTCCCCGGCAGCAGGAGCCCCTCCAAGTCCAAGCTGCTGTTCAGCAACACGGCAGCGCAGAAGCTGCGCGGCTGTGACGACGCCTACAACCTCTTCTACGTCAACAACAACTGGTACATCTTCCTGCGACTGCACCAGACGTTGTGCTCGCGTCTGCTGCGGCTGTACGGGCAGGCGGAGCGGCAGATCGAAGAAGAGGTCAGAGAACGAGACTGGGAGAGGGAAGTCCTGGGAATGAAGAAGGAGAAGAACGACAATCCAGCCATCCAGCTGAGACTGAAGGAGCCCAGTGAGTAACAACAGACCCCTGCATGTTTTCTATGTTCCTAATTAACTGTCTTGTGTTTGTCTCCTATTGAGAACAGAGCATAAATCCTGTTTCCATTGACTTTTGTTCAACATTTCTGCTCTCTAACACATAATTCACATTCCTCTTTTTCCTAGAGAAAGTCTGAAAAATATTTTAAAAATGTTTGTAGGCTTATTGCAAACAATGGACATGGCAAGAGAAGGGGATCAACAGTTTTACTGAAACTGACAAAATTAAAAAATATTGACAAAAGAAAGTGAGTAAAGAAAACTGAAAGTGAATGAAAGTACAAAAACCTAGGGTGCATTCCAATACCCATATTGACTATTCTATTTAGTATGCCAGAAAAAGATTTAGTATGTCTGAATACATAGTATGTCAAATGCAGTATGCCAAAAATACCAGGATGTCCGTCTGCATCCGGTCGCATTTTGCAGAATGGCAGCCAGCATGCTTTCTGGCTGTTCTGACCCACAATCCTCTGCACAGCCGAAGATTCGCTACATCGACTGAGCCGCCCAGAGAGCACAGACAGGTGACAGCTCATAGAGTGACGTATTTTTGTAGGCCAGCTGGGAAGTTAGCATCGCCCTGGTTCCCTCGACAAAAAGCCAAGGGGATTTTTTTACATTGGATTTTGGGTTATTGCAGAAAATAAGATCTGTGGCAAACTTATATGATACTTACACGTTTTGTTCAGCAAGATAATCTTCACAAATGTACACCACTTTTATGATTTTTGAAGCGTGAATGCAATCGCCAGAAGTAAAAAGCTAACGTTACACCACGGTCGCATGACTTCAGCACAACCACCACTAAGCTTCCAACTTGTAATTTGATTTTGCGCGCTTAGCTCTTCTACAAAAGCCTTTCAGAAAGTTTGAGTTAGAATAGTTTGCAAGAGTGCGAGTATAAACGCAACTAGGCTGTAAAGGCGGACGAGTGAGTGGATGAGTTTCTGTGTTCGGCGTGATGACGTTTAATGTCCCCGACAACCTCTGTAGTCTCATTTAGCCACTTGTTAGCAAGCGCCTTTTTAAGACGCATAAAAGCATAAAAATTCACGAGTGAGGTATTTACTGACGTATTTTATGTCGTATGTCGTAGAACAAAACATTTTAAAAAATTCTTAAGCTTGTGTTAACCACAGACCTTATTTCAGGCATCAAACCAAAAACCTTTTCAAGAAACCCCATTGACTTTGAGACGAGGGAACCAGAAGTGCAAACATGCTAACTCATTTCCGGGTTTTAGGACTCATTCCTGCAGGACTCTATTGACAGATGACAGAAGCCGTAACGGACTGCGACTGGATGTATTAGCAAAAGGGGTCAAAGTTCAAGGCACAATGTTATGATGAAGCAGTGTGTCCCGATTGTATGCATACTGCATGAACAGTATGTACTTTGTAAGGGCAGCTGCAGTACGTACAAAAAGTAAAAAGAAAAAGTATGTGGTTTGGAACGCAGCATTACTGTTTATTGAACTACACAATCACTCAGATTTGGAAAATTAAGCTGCTGCCAAAATGAGCACCGCCTGCCAAAGATGATTGATTTGAAACGCCTGCCAGTCTTTCTGTCATGTGCTGATCCACTCAGCCATCTGATTATTGGCAATATTTCTTCTCTCTAGTGGACATTGAGGTGGAAGATTACTACTCAGCCTTCTTGGAGATGGTTAGGAATTTGCTGGATGGAAATATGGAGGCTTCTCAGTACGAGGACTCGCTGAGGGAAATGTTCACCATTCACGCTTACACCGCCTTCACGATGGACAAGCTCATCCAAAGCATCGTCCGGCAGGTAAGCGGCCTGTTTAATCTCCCACCTCCAGTTTTTCTTGTTTCATTCTAGCGGTCGCATTAAGCCTCCATTAGCACGGTGAGAGTAATTCTGACACTTCTAAATTTTCTTCTCTCCGTCCAGCTCCAGCACATCGTGAGCGATGAGATCTGTGTCCAAGTAACGGACCTCTACCTCTCAGAGAGCGCCAACGGCGCCAGCGGAGGAACCGTGTCCACCCAGTCTTCAAGGAGCTCCGCAGAGGCCGTCTACCAGCGGAAAGCCGAACAGCTCATGTCTGATGAGAACTGCTTCAAGGTAAATGCATAAAGCTCCTACAGTCATTGGGAAACTGGGGAGATGAAACATTGTGCAGAAGCTTTGAAAATATGGAAATGAGTTCAATTAAAGTTAATTTAAGGAGAAGTACTTTCTAATTTCTAACTCATTTTCCGCAAGGCTCCAGATATGGAAGTTTAATTGCTGCAGAGAGGAACATCCCACCCTTACCAACTGAGTCCATGAGGGTTTCTCATATTGTTTTTTATTTAAATTCTGTTCTCGGGTGTGTTCACAACCAATAAATCCTCTCCATGCCTTTCCACAGTGTAACAAACTACAAGTGAAATACAAGTATAGCTGTGCATAGTCGTGTGTTAGGAGAAAGCTGCACTCACCAGTGTCAGATCTTGTCCCTTGGCACCTAAAGAGTCTAAAATGAGGTCTAAAAAGTTTAAAAGCCAGCCTGGTAAACATGAATGCGCTGACTGCAGCTTTCCAATTATTATAACATGATATCATTATCATGTTATACTTGCTGTCATATTGCACTGGCAATGTGTAAAGCAGCTTGAAAAGCCACCTGCCACCCACAAGCGAATTTCCCCTTTTGACCTACTTTGAAAGCTTCATTTTACAGTTGATAACTTGCTTGGTTCACACAAGTTTATCCAGTTTTGTCAGAAAAATAAATCAAGAAATACCAGATCCAATTTTGTAAACGATGACTTAAAACTAAATCATCGTGCAGCGACACTTTTATTGAAAAATGACATTAGGTGGTTATGTGCACTCGAGTTAGATGGGAAAGTGAAGTGAGAGACGTTCCACAAAATACAGCTTATAAAATGTGTGTTTTTATGTTCTCTTCTTTTTTTTATTATCATTTTCTCTAAGTTGTTTTTCTTGGCATGTTCACTTCACATTTATTAAACACTTAACAGAAGAATGAGTCGAAGAACTGATGAAAGATTTGTAAGACAGCTTGGCTACTCTGAGCCCCACAGGACATCCTGGCTTCTTTTTTTTTTATCTCTCACACACTGAATTCATTTAGCTTCACACTTGCTATGTGTCTGTCACTTCCTCAGGTGATGTTTCTGAGGAACAGAGGGCAGGTGCAGCTCACAGTGGAGCTGCTCGACACAGACGAGGAGAACTCGGACGAGCCCATGGAGGCTGAGGTAAAGAAAAACAACTGTTAAACCCACTCGAAGACTGTCGGTTTGAAGGTTTGGCTTCTGAGCAAAGACGCAGGGAAATAACTTTTTAATTCACAAGCCACACATTGCACCTGTTTTTTTTTTTTCCTTTTTTCTTTTTTTTATAACCTTGTAAAAAGGCAGTTACAGTTTTTAAATCAAATGGAGCCTCTGCGATGGCTGGTAAACTGCCAAAATTAGGAGTTGTGCAAATTCCCCAACCACAGTGTTTAGTGTCAGTGAATGATTTACTTCTTATTTGGCTGCTTATGTCATAATAAGTAATATATTTGAGTGTTATCTTCATATCATATCAGGGAACTAAATATACAGTGAATAACTGCGAATAAAAGTTGTCATTGTTTTTACATTTTATCTAGTAACTTTTCCAGCTGGAGGGGAAACACTAGTAATTTTTATTGAAGTTTATTTAAAGTTTTCTGGTACAGCATATAAATCCTCCACACCAGACTCTACAACTCAAAAACGTACATCCAAAAAAAACCCAACACAATACACTTATTTAAAAATCACAAATAATCACAAATCAGCTTTATAATTATACAAAATATCCTTTGCTGACCAGAATTTATGTCTCCTGTATACTGGAGTTGGTAATTGTAATTTTCTCGACCTCTCTTCATGTGACATCTCTTTCAGACCTGGAATTAGTTTAGAAGCTCTTCTCTGAATCTTCTCAATTTTGTTCTATATATTTTAATTTATAAGGACCCCAGACCGAACTTGCAAGATATCACCAAGGACCTGTTGCCACCCTTTTGGTGATGCTGGTGTTCGTAGTTAAACGTAATCTGTGTCTTAAATGTGTTTTTTACTTGTGTTTTGTTCGCAGCGTTGGTCTGATTATGTCGGACGCTACTTAAACCCAGATTCCACCACACCTGAGCTGAGGGAGCACCTCGCTCAGAAGCCAGTGTTTCTTCCCAGGTGAGTCATCACGTCAGGTCATTTGTTTGTTAAATTTGCAAATCCTTTTTTAAAAAACTTTTTTGACTCTGAAAATAGGTTGATGTTAATAATAATAATACATTTTATTTGTATATAACTTTTCAAAACACAGTTACAAAGTGCTTTACAGATCAAGATAAAATAGTACACACAGTTAAAAAAAAAAAGAAAAGAAAATAAGTCCTGATAAAACAGAGTGTATAAGAAAAACAGGTGTAAAAGTAAGTTTAATTTTTTTAATTATCAGGATCCTTTTGATTAAATGAACTCTAATCGATTTGTTCTGACACGTTCCTGTTCGCTCTCATTAGTCGTCCTCGTCTCGTTTGTCTTTGCGCCCCGTAACCAGGAATCTGAGACGGATCCGGAAGTACCAGAAGGGCCGAGAGCAGCTGGACAAAGAGGCCTGCGAAGGCAGCAAGAAATCCCTGGAAAAGGAGAAAATGGAGTGCATGTTCAAACTCAACTCTTACAAGATGGTCTACGTCTTTAAGTCTGAGGATTACATGTACCGACGCACTGCCCTGCTGCGAGCTCACCAGGTACTCACTGCTTTTTCCCGCTTCTATTACCGAGCACCTCACTGGCCTCCAGATGACCTCCACAGTTACTATGCCAGATGGATTTCTCCCTTATTGTGTTTACGGTGTGGGGGGAACAGTGAGGGTGTTATGTGTCAGAGTTTGCTTATTTACCTTTTATTAAAAATGTGCAGTTCAAAATGCATTTAGCCAAGAGACTGAAGGGTTTCCTATAGATTTTTGAACCGATAGAAATGTGCATGAACATGAAGGTTTTTGCAACTTTCGTAACGTCATGATTTAGTTATACAGATCTAATCACTGCAAAGATATGCAAATGTGATTTTATATTTTTCAGACATGTCTGAAACCCTCTCAAAAGCAGAGTGGCAAAATAACTCAATTAATCCAAATCCAGTATTTGAATATTTGAACGGTAAGCAGTTCAGGAGTTCCTTATTACAGGATTCGTACGAAGTCTTGAAAGTTTGGAAAATGCTTAATTTTAACCATTATGTTATGCATGATTTCAAATACACTCCTTGAAAAATGCTTGATTTTGAACATAATCTGGTGTTTCATCATCGACACAATCACTCATGGAAACCAAAAATCTTTTAATATTTGAAATGAAACGATCCCAAACTGTTTACTTAAAGGAATAGTTTGACACTTATTCGCTTTCTTGCACAGAGTTCAATGAGAAGATTGATACCGATTGTCATGCCTGTCAGGTAGCTAGCTGGTTAGCTTAGCTTTGCATAAAGACTGAAAACAGAGGAAACGGCCACCTTCAGCTCTGCCCGGGGGTGGCTGTTTACCGTACAGATATGAGAGCGATATCAATCTTTTCCTCTAATTTTCAATGCAATAGAGCGATTTAAGCGTATTTCCCAAAATGTTTTCCCAAACTATTCCTTTAAAATCAGTCGAAACCAGGCCTGTGTTTATAGGGCTAATAGCCTTATAGAAGGACGTAACATACTGTACATCACGGCTGAGCTGACAGTTGAATGTTGGGGCTTTTAGTCACCAGTGAGGGAAGCTCTAATGCAAGAGAGCCACTCAATCAAACAGTGATGATTCACTTGAGGGCTCAGTGTTAAAGATTTGTTCTTTCATGTACTAACCATTACTAGTCGCTTAAGAGTCATTTCCCTAACCATGGGAGTGTAGGTGTCATTCTCTGCCCACTGAGTATTATAACAACTTAATGACAAGAATGTCCGTCTCGTTTTTTCCTCAGTCACATGAGAGGGTGAGCACACGGCTGCACAAGCGCTTCCAGGCCTGGGTGGACACGTGGGCTAAGGAGCACGTCACCCGCGACATGAGCACCGAGACCAACAAGTGGCTGATGGGCGAAGGGCGTGACGGCCTATTACCCTGCACCACCTCCCGCCAGCCAGAGGTCCTTCACTTCATGCACATCAACAAGTACCGCGTCAAATACGGCGCGCCCAGCAAGGCGCCGTAGCTGAGGAGAAACGGGGGGGGGAGGGAGAGAGAGAGACTGGTTTCTGGGGGTGTTTGGTCTGAAGTCAAACAGGTCAGGAGTAGAGGTAGGGACGAGGGCTTATTAATGTGTTTTTAAGGCCGACATGGGAGCACAATTAAGCTCGCTGCCATGTACGTTGCACCCGGGGCGGCAGGATTACTGATTTTACCAGCGTTTTTAGCTGGGCCCATATTTGCGCAGGGCCTTCGGTGCCAAAACTTAGGAATCGTCATGATCCAGTCGCAGACCTGAGCTCTTACCAGCACTCGGAGCCACTTCTCAAACAAACTTCCCTGAGCCTTGTCGATAGGGCTTAGCGACGTAAACAGTGAGCCTGTGAGAGATAGAGTGGTGCTTTTTGTACTTTATCACAACTGAGCTTCGGTTTAGCTTTCGACTGACCATTTTGTCTGAAGCCATCAGAGTAAGAGAGCTCCATTGGAATCAATCGTACAGGGATTTCTTTATATTAGTGTTATTCTACAATATCCATGGAAAACAATATGGTGGACAAGTGCACTTATTTAGGAAGAGGAAAAAGTTGTTTCAAAAGTTTTGTTTCCCAGATTGAAGGTTTGGAAGGGAGCACAACAAAGTCTGAGAGATCTGGTTCAGACATTCCTGCGTTACGGCCAAAATCACAATTATGTACCTATCACTAGACGGAAAGAGGGTTACATTTCCTTTTTCCAAAACACATGGCAGCATTATTAGAAACTGTGCCTGAGTCCCAAACAGTATTGTCGGGTTAACATCAAAAAGCACTGTTGCATTTATGTAAAAAAAAAAAAAAGAAAGAAAAGAAAAAGGAAAAAAAAAATAGCCTCACAACACTGTTTGGTCTCAGACTGTAAAATTGTATAGCTTGTGAATGTCAGATACTGACATGTATTCCAGTGTATGTGTTGTGTATATATATTATATATAGTTCTATTAACACAAATGATCCTCGCCGCCCTGGAAGTCAACCTTTTTAAACTGCCCTCCGCCAATACACCAGCTTGTGTACACACACACACACACACACACACACTCCCACTCGTCTCATTCTGGGAGGACTGTCCACATGCCGCTCACGTTGTAAATACACTGTATATATTCTCAGACTTTTTATGACAGATCTGTGTTGTTGTGCTAGTAATACTTTCCAAGCTTACTGTGGACTTTAGTGATAAATGGCTAAAGTTAGTATGTATATGAAAAAGACAAACGCAAGACCATTTATTACAGTTTTTACCAAAGGGAGTTGATTATAAAAATAGCTGTTTCCCCCCCCTTTGTGTGTTTCTTTACGTCTTTTCTTTTTAATTTCTGTAGTAAAAACATGGAAAAGTAGAAATGTATCCAGGTCTTTCAGTTTTTATATATGAAAAATAACACTTTTTTTTTTTCTTTCTTTCTTCTGAATGTGACATTTGGTTGGTAAAAAAAAATCACTGCCCCCTTTTTTGACAACCTGACACCGTCCACGGAGATGGTGGGACTCATTTCAAAGTCTTCAGATGAATGGACTCCACAACGGTTTCACCTTGTGATGCACGCTTCCCTCCCTGGATAGATTTCTGCTGCAAACGTCACCTCCCCCCACCACCACACCATATTTTTGATAATGGAAGAAGTCACACGAGCATGTCTTTAGTCCCTTTATTTAGACATTATTTAAAGTAATAATAAAAACAACATTTGTAGCCTACGGAGCCCTTTGTGGAGTTGTCGAGTGATTTATTTTTTCACACTTTCATCTGTTACCTTCAGTCAATTTATGCTCCGTTAAACTGGCAGAACCTTCACGCAGCTCACTCAATAAATATACACAGATTAGTCTTGTTTTTCTTGTCACAGTTTTTAAATGGTACCTCCTGGTACTTTAGACTACAAGAAGCCTCATTCACATCCAATTAGACAACTAGATTAATTATAAACTGTTCATGCGGTGTGAGAAGTAATAGCACGCAGAATTATTCCCACAGGAAAACTTTGTAACACAATTCTTGACTTTTAATGACCAGTAACAGTACACCAACACCAGCTCAAAAGTTTGTTCTGCATACACACAGTACATTCATTGTATAATGTCCTTATTGTGCAAAATCTTTGGAATATTTTCTCTTCATAAAAAAGCTTAAAGCTGTCATCCTGCCATGTCATCCATTTCCAACCTTGAAAAGTCTTAAAAAGCATTTAAATCTGTTGTTTTTAAAGACCTTAGAAGGTATTAATTCAATTTACAAAGGTTTTAAATATTTTCCTCTTGCCTGCTGTAGGCAGTAATGTTAGTTATAAAATGTTTTTGTATCCAATTGTAGGCTTTCAGGGGACGTTACACACTTCTAAAACTAAAAGTTGGATTGTTTCGACTGGATCGAGCTGCAGGAGGCTGTTCAATCATTTTCTTTGTGGAGTTTCAGTCAGCACCATCACATTGTCACTACTGCTAGGTACAGCAGCTAGGGAGCTCGTTGTCTCATAATGGGCAAGTGTCCATTTTAGCCAAAACTTAAATGAGTTAATCATTTTTAATTAGTTAAATCATCCATCCTTTTTTTGCTGCTTATCCGGATCCAGGTCTCATTGATTTAAATAGTTATATAATTAGTAGTTATTGTTGTGTACTGCTGGGAAGTTCTGATAATATTTTATTGAATAATAAATCATTCTAGGCCATATTGTCCCTACTGGTTTTCCATCAAACTTTCAAACATGAAACAGGTATTAAATTGCATTATATGTGGTATTAAAATGGTTAAAGTTTAACTTGGTGATCCCTGCAGAAAATCTAATTTAATTTCGACTAATGTAGAGACAGAGAGGATTAAAAAAGCATTTTGGAACATGCAGAACGCCTCCATCAAATGATCTATTCCCTTCAAATCCTGCAGAGGGAGTCCTCCAACTGTCCACCAACATAAAGAGCTCCTTGCATCTTGCACACACAGTATTGCAGCTTTATGGTCTTAATTTACAGGTTATTGATTAGCTGATTGTGTGTAATCTTTCCAACACAATCATGACTGCAGATTCTCTGGTTTCTTCCCTCCGTGGTTATTGGACCAGTGTCACTTTTCATAACACCAGTAAAGCAATAAAGTCCATGCAGTAGTTGGTCATTGGCATCAGGACTGATACTCATTTCTATTTGCATTAATGAGTTTATATATGGGTTTATTTATTCCTATTGTTTAGTCTCTAAAGTGTGAAAATGTCCATTACAAATTACAGTCCAAGGTGATTGTCAAATAGCTTATGTTGTACGGCCAACAGTCTTCAAATATTCAGTTCAATCAAATGAAACAGAAAAGCAGCAAATCCACGCATTTAAAAAGCAGAAACCAGTGCTTGTTTGGCATTTTTTTGGTAATCATTTAAACAAAAATGATTATTTAAGAATTCCTGCTTAGATTTCAATATCATGCTAACAGGCAAAATTAGTTTTTGAAACGTTTTTACAAATGCTGTCTACAAACGTGATCACTGAGAGACTTGAAAATGACAGTAAAATATCCCCTCACTGGTTTCATATTTTTTTTTTTTTTTTCTCCATGACCCAATCATGCAGAACGGTGCACGCTGATACATATTTTCACTAGTTCAGAAACTGGAAAAAGCATATTTTGGATCTTAACGCACCAAACTTTCCTTTTACAATTCAGTTAATCAATGTGAGCCGAAAAGGCTCTGGAAAATGATGTGGTGCAGCTGTTTCAGCCTACTTGAGGCACCAAACTGGTGGTCTTCAAGACATTAGGAGAGCTCAGATGATGTCTTGGAACCCCCGTCTTACTCATTATTCTTAAACAGTAAGAAATATTTTCAAATATAATTTCTCGCATGTTTTTAGTGACCTGAGATGAGACGTGAAGGGGTTTAGTCAGTGACTGCTGAGAGACGGCAGATTTGTGTGAGATTCAGATCTGATGGGGGACAATCGCTCTGTGATGCGAAAAGCGAAATTCCACAGGGAAACTGGCCGGACTCCAGCAGGCCTGTATGGGTAGTCCCCCATACTGTACAATGAGGGCAGAGAGAAGTGAGGCCGAACATGTCCCAAACCCAAACTACAGTACCTGCAGCTCTCAGAGACAAAACACATCCACTCAAAGACACACACCCTTTACCCACTTGGCTGTCACGGTGCTGAGGCCCTGACGAGGAGTGAGGCCGACACATGCCAGCAGAGCCCTCCATGCCTCCCACTGGTAGCGCTAACAATGAGTTCCTCAAAGGCAGCACCGGCTGAGGAGGTCCCCCCCCCCAAAGCTCTTCTGCGTGATTTCTTTCTTGGAGTGCACACTCCTGAACTTTCAGCAGCTTCCAGCTCCCTAATGTCGGCGCTTCCGCAACTTCTGACTCAGAGAGCAGAGCTATTGTCACAACTACAGAGCTGGTATTGTCCTTCAAGCTTGGAGGCCTTGGCACTCACAATGCAGAGCAATTAACTCACTTGAGAGTGACCACGTACATTTCTGTTCTTTATTCTTCTATGTGGGGAGGCGGGGGCTTTTACAGTGCTTTTAAGAGGAACAAAACCTCTGAATACTTCTTGGTGGAGCAGGCAATCTTGGCAACCATGACAAGAAGTTAACAGCATTTGCGTGATGGCAGGTTTTCACTCTGTGTGCGCAAGACATCAATAGCGTCGCTGAATAAGAGCAGATTTTCCAAAACTATGATGTATTTTTGGAATGGGTTATAAGGTTTGAAGACTGGCGGATTAGAAGAAAAAGAAGCATGAATTGGAGCAGCTATTAATAACACAAAGCGCTCATCATTGTTTTCACAACTTTGTGGGTGATTTCTACCCGCTGCATCCGGAGGCTGTTTTCTGTCTATATGAGAGGATTTTTCTGTGCGGTGGTGGATGCACAGCCCAGCTGAGACGTCTGCTTTACAGGCTGATTTGTCTTGATGATGAGAAAGCGCTACCCTGCAGGCTCCTCTCTCTATAAAAGGATTAGTGGAGTCTGGCACTCTTACATAACCTCTGCAAGCTCCTGTGCTGAACAGCCGAGTTTACATGCTGCAGTTCCAGCAACTTCAACAGAAAAGAAAAAGAAATCTCTCCACCAACTGTTTTAACCTTTTAATGGCCATTTTACAGCAGAGGTGTCGAACACAAGAAGGTCACTTGTCCTGCTTGGTGTCCTCTCTTCATCTTGTGTTCTTGCATCTTTACTAAGCTACAGACTACATGCTGCAGTGTTGGGAAAATACTCTATGCAACAGCTCACACATAGGTGTTTTCCAGAGGTTGTAGCCATGCTAGTGACATGGAGATAGAGATGGCAATGTCGGTGTCGGTCAGTCGATCCACCACTTTGGTCCAGACTGAAATATCTCGACAACTACTGGATGGATTGCCATGAAATTTGGTACAGACATTCATGGTTCCCAGAAGATGAACCCTAATGACTTTGGTGATCCTCTGACTTTTCCTCTAGCTCCACCATGAGGTTCACATTTACAGTTTTGAGTGAAATGTTGTTGAAATCAACTATTGGATGAATTCCCATGAAATCTGTTGCAGGAAAATTTGTAATTTTCATTTAGCGCCATCATCCGGTCACATTTTCAATGTGTCCAATACTTTGGTTTATGACCAAATACCTGCAAAGCTAATGACATTCCCATCAGCCTTAGCTGTACTTTATGTTTAGTGCTAGCAACTGTTAGCATGCTAACACGCCAAACTAAGATGGTCCACATGGTAAACATTATACCTGCTGAACAACTGTTGTTTTGTGAGCATGTTAGCATGCTGAAGTTAGCATTTAGCTCAAAGCACCACTGTGGCTAAGTACAGCCTCACATAGCAGCTAGCGTGGCTGTAGACTGTTAGCCTTGTTCCTGCATTATTAACACAACAGAAACGCCTGCTTGTCATTTG
The DNA here is from genome assembly GCA_008360985.2 of Macquaria ambigua. Classification (NCBI taxonomy): domain Eukaryota; kingdom Metazoa; phylum Chordata; class Actinopteri; order Centrarchiformes; family Percichthyidae; genus Macquaria; species Macquaria ambigua. Next base: position 289,431 of record VMKM01000500.1, read on the forward strand.
AGTACATTAGAAATGCTCCATTATGCACCACACAATCTATTGGCATTTATATCATCACAGTGGACTAATGAACACCAGCAGCAATCTGGAAGTCTGCACTCACTTTCAAAGTTGAGAATTTCAACTTTATTGTTGATGATGTATGACTCAGATGTGGTGTGTCATTTTTAAATTACTGTCAACTTTGTTTTCTTCTCACATGATGAAATTATTGTCTCATAAACATCACCACTGGGCCATGTGTTTCAAATCACATTAAGACACTAACTAGTGACTCATGTTTAGGTTTAGTGACATAGCTGTTTCACTGCGGCTCTGCCCAAAATATGATTAAAGTTTATCACAATATTTCCCACAAAGCTAATTACTGACATGTAGATCAAAATCACATGTGTTTTGTATAATAATTATTAACAAACAGCATCACTGCAAAAGGTTTCAACCTCTGTTGGCCTCTACACCTGCTGTTACACTGTCCATGATCTCATTTGTTCTCACTGCTTGTTCCAAAATGTCACAAATGGCATTTATATATCAGGTTCACATTAGTGAAGATAATGCCTTCAAAGATAAATTCTCATCCTATATACATGATCACTTACAGACACAGGAATAAACATTTAATTACCTACCTCTAGTGGTATCTAACAGTTTTGCTTTTATTTGTCCAGGTTTTCAGATATACATCTCTGAGACTTCCGCCTCCGCCCGATACAGTGGAGGTGAATCTAATTTTTGTTGCCCAAAGGCAATACTTCTCTGGCAGTATTAAGAATAACAAGGACACAAGCTTTCCGAAAAGATGTTGAGTTTTTCAAATGTAATCTTTCAATGCTTTTAGTGCCACAAATAAAATTTCGTTCGCCTCCATTGTATTGTTGCGGCTGCAGAAATATTAGAGACAAAGGCTGGGCACATAAAACCAAAAGTGTCTGCAAACAATTCTGGGCCTGAACCTTATTTCTGAACCTCATTCTGAACCTTAAAAAATGCAGGCTTGTAGCATGAAAGCTGGCAGTTTGAATTCTAGGATGGACGGGGGATTTCTGGGTGGGAAAATTAAAGAGTATCCTCCGAAATCCTACTAGTTAAAGCATTGCATGGCTATGAGAATACAGAACCAATAGACTAACAACATGCGAACTGATGTGAACTTGATTGTGTCTTGACTTAAAAAAGGTTACTGTTTGGTTGCAATTCTAGCATATTGCAGTGTCCTTTGAATGCACCCCCATGTAAGAATTGCCTGCATGCAAAATAACTACAAAATGTAAGTAAAAGCAAGTTTCTGCAGGTTGGTCGTCATTCCCTGCTGATATAAATAGAAACCAGGAAGGAAATGTGGACCTTGCAGTAATCTAAAGTAGTAAAGTAATCTAAAGTAGAACAGTTAATGGGCTAAAACATGCAAAACCACTATTATAATCTTGTGTTTACCATTCAACACACGCAAAAGTTGAATAATAGAAAGGTGCCTGAAATGTAAATGTTTTCTTTGTCATCATCATCATGTTTATTCCTGTCTTCTTCTTCTTCATCTTCTCCTCTTCTTCGTCTTCTTCTCTGAGCAGACATTTGTGCGACTGCCAGAGTGCTCTGAATATGTGCGTGTCCCCTCCTGAGAAAGCCATTTATCGAGACTTAAGCGTGACTAAATATATCACAAGATGAAAGTCGTTGGGGACGTCAGAGGCACAAAGCACACTGGGTAATTCAATGTGACAGCACACACACACACGCACATGCACACACACACTTGGCTGTACTTGACCTTTTCCATCCTCCCTTGGTGTTCATATCCAATACATGTAAGTTAATGTGCTGCATGTTGCACCTTCTACACCAGAGCGGAGGGTTAGTCGGACTCAGCACCATCTGCCAGGGTTAAATACAAGTGCACCGATTAGCATTTTCTGACACTGTTGAGGCCTGTGCTGTAAAACTTTAGCAGCGTCATGGCAGGCCAAAGATGGTTTTACCATTTTGGCTCAACTTTCTAATAAGGCATCTTTTATAAAGGGCTTATAAGTTGTAACTAATAGTTTATTAATGTTTAATAAATCATTTATTATTTGTAGATTAGTTATGGGTTGTCGTTAGGTGTTTAAATGCTGGTAATCCATTAATGAAGGGTTTTAATGATCAAATTTGTAGTTGCAACTGTTAATAAATTGATTTTTTTGTCCAGATTGTCTGCAGTCCTTTAGAAATACGTCGTAAAAGAGTCCAACCAGTCAGAGGTAGTTCTTTCTTGGCTGACATTTTTGGCTTTCAGTGAAATGTCTTGACAGCTATTGGACGGATTGCCATGAAATTTGCTGCAGATATTCATGTACAGGATGAATCATCTGACCTTATGACATCACTTAACTTTAGCGCCACCATCAGGTCAACATTTGAATTTGTCCAGTACTTCAGTTTATGCCCAATAACAGCAAAACTAATGACATTCTCATCAGCCTCAGCTATGCTTTATGTTAAGTGCTAGCTACCAGCAATTGTTAGCATGCTAACACGCTAAACTAAGATGGTGAACATATAAACATTATATCTGCTAAACATTAGCATGTTAGCATTGTCATCATAAGCATGTAAGCATGCTAAAATTAGCATTTAGCTCAACACGCTGCTGTGCCTCAGCATGTCTGTGGACTCCAAGTCTTCTTACAACCTGGCAACCCAAAGGTTGTTCATATTATTAGCTTATAACTGATCTATAAAGCATTAGTAAATGATTCATTAGCCATTAATGAAGCCATTAGTTACAACTCACAGGCCTGTTGTAAATGGTGCCTCATTAGAAAGTGCTACCAAAACTTGTGCTATGATGAGTGGAAAGCGCTAAACAAGCCAACTGTAGTCCGTTTATCTAAGCTATCTAATAGTCATGTTGCTAATAATCTCTCATTGCACTGGAAGACTGTGTTAGCTTACAACTATGGTAAGTACAGTGAGTCAAAGTTTAATCAAGGAGTCTTCCTGTAAACTGTGGTGATGCTGGCGATGGTTTACAACAAAAGTTTGGGTAGTAATTTTACTTTTCGTCTTCATTTTCTCTTCTAAATTAGTTTGGCTAACCTGGACGTTTGTTTAAAACATGTCTGATCATCTGACTGCTCGTGTGTCTTGCGTCTTTTTAGCATTGTTGCTGCATTCCCACATCTCAGCAATTAGCTTAAGGAATTCAGTCTTATTATTACCAATGGCCCCTTCCCTACAAAATAGAGCAAAAATACAACAATCCCTTTATTCAGCTGCTTGGACCTGCCATCTGAACAGCATCTTGTCATTAAATTAACATCACAGCAGGCGCGCGCCCTGGCCCTTGCTTCCCGGAGCATTGTGGTGCACTGAGGAGGAAACTCATTCTTTCAGGGGATACCAGGTCAAAAAGCAGGGGTGGTATAGACTCGACCCAGCAGCCTTGGCGTTGAGGAATGGGAACAGTCGCCGTGCCACTGTGTTAGTCCTCGCGAGGCCGAGTGTTGAAAGGACAACCTTTTAATCCCTGGCAGCCGTGAAGGACAGAGACAGATTTGCTTTTTGTTTTTGATGTTGTGCCACTTTCTCACCATATCCACCCCGAGGACAGGACTGTAGTCCATGCCAAGGCCTCTGACCGCTGGTGAGGCTGCAACACATTTCACTGCAGTGAGGCTGTGTTGGCCCGGATCGCAGACTCATGATGTTGTGCACCTGCTCCGGGGAAGTGTCTTGAATAAGTTCCCCAATGGTTTTCCAATAGAAAGATTTGTATGGCAGTAGTGCACTGCCTGGCTCATGTGCCAAAACAGTAAATTAGCTCCTGAGCAGCACTGAAGCACTGTTTAAATAAAACAAAAGCTAAATTATTCGACAAGAAGAAGTAAAAACACAGATTTCTTTGAAAATGGAATACAGTCACTTTGCCTTCTTCATACTTCAAAATGAATAGATTTAGTCATCAAATTGGAACAGTTGGATCATGGACTCCAACCTGTGTGAATGGGTTCATTTATTTAGTCAGCCAATTCTCTTTGCCTAAAAAAACCTTTTCGGGAAAAAAAAAAAACAAAAAAAACAGTCCCAGCTCACCAGAGGAAGAAAGAGAGAGTCCTCCTCCTACAAGCAAATTAAGAGGAAAGTTTAAATACTAGTAGTTTATATCAATATTCACATTTACTTTTGTAAAAAAAAAAGGCATTTAATGTCAGTTACTTGTACTGTAAATCAACATTACTACTTGACTGATTTGGATCAAATACCCAATGAAACATCCAAACATCCTTTCATGAAAGATTGAATCATTTCGAGACATTTATAGAAATGTTTGTACTGTAGTTTAGAGTGTAAAGTTTGCATCATGCATCCATTTCTGATCTGCCTGTCCATCCATCCACCCTTCCATTCCCAGTATGATCAGAGCACCAGGGCACCAGAGTCCACAACCTTTTTCCCCTGCGAATACCTACAGCTCTTCCAGAGGGATTCCCTCACACTTCCGGGCCAGCTTGCATCACGAGCCCTGGGTCTTGACATTGGTCATACCCAGACCACCTTCAGATGGGGGTGCATCTTTACCAGGTGCCTGAATCAGTTCAACTGGCTTCACGAGCAGCGACTTGACACTAAGGTCCTTCATGGTCTGCTGAAATCCTGTTGTACACGGTGAAGAAACTCACTGCACCGAAGAACCTGAGCAGTTCGGTTCTTTCACAAATATGCATGAATATCTTGTGTGGAGTCCGATGCCCACCTTGAATGACCAAACACAGGCGCAAACACACCTCGGGTGCCGTGTTTAGTGCTACATCAGGTCCTAAGATTTTCCATTTCTACAAAAAATATGTCACGTATAGACCCCTATCACATGTTGTCCCCTCCTTGCTTTCCCCCGTGTTTCATATCATTCTCTACAGTCAGCTGTAAAAAATAAAATGCCATAAAAAAGAGAACGAAACACTTCATCTTCATGTTGTATCTGAGCTTTCCATTGTACTTTATAAAACTGTAGTAAAGTGAAATACTGAGCTATTACCCATAACAACATAATAACACCAACACTACATGTGTCATGTTTTCACACTGTCTCAGCTATTATATTTTTTGATTGTTTATTGAAAGAGACCTACTTCCATTATCGTCTCCGTGCCTTCCCATTCACTGGACTCTATCTGACCACCTTGTTGGTAACACAAGGGGCAGCATAGATCACTGGGCAATAAGGTTAGAAAGGCTAGTGAAGCAAAAGAGGTCAGATAGATGAACTGACCACAACGCTACTGTGTCTGTTCGTTCCAATAACGCTGCCTCCACGTGACGGGCCCTGAGGGCGAGTCACAGGAGGACAACTCTCCTTTATTTCTCACATCTACTTCTGCAATAAATAACAAATGTCTCCACGTGCTCCTCTGAATCTGAAACCCATTGCGAAGAACATCAGCTCTTATGTTGCCTGTCTCCCTGAATAGACGACTCATGTAAATGTGGCTTTAGTCACGCTGGAGCGGCAGGGCCCTGCTTGGAAGCTTTCGACTGTATCTGCTCCAGCCTGTCTGGTCTTATCTTGCCGCCTCACTCTGCCTTTAATCTTGTTGCCTCAGAACGGCATCAGACACAAAGACGTGTCTCTCGGGAGTGTCTGGGAAGAAGCAGAGCAAGTGACGAATGGCAGCAGGGAGTGGGAGGCTGGAGCATGACAGGATGTGAGGTTTTCAACCCAAGGCTCTTTTAAAGGGGCAGTTTAAGGATTTTAAGAAGTGTGTCTGAGCTCTATTGCAAGGCTGGTGGGAGTCAGAGTGGCTAAATGCAGTTTTCCTAAATGCTAGAATAACAATTAAGAGTGTTTATATAGGACATAGGTTTCAAAATTCTTGTTTCACATGCCCACTATTGTAACTGCTTACATCCTGATCTATAACTGAGAACACTTTTGTTCCCAAAGCCAGAAACCTGTGAAGACCTTAGCCAGTGTAGCATGATAAATGATTATGTCTATATCTTAACTCTGAAAAGAGTTTGCAGATCAACTCATATTTATTACAAGGCATGAATGCATATTTGTCCATAAAACAATGCCACCTTAAGGTCCATTCAGTAGCTGCTCTGGAGCTTTCAGTCATGTTTGTTTTGCCTCAAAGATTGGTGGGAACACTGGATGTAAACATAACTATGTTTTTTACATGTAAACTCCACAGGGTACCTTTAATAGAGATGCATATGATCAAGAAAGACACTCTGATACTGTTTGTTCCAGTTTTTATTGTTTCCTGTCATTGAACATGAATACTTAATCAATGCAACTGATGACTAAATCCTACATAAACAGCTGACACCAGGGTTGCAGATATGGACACTGAGATATCGAGCTACTGTACTGCAGACACCATACTCACTACAAATAACCAGATTACAGAGACATTGCTATTGTTTGTGGAGAGTATGCAGATAGATGCTGAGAGATTATACAGGATACTTTGCAAATGTGTTAGCGTGTTAGCATGACAGAGCGTTGTTGGGTTTAAACAAGTCGTGGTCCAACTGGGTTTCTGCCTCGTCCTCATGAAGGCTGCAAGAGCTTCATTCCCGGACGTAAATCCGTGTGCACACTACGTCATCGGCCCCGAAAGTCTGGAGGAAACAAAAAGATAATTCTGCATTTTAAACACCTGATATTGATTAACACTTACAGTCAGCTAGCAAGAACTGTGACATTAGCTTCGCATTTTAAAGCTGTTTGCTGTTTTACTTCAACAAACACCTGTGACAGTAAGCCTCCTAGGCCGCATTCGGACCATAGACTGTATATAAAGCTGGACGAAGTGACAGCTCCCCAAAAGTGATCGCCCCCTGGTGGCTGGCTGCAGTATAGGTCATAAACCCCGCCTCCTCCATGTTAGCAGATGGGACATGGGCCAAACTGAAAAGTCAAAGTACACGTCAAATAAATTTTTCCCAAAGATGGTTTCTGTCATTTTAGGTAGTTCTTATCACGATGTTTGTTCAAGTGTTTGTTTTTCTGATAAGTTTGGTTTTAATTAGTTATTTGATGCTATAAAAACCGGGTGTCACGTCATGATTGACAACTGTGAGTGTGCTCGCGATCGGTTCAGGCGGCTGTATAGGCGGGAACTCGATCCCACGGCTCCACCGCGGATCACTACTGCGCAGACTCTGGCTCCAGATGACGTTTTTGCATTTTACATAACTGCTTCTGTCACTTTTTGAGTACACAATGAATGCCTTCGAGCAGAGACTGTCCAAGTGTGCGCCCTCATCCCCATTTGTACTAATTAACATGCAAAGACTACAAAGACACGCAAAAAAGAAAGAAGAGAGTTTAGGGAGGCAGTGAATGTGGCCATTCACATCAGGTATAAACACTTCAGCTTTTAGACGTGGCCTGGACGACACGACATACAAACTAGTTAGTTTCAAGCATACTGAACCCTTACGAGTCTCTACTCTTTTTTTGTTCCCCTTAAAAACCTTTGTAAAGTAGTCTTTGCATTCAAGTGAATTGACAGAACACAACTTGTTTAAAGATCTGTTGGGTTCTGATAGTATTAACATATTGTTTGCAGTATAAGGGAAGTAAAATTGGTAGGTCTACTTTAAAAATGTACTTTTGGGTTTGAGTTCACAGTGAAGAAAACTGTCCAACAAAATCTTAAAGTGTCAAAGAAATCCCACTAAACAATGATGTATGTGTCACAACATCACAATCAAAATGATGCCCATAAATCTTATGGTCATACTGCAAACTCTTGATGATGAAACCAAAAGAAACTGCTTAATAACTGATTCATGCCTCCCTTGAATGCACAAGCTTGAAGTGACTGAGCCCAATCTTCTGATGTGCCATCATTTTTTCATTTTTATTTCAGGCTGTGGAGAAAATCCACACGACTTTGCCCTTAAAGTGTTTTCAGACTAAACCAATTAAACGGATCATGCAAATCGTATGGAAATGTGCCCCACTTACAGTGTGAGCTGCCACAGACAATCAGACCATTGCTTTATGATCGCTAGTCCTCCTTTGAGTCTCGAGCTGAAGCTCTGCAATTGTTTGGATGTCTCTGTGTCTGGGGGCTTTTTTGGAAACAGACAGATATGATTCAGATTCAGACAGTGTTTGTTTTGGTTTTTCCAGTTGTTTGTCCCAGAAGAATGACGTTGTCTGGGTGCAAAGATGACTCGTGTCTCTTTTTCTCTAGAGAGGCTTAAAATATTCCTGCATTTCAGTGGTACAGTATTTATTTAATCAGCATCACATACTGCAGCATTTGAAAACATCTTTTGCGTTTGCTAATGTTTTGTACTCTAATAGGCATGAAAGTTAATGAGCAGGTATCTTTAGCTAAGCTGTGAAACTGCACTGACGTCATTTCCTAACTGGTGTCGAGATATTTGGTTGATTGGTTACTTTGAACATCTAGCAGATCAGTTGATGAGATTTAAATTGCAGTCAAATATTGTCAAGAGCTTAGCAAACTCTAACTGTGTAACCGTTTGCTATAAATTCCTTGACATACATGTATTTGACTGGAAAGCAGCCCGAATTACATTTGCTATTAACATAATGAGGGAGTGGACATTTAATGTTGATTAATGTATCGGACAAGTTGCAAAAATTTCAGTTGTTTTCTGTTAAAATGACCAATGTAATCGTAGCAATTACAGCATTATTAAACTTGTATGCTTATGTTTTAGCACTGGCAGCACTTGCTTAAGGTTAGGGAAAGATTGTGGTCTTGGTTTAATACAGAAAAAGTCTGCAGTGACTTGAAACACTTTTTCACTAAACTTCACCAAAGTGCTTTTGCTGCCTAAACACAACCACGGACGGGACTCAGGATGCAAACTCTGGTCTCCAGTGTGTCAAAGTCATGCAGCTTGTACGCCCTCCATCTGTCCTGACCACCTCCCAGTGCCTCTGGTGAGCTTCACTCACTTAATTTCTTAACATAATCCAGAGAGAGATTATGTTTGCCACCACAACGTAATTGGGAAAACAATTTAGTGATATATAAACATAATTTCTTGGAGACAGGGATGAAATTTTCACTCGTGGTGCCGTTGAGTTTTGACTGTTTCGTTTTGACTGTTTCGTTTTCTTCCCACAGATGTTTCTTGTCACCCTTCATGCTGACACCAACGCTATCAAGCTGCCGTGGCACCAAAACTAGGGCAGTTGTCTCAGGTGAGTGATGACAAGATTTACTTGTTAGTGTTGTCATGGCAACAAATACAACCTGCATGCGCTGAGAACCAATTTCATCCCATTGACCTATCTGTAAACTCTGCTGCATGATGTGGAAGAATGCGGCTCCGCGTAACTTTTTTTGCTGTTGATACTGATTAGAAAAAAGTCAACATTGGGACTCTACAGGCTGCACTGTGAACGTGGTCTTTCTGCTGGGTTGTATGATGGCGTGACAGCAGCCAGGACGGAGGTGAGAAGAGCAGGGGAGCACAGAGACTCGGCTGCAGCTGTCACAGCTCGGCCAGATCAATCTCCATTAGTGCATGAACGCTTCAGCTCCTCCGGGGCAGCCGAGCCAAAGTGTCACCAGAGTGGCAGGCGCTGTAACACATTCTGCTTTTATCACCCAAACATAAGATTTCAAATGTTCTGCCTTCTTCTCAGTCTGAACAGTGGAACATTCAGATACTATTCAAGCACTGAAGACACGATTAAAGCTGCTCTTGCTTCTGGTCGGTAATATAAAGCTACGCAAACATCCTGTGATTACTTTTTCACCATCTAAACCTTCTATATTGTTGTTTCAAGCTTTTTTCTTTTGGACATTCATCTTACAAGTACTCAAGGAACAACAAATCGGAGCGTGGGAGCGTTGAACGTTGAGAGAGGAAAGCTGTTGAGTCCCTGAGAACTGTTCGTCCGGTCCATTGGTCTTGGACTGCTCCCCTGCACATCGTTCGAGGGGCTTTAGACCCATTGACTTCTGCCCATATTAATCTGGTTAAATACAGGGGGTATTACTGCAATGTCAGCGTAGCAGCTCCCCTTGTTCTCCTTTCACATCTCTCCGCGGGGTGGATGAAAGCTCGGCTCCTTGGGAAACGGCCTCTCTCATTTACTTGAATGAATCTCCAGGGTGACTTCATGCACCGCCTGCCTCGTTTCATTAACCATTTCTCAAACAGAGTACACTAGCTGCTCACAAATCTCATCGTAATGCACCTGATGTCTTCCGAGTCTCCATGAGAACAAGCCATGTAACAGTCAAACCATACAGATTAGCTATCCATCAGATCACACGCTCTCTGTACTTAGAATAACGTTTTGGAAATTATTTTTTGTCTTCTCTTTGTTGAGCCAAGCAAAGGCCTGAAATAAGAGTTCATTAATCGACTGAACTTCAGAGCTTTTGTCTTTTTTTCCTCTTTCCTAAGCAGTAATCTATTAAGAGGCTTTTAGTAAGATGATGAGTCATTGCTGTGCGCTCACCAGTATGAGCTCATCGCCGTTCAGCTCTCGCGTCCAGTAGGTTTTGGGGCCTTCACCATCCACCAGATTCTGCTGACAGTACATCTTGTTCTCCGACTCCCAGGTGGCGAGGCTCTGCAAGGGCGGAGGGACAACAAGGTGGGAAGGTCAGTATGATGGTGAAACACATTAGCAAGGCGTATCTTTAAAGGGTCACTTAATACCAGCACCACTGCTCTGTTGCACTTGTAACCACACCCAACAGTGATGTCACAGTGTACTGACACACCCTGGAGTACACTTCTACATCACTGCATCAAGGTGAGAAGTTAAAGTGGCAACATTTTTATAATGATAAAGTATCAAATGACATGGGGTCGCTCATAGTGATTAACCTGCAGAGAATTATCACCTGAATCTGCAGCTCCACTCCGCTTTATGGAGCTTTAATAGCAAGTTTATAGCGTTTTTCATTGCAACTTTACTGTTTTGATTCACTCTCATAGCGTAGATTTAAGACGCTGCAGTTGTTTTCAGCGAAAAAGCTATAAAAACCGACTGTTCGCTACCTGCCCACAACCAAATAACAGACAGACACAGTTACAGACTAGCTGGTGAACATTGTGGAGCATTTAGCAGCTAAAGAGCCAGATATTTCTCTCAGGATGCAGATTTTGGTACCTTGTTTCGAAGACATTTTATATAATAGTATGGAAATCAGAAGCAAAGACCATTGACAGCTCAGCAAGTGGTGCATTCATCCAATCAGATGTTTTAAGGGTCCGTGTTTAAATCACTCTGTCCGCATACTTTTGTGCACTTTTGGTCTGGGGCTGTTTTGTTGTGGTTTGAGCTAAGCCCCTTAGTTCCATTGAAGGGAAATCCTAATGCGACAGCATACAAAGATAGTTTAGACAAAAGTCTGCTCCCAGCTTTGTAGTAACAGTTTGGAGAAGTTTCAAAGAGGACAATGGCTCCATACACAAAGCGAGGTCCATAAACAAATGGTGTCCCCAGTTTGATGTGGAAGAACTTGACTGGTCTGCACACAGCCCTGCAACAACCCCATCCAACACCTTTAGGATGAACTGGAACGCCGACCATGAGCCAGGCCTTATCGCCCAACATCAGTGTCCGACCTCACTATACTGCTCTTGTTGCTGAATGGGAATAAATCCCTCCAGTCAGGATCTAAAATCTGGTAGAAAACCCTCCCAGATGAGTGGAGGCTGCAGATTAATGCATATGATTTTGGAGTGAAATATTCAACAATCATACATGTGTGTAATGTCCATGTGTCCACATACTTTTGGCCATATATTTCACAGCCTACTTAAAATAATCTGTCTCGTGCTAATTCATCCATGGCCAGACCTCAATGAACAAAGCAATATAATATATAAATCAGTGGCCTGAAAAGAAAAACATTAAATCCTCTTGGCACTTTGGTCAGTCAGGGTCTCCGTCTGCTAATTCGCTTCAATAATATTTCAAATGACTTCAACAGGATTAGTCAGACTTCAGACTTCAGGACTAATTTGTCCTGAAGTAATTGACTCAAAGTGCCTATGAGAGAGTTGAGAATTCATAAAAGATCAGGACCAAGGTGACCCTGTGGTGTTAATTTTTGTTAATGGAGAGGATTTATCATTTTGGTTAGCTTAGGGTCCATTAACCGCTCTCATATTTCATTACCTCAACTGTCTATTGTCACAAAAAGCTGTTCTTTAGAGGAATAGTTTGACATTTTGGGAAATGCGCTTATTCACTTTCTTACTGAGGGTAAGATAAGTTTGATACCACTCCCATATTTGTCCATTAAATATTAAACTGAAGACAGGAGACTAGCTTAGCATGAAGACCAGAAACGGGGGGAATCAGCTAGCCTGGCTGTGTCTACCAGCACCTTTAAAGCTTGCTGTTTAACAGTTATGTCATGTTTGTTTGATCTGTACGAAAACTGTGTTTAAACAAATTAATTTGTTAGCGGTGCTGGGAGGCAGATTTTGTTGTTTGACGGAGCCAGGCTAGCTGTTTCCCCCTAATTCCAGTATTTATGCTAAGCTAGGCGAAACCATGCTGCCCCTTCATTAAAGTAATAATTAGACATTTTTGGAAAATATATCTATTTGCTTTCTTGCAGAGAGTTAGATAAAAAGACTGATACCCTGTCTGTCCATTAAATATGAAGCTGGAGTCAGGAGACGGTTAGCTGGCTGGAAACAGGGGGAAACAGCTAGCTAGCCTGCGTCTGTCCAAAGGTAATCACAAATCTAACTTACCAGCACGTCTAAAGTTCACAGATTAACACTTTATATCTTGTTTGTCTAATCCGTCAATTTGTGAGCTTTAAAGGTGTACGGACAGAGCCCTTTTTCCGATCTTTATGCTAAGCTATGCTAACTCTCCTGGCTGTAGCTTCATACTTTATAGACAAATATAACAGTTTTATCAATATTCTCAGCTAAAACTTGACAAGAAAGTGATTACGCAAATTTCCCAAAACGTTAATTTAATGGCTATTTTAGAGTTAAGTTTCCTATTGAAGTCTTTAATCCAAAGACTGGATTTACTATTCACATTTTCTCTTAAGTATTGGCTTCACGTCGCTATCTGACTCTGATTATATTTTCCCACACTGCTGAAATTTGTTTTTCCTTTCAACAAAGCCAGCTGCATTTTTCCTTTTCAACGTCTTAAGCTATAGTGATCTTGCTCCAAAGCCTGGAACTGATCAAAGCTGCCATTGCGTCATCCAACTCAAGCACAAAATAAAAATCTGGACAGACCTATTATAAATCTCGCATGGTAGCATACTTGTAGTGTCGCTCATAGACAATTTGTTTGACAATTTGTACAATTTTGTGTTTTATAAAGCACCACGGCTCAGTGTTGGACGGTTCAGTTTCTCAGAGGCGAATGTTAATCACCATATCAAAGGTAAGGAAAGCCATCATGGATCCCTGCGGGCTGCCGTCCACAGACTTTGCCAAGCTGAACAACAGCAGGGCTTTTCTACAGCTCTCCCTCTGAATTTCTTTTTTTTATCTAATAAAGCCAGAGCCCAGAGAGTCGATTAGCCACGGCTCCATTTTAACGTTAGCATCCGTCTCAGCCTCTGACTTGGATGGATTTTCCTCATTCTCTCCATTGCACATTAAGTCACAGACAAATTCTCACACAGTCTTTCTCTTCCACGTAACACACGAGAGCTTGTGCACACACATTTGAGACCAAGGCAAATTCATCCTGCTTTTTTCTTTTTTGTAGCTTTTTTACTTATCAGAACATCTGCTGCCTTTGGCTTTGGTTTGGTCTCTCACAGACTTTAGTGTCTCAGTTACTTATCAGACTCAAACAGTGTGTCGAAAAGTGGGAGAACATCTCATTTCCTGCTTGGTTTAAAGTTTTTGTGGGATTTTTTTCTTTCAGAGCCCAAAGTAACACGCTCACTCCCTCTTGGACTCATCTCTTCCCACTGTTTGATCACATTATCTCTCTCAGGTCAGTGTTTGCTCACTGTTTGCTCTCTCTCTCTCTCTCTCTCTCTCTCTCTCACAATAGCTTATGCCTCAACCTTAGGACAACAAATGGGAAGCACAGTTGCTCTTTATCAAATCAACCCATATTTTACCAAGCGACAAATGCCACATCTGAGTGGTGAAGACATGCAGAGGTGCCTTAAGCTGCATTTTCCCTGATATCCACTTAAATCTGACAATACAGAACTCCATTCAAAAAGTCCCAACTTCCCAAATGATGGGTTTCCATAAGAAGCTATGATATACTTCTTATAATATGTGTTTTAGTAATTTTTTCATTCCTCCATTAACGAGAAGGCTTAAAGGCACTTTTTGGGGCATATTTGCATGACTGACAGATGTCTCAGCCTATCACAGTTGGTGGCTGATGCATCCTTGTTCTATGGTGTCTCTACCCTGACTCTTCATTTTCATACTGCCACTTGGAGTTGCCAAAGTCAGAAATGTTCAAGTCCCCTGCATAAGGATTTTAAAGTTATTAAGATTTCATGTCAAACTCAATTTTTGGCTCACATTATTTCGGCAATAGCCATTCATTATATTAGCATTCTTTGAGTCCAGCTTTCCTGCGCAGGATCCCAATTGTGTACCAATGGACATGGGATTCACAGCAAACCTAATGCATGGGTGAATTTCACTTAATGCAGAAGGCCACATTCAATCACGAGTTCAGTATTACTGTGTTGGAGGTCATCGTTGACTTACTTTATTAGTCTTCTTTGTTAAAGCAGAATGACATGATGGACCCTGTCAGCCCATGATTTGTTTGGCTGCGCTATAAACAGATAAAATGTCCTCCTGTTGCTTTCCTGACAGTTAGCAGCCCAAGGAGTGTTTGCTGCTCCCAGTACTCGATATACATTTAACTTTAATGGGTGTATTATAAGAAGAAGAAGAAGGTGCCTATTCGCTTGAATGAAAATTGCTCGGCAAAAACGTTTTGCAGCCTCCAGATTTGCTTCTGTGTTGTGTTGCCCACATTAGGGTTTATCCTGCTCTGCCCAAAAACTTTACATTGGGATTCATCCTTCTGACAGTAATGATTTACTTTGTTTGCAGTTTTAGATATCCTGGTTACAGTTTTACGGACGTGTCTTTTATAATGGTGGTCTATGGGGGAGATTCTTGTTGTTGTTGTTGTTGCAGAACCGCGAGTGGCCACTGGGGCAGCAAGGCTGAGTGACGACGCCATATCAAGCGCTTTTAATATATCCATGATACTTTTATATGCAACTCTGTAAACTATATTATCAAAACACACTTGCCAGCAACCACCAGTGCCACCAAATCAACAAGGATGATAACTTTAAATACGTCCCATCAGGAAACAATGGATGACATCACAGTTGGTATGCCCATGTTTCTCTGCAGACTAATCTTGAAAATGAATAACAAATGAACGGGAGAAGAATTTTTCAGCCTTGAGAGTACGCAGATTTTACAAATGGGGCTACAAAATCCGAAACCCAATATTTTGCCCTCAGTATATATTAGAATCAGTCCAAAAGAAATCTGTCTTCCCCTCTCTCTTCTCTTTCAACAGATTTTTGATTTGCCTGTCATTCGCCGCAGGCCTGTTCCTCCCTCTCCATGCTAAATGACACCCTGTCAAAAGCTAAAGAAAGCCACACTGGGCTCTGTCTGTCCTGGAAATACATTCTCACTTTTATCTATTTACCCCAAACCTCTGCAAGGCTGCTGAGCTTCACGGATAAGAATTACCTTCATCATTACATTATAGGATCACCTGTCAGGGCTATATAGTCCATTATTTGGAAATACATATGCCATCTTGTCCTTGTACTTTGTGTCTGTATATGATGAACGTTTTCAGTGGGTGGCACATCTGTTTCTGAAGTCAAATATTTTTATCGTTCTGGCAATCATTCTTCTTTGTGTCTGATCTTTATTCACACCACATCTGCGCTCCCTTTGCCCATGTAGCCCCGTGGCAGGTGACTGATACTAAAAGTCTGTCTCTATAGCAACCAGCTGGGCTAAAAGACTCCATTTGTCTAAGTCTTTTTGCCCAGAAGTGACTTGCTTTGCTCTACACTGGGAAATGAAGCTCATGTGTTCAGATGAAAGTGTTTCTGCACCACAGACACTGTTTTATTTCTCAAAACTCAAACTTATTTTTCAGCAAAACTCAACCTCAGCAGCAAAAAACTCTCGTGCTCATGTTTGTCTTAGAGCTTTTTCCCACCTCCATCCATCAGAACAGGTACACAATTGCCTCATTATGACTTCCACTCTGCACTAAAGCCCGTCTGACAGTCAAGTGCCTTATCACTTTCTCCTCCTTGAAGTGAGAAGAGGCCGTCTGATCCCACCGCACTCACGCAGATTAACTGGAGCTTTTTGACCTTGTGGCGGTGTTAATCAGCCCTCTGCCCTACGCCAGGCACAGATCAGCGTGTAATCCCCTTAACTACAGGGGCAGCCGGCCTCAGCCAAAACCCACTTAGGGCTCTCCTGCCAACCACCACCTGAGAGTCCGCCAACACCCCACACTGTACCCCCTCGCCCCTCCAGCGCATGTGCCAGTGTCAGTGGGCGCTGCCTCCTGCAGGTTTAGCTTCACTCTTGCGTATGATTGCCACACAAGAGCACGATGTTGCTTGTTGCTGAGAGCCACCTCCTTGATTTCTTCTTAGTAAAAAATAGACAAAATATATACTACAGTCAAAAATGATTAAGACAGAGGTTTTTTCTTTCTTGTTGTGTGTTGGCTCTGTACTCCAGCACATTGGATTTGAGATAAAACAATTATTGTGGCAGAAAAGTTCTGGCTCTCAGCTTTAATATGATCCACATCAGATGAACAGTGTGGGGAATGTAGCTCATTCAACAAAGTAACCTGATTTTAAAGCTGCACTGATCAATATTTTTTGTGTTTTTGTGTGGGAAACGGAAACAAGTTGTGAACACAACATTGACATGGCGAACTTGTTAGCAATCAGTTGCTTATTTAGACATCCAGCAGTTACGGAGCAATGTTAGCATTCATTTGGAGTCGAGTTTCTGTCCACCTGATGAAAGTAAGTCCAATATTCACTCTCTTTTAGCTCCGTTTTTGGTCTCTACCAACTCCTGAGGGAAATATCAGGCTCTTTAGCTGCTAAATGCACCACTGTGTTCACCAGCTGGTCGCTAACTGTGTCTGTCTGCTGTTCGGTGCTGAGCAGGTAGTGAACAATTGGATTTTAGAGACTTCCAGATGTGTAATAAGGCAACTGTTTGCTAACACATTCGCCACAGCAACTTGACATGTCAATGTTGTGTTTTCAGCAAGTTCTTCTGCCCCCAAGTGTTAAAATATCAATTAATACTGCTTTAAAGTCATCATATTTAATATTTGTTTGCATATCCTCAGTGTCTCGTTGAAGTCTAGCTAATCATTGAGTGCTCTGCCGCTCTTGTACTGCAGCTAACTTTCCTTTTTTGCTTGTTTCGGGTCTCTCATTGCCTTCAGTCTGGTCTGCGGCAGTGAAACACATGATCAGGAAAAAGGGATACAGATAATGCAATCACACAGTATAATCTAAAGCTACATACTGTCCTAAAATTGGAGGTGAATAAAAATATCCACCCAATATGGATACAAACTACTTCAAGTTTGGACAATAACTTAATGTCACTTTAACTTCATAGTCATTTTTGAAATTTAAATAAAGTGTGCTGCAGTACAGAGACAAAACAATGAAATACATATCACCATCTGACTACACTGTATATATATATATATAGCAGGCAAATGCTGTGATGCTGATGCTCAAACCCAAACAAGTGAACATGGCAAATGTGTGATGACAACTCGACTTGTCAGCCTGGTAGCAGAGAGGCGTCATGTGGCCAAAAGCCACACTGAGAGCCGTCTAGCCCTGCCCAGTACCCAGCATGCCCCAGGGCACAGACAGAAGGAGCCACGCTGTCTCCTGGGATCTGAAATAGGTCATGTCTGCTCTCTCTGACCGCAACATGTAGTTCATACCGTAAAATAAGAGGTAAAGACAAAGAATCAGTTTTAGCTGTTAGCACATTTTACAAGCATTATGTGACTATATCGAATTTTGCATGTCAATAGATGTAATTAAGAGAGAAATAAACAGATCAAACCCTTAATGAATTCTGTACTGCACAAACCCAGAGGAGCATTGTGGTTTCCAGAAAGTACATATCTCCACTTTCTCAGGCTTTTGGCTGACTTTTGTTGTTGATGCAGAGCATGCATGCAATTACACATTTTTCCCTTTCCATGTGCAATATTTTCTCTCCACAAGCACGAATATCACTGTTTTCTGTTGCCCAGGAATTTGTCAGGACGGTGAATTATTCTGTATTACATTTGAGAATAAAACCAATAAACCGTCCAGCCCCTTTGAAAGAGAAGCCTTGGAAAAACACAAGGTTTATTTATTTTATCTATTTTTTTTGTTAGAGAATGTTTGTGTGTGGTCAGAGCAGCAGCCCCAGCTTTGTCACCAAACTACCTCTGATATCATGAGCTGTAATGTTGTGCTCACCTGTGATTTAAACTGTTTAACATATGTTGATGTATATCACATTTACAGTATATAATCAATACTCGTGCAGATGGGACCATACTCTGCTGTAAAATAAGGCTTTTCAAAAATGCTTCAGTCCTCCATCTTTAAAGGGTTTTTGTTGTTCTATGAGTAAAAGATTTATTGCAAAATTCAATATCCACCATGTGAAATTTGAAGGTCCCATTAAGAGTGTATGTAAATATCTATCTATCTTTTACTTAATGGATATATGGGATTTTCGAATAAAACCCTACAAGCGTAGAGATCAATATTAACGCTGATAGGAACATTTAAGGACATGCTCATGGATTGCTTTTGTTCCAGATGATTTTTTTTTTCTTAAAAAGAAGAAAAATATGACTAATCTCATCCATAAAACCCCAAATTCATTTTCAGTGGTTAGAGAAACTTGACAAGTTATACTGTGACTGTCAACAACTCCCATCCTGCATCTGTTATGCAACTCTCCTCCACTGCAGCCTGTTCTTTAAGAAAAGTTTGTACACGTATGCAGATGGATGTGCATATTGCAGCACAGCACTCACTTATTTCAAACTTCTTTTTTCTCAAGGGTATTATGCACCTATGGATGGTAGGGTGGCTTGCTAATTTGAGAGGCTGTCCTGGTTCAAAGCTGTCCTGCTGATGTGTCCTTTAGACAAGACACTGAATCCCCATCAGCTCCAGGATTTCCTCAAATAAAAAAGACATGTTTTTTCCAAAATTGCACATGTGTAACATATTAATTTAACATGATTATTAAAAAGTCGCTTTACGTTAGTCACGTTAGACCAGTCCCCCCTTTAGTTCCATAAGTTACAGCCTCCTCAAACACCATACTTAACACCCCAAAATGGGTTTGTACATTTCCGATTGACGTCACATTTTATTTATTGAGCATAAGATAAATTCTTTAAATTTTTCGTGCATAAAAGACCCAAATCCATCCCCAGACTGTGAGACTGTAATCAGTTGTTACCGATAACAAAAACTGCAATTTCTTAGTAGATCCAATTTTTAAAAACATCTTAAAACGGCTTAAACATGCAGTTTTATATGTGTTTATATAACAGTAATTACAGTGTAATAACCCTGTAATAATGTCAATATGGTGACATATTTGTTGACATATCGTTTGGTGTTTTATTGGGTCTGTGTTTTTACAAAGTGTAAGGTTTTTATTTACTATAACTACTCTTTTAGCTCTGTAACCTCCGCCCAGGGACTACAGGTGAAAATTAGCTTTTAGCTATATCTGATACAATATATGGATTGTGCATTGTCCCTGTTAAATAAATAAATAAAACAAAACAATAAAAGAATGCCAAATACTCTCTCAATATGCCATACAGTGAACTTAAATCACTTTACTGAGAGAACTGTAATGTAGCACTGTAATTTGTTAGTTAATAAACGGCTACTTTTATGTGGCTCCTTGCATGTTTTGTCGTCCCCTCATCTGTCCATTTGTGTGGGAGGACGATAACACTGGATTACATGTTAATGTTGTTTACCCACTGTGTCCTGACTGATACCAAACAAGACTCTCTTTCTCTCCAGCTCGGACTCTGGTTGCTAAGCAGAGGGCGATAAACAGATGTCAGCCTCTGGATCGTCAACGCAAGATTCTCGTTACCTAAAGTGACTCAGTGGCAGCGTGTTTTGACTCCCTTCATTGTGTAGGTGCTATTAAATCGTTGAGTGAATTGATTGAATTGTTCCAATAAGCACATACGTCACGTGGGAAAGCTTTAAAACTTCTTTTCGGGGAAGAAAGTTGAATGATTTTTATATCAAGAACGCCTCTCCTCTGATAAGTAAAAAACAATTATTGATTGATGTCATTTCTTCCCCCACACCATTACTTAAAATATGTTACAATATACTTAGTATGCAAGAGGTCAATATATAAAGAAATTAATTTCATGAAGAAAGGAAGAAAATTATAAGAGAAAAGACTTAAATGAATAAACCAATGAGGATTTTTATGCTCTGACACAAATTGAAAACACAGGTGGAGGTCAGCTTTGGGAATGTGATCCTAGTATGTTTACACATTATCAGGCTCAACAATCGAGCTGCCTAATCCACTTTGAATCTACGTAATTGTACAACCTACATATTTATCACAATAGTGTTGCGATCAAAAAGTTAAAGGAATACATGTCTCTGCCTGCTTTCCAAACCTGCGTAGGAGCTCTGACTGTGAGAATCCACCCCTGAGGGACTGAAGGGGTTCAGAGAGAAACTCTCATCCATCCCAACTCAAGCTGCCCTTAATCCAGCTGCACAGACGTGAGGATGATACCAATGTGTGAAACTGCAAGGAGGTATTAATTTTTCATTCAACCCTCAACAACAATCACATGCAGATGGCTTTGAAGACCTTGACTGCACATGCAAACACAAAGAGAATACCCTGAAAATACAAATGATGTGAACAGGTTAGAGTATACATTCAGTTAGATATCTGTAGATGTTAGGATTAAAGTGCTGTTCCCCCTGTTAATACAGAAGCAGATTTAATCACTTTAACATGAACCAAATGTTGAGGTGAAACAAATGTGTGGCTCCTGGAAAGAAAACTATTTGATTTATGTCCAAGAATATACCATTTGTGTTTATATGTCATGATGTTTCTTCATGAACCTGTACCTGTGTGCGCACACACACACACACACAGGCTTGTTTTGATCACTTGTGAAGACATAAATCTTAACCCCAAACGTAATCTTAATCAAATCAGAAATTAAGTCTTAACCCTGAAATATAACAGTCGAACTTGTGGGAACCTGTTTTTTTTGTTTTTTTGTCACCAGATGGGAGTTGAATGTGTGAACAGATTTTTGTCCCCACAACATGTTTAATACACACACACTAACACACCATTTTGTTTTTGTCACTTAAGGAGGACATTGCATTGACTTACATTCATTTCATGGAGACTTACCCTAACCATAACCACCACTAACCCCAAAACGTTAACTAAACTTAGCTTAATCATAGCCCAAACATAACCATGTCTCAACCCCAAAGTTTATTCGTGGACCTTCAGGGGACTCCAGATTTGTCCCCACATGGGAGGTGAGTCCCCACAATGTCACTAATAAAAGTAGCCAGGCAGCCATTGGTCTCCATCCATTTCTGTACAACATAAGAATCAAACAGCAGCATCTTGAAACTCAAAGTTGCAAATTGTGGGGCATCCTGGTGGTTAAGACGCAGACCATACAACCACAATGTCCCTGGTTCGATACTGGCCGGAGAATTTTGTTGCATGTCATATCATGTTTACTGTCTCTATCAATTAAAGGCAAAAATGCCCAAAAAGTAATCTAAAGGTTTTGCGTTATTGTTGAGAAGTAATGAATTGCAGTGCAATTTAATCAGTAAAGTTTATTACAATAATGGAACATTGACTTAAATAATGCAGCTTTTATGTTCTCTGGTTCACACAACTCAAATAGTCTATAAACAGTCTGTTCATAGATTTTCATTTTGTACAGAAAAAATGAAAATCAATGTCTGCCGGAACTGCAGGAAAAATAAATGAGAAAATCTAAAACTGTATAGTATGCAGTCAGATGTCAGCAAAACTGTTAAGTATACATGATTTGTTTTTAATGTGCCATATATCAAATGTCTGATTTTTGCGATCCTACCTTGCACTTTCGTCCATCCACCGTCTCCTCATCAAATTCTTCCCCGATGTGGAAGTTGATCTCGGTGGTGCGCACACTGGTGGATGTTTTGATGTAGAACTGCTCACCGTCCTGACGGATCTCCACGTGGGGGTTAGAGGCCGCTGCCACAGCCACCTTCCTCAGCATGGTGTTCACCCCTGACCAGGAGCAACCCAGGCCAGAGCGACAAGAGGGGGAAACAGGGGTCAGTTTAACCATTTTAACAAGATTAATCTAGTTATTAAAGGGGCAATTAGTGGGATGTTTCACTGCCTCATAGTACAAAATGACTTTAAAATATCCTCTGGGATGTTTTAGGGTTGTTGATCATTACCCATGACTCAATAATTACAACATGCTGACTTTTCTGGCGCTTTGCTAATTTCTTAAACCTAGTTTGTAGTGGAGCCAAGCAGACTTGATTGTTATTAAGCTTAATTACAGTAATGTGCATTCTGATATTTTCTTTATCAGAAATACAGTTTGCAGGCCACCATTAAAGGAGCTTCTTACTGGTCACAGACAGAGGTAAACAAGAGTCACACATGGCGTAATACCCCATAAAATCAGCTTTAATCATGAGAGACAGATGAAGAAGAAAGGAAGGAAAAAGGCTAAAGACTGATCTCTGCTAGGTTAAGCTCAAAAGCTGAGAAAATGTACACAAAAAGTGGCTGCATGTCAGTCGTGGAAATATGGTTCTTTTGTTTTTGTTTCAACAAAATCAAATGTACCTGCGTGTCTGGTAGAGAAAGTGAGAGACAGACACAAAAAGGAGAAAGCGAGAGACGAGAGAGGTCTTTGCCTCTTTTTGTTCTGTTGGTGCTAAAATTTTCATCTTCCAGTGTCTTTCTATTCTGCCGTACCCTCGACCCCACCCAGATTTAGACCTCTCCAAGCCCTCATGCCAGCTTCTATCAGACTCTGGACCTTAAATATAGAGGCACAAGCTGGCTGCATGTCTCCTTGTATTTCTGTGCATGGTCATCGTGAACATCTCCAAGCTTAAATTTGAACTAAGAATGACAGAAATGTAGATTGTTCCAGAGTAAAAACACAATAAATGCTCTGTGGCTCTGAGAGAAACCTCAACTATTTCTCAAAACTGAGAGAAATCTGTGGAATTCTGGCACTGAGGTCAGGGCAGGTCAGCACTGGCTCTCCTTTTGTCTGGTGGCTGTAAGAGCGGCGATCCTGTGTGTGGCACTGTCCGGGCGTGTGGCAGCACTTTGGCATCACTCTGCAAGGCCATCTGGCTTTATGTTCGGCCAAAGTCCTGGATCTTTTAGTTTATTGGCCTCTTCTACCACCAGAAGTAACTGAATATATAAATTGCCAATATCTCTGCAAAATTCTTCTCTAATTAGTCTTGAGAGATCGTCCTCACCCAAAACCACAGTGCTGTTGCTCGGTCAACACCCAGGCATACAAACATATTAATTTGACAGCTTACACTTGACCCCACCCATGATCTGAGGGATCACGTCATGTGTATTTATAGCATTAAATATGTATGAGCATCCGTGAGCCAAGCAGCCTGTCCTTGAAAAATTGACGTTCTCAAAATTGAATTCTCTTACATTTTAAATATTAGACATTTCTATGCATCATGTATGTTCAAATCAACGGTAAAAGGACAATAGGCTTCAGTTCCTGGACCACCATTACTGGAAGCAGCCAATAGCAGGGAGTACATGCTCTTACGGAAACCTATGACAACTAAAGATTGTCTCCATTGTCTAAGATTTCTGCTGATACCAATGCTCAAATTTAAACTTTAGCAGTTTGTATTGTTTTTGCATTTCTTGACTTGGGCCCCCATTAATTCAGGCAAGTCTTAAAGAAATCCACATTTTGGCTCAATACTAAAATTGTACATGAAGTGTGCAGTATTTTTACATTCTTTGACCAAATGCAGACACACATGCCTGCTCTCAATTAGCAAACTGTGAGTCTGATCAGTTCGTACAGCTCTGTTCACTGACCATGTTTCTCTGCACCCTGGATATAACGATCCCCTCCTCCTGTAGGGAAACCTCGGACCCAACAGATAATTATGAAGATGTTGATGGAAAGTGGCGGCCCTGCAGCACTGGAATCCACAGCAGTTGCCCATCGCAGCTCTCCATTGACCGAGCCCTTATGTAAGAGCGAACGAGTGATCTGCTCCGGCAGATGTAGTTAATGTGTTCATGAATGGATGAGGCGCTAAACTCGGAGAGCAACTGATTCCTCCTTTGACTTACAGTTCAACTGGAGGGTTAGTTGCCTTATGGACCTTGCGTCAAAACAAAACACAGGAAGTGGGTGTTGCATCTTTTTGGTGAGCATTCTTTTGTGAATCAAAATTCATCAAAACTGAACAATTTCAAGTTTTCAGTTGATCAATTTTTACTGACTTTCAAAGTAAATGTGTTTTAGGATGATCTTTGAGGTCTTCCTCGATGATTCTAGGGTCTTAAATCGAACTGTAGATTAAAAAATAAGGCTGACATTAATCTGTATTTTTCATATTGTCAACAAATCCCATGAAAAGACCAAAACCAACATTGCGGTACTCTGTCTCTCAATGATACACATTTGGTATCTACTGCAGCAGAATGGTATATTTGGGGTTGATTAAAAATAAACTACAGTGCCCAGGTTCATCATAGAGAGGAAACATGTCACCCAGCGCAACAGTGTGGCTTATTTATGTGTTTGTAATAGTTTTTGTACAATAATTAACATCTTAGAGGAATAATCTACAGTACATCAGGCTTTGGCGACAAAGGCAAGACTTGTTAATAGGATAAATTCATAGTTGGTTTCGTTTTTTTCCCCATCAGATTTGAAAAATGTAGAATATCACCACCCTTATCCTTTAAAATATCAAACTGTACAGTGATATTTAAAGAGAGATTGCAACCACAAAGCAGAGGCTTTCAGAGCCAAATATGCACTCAGATACTCAAGAAATCGTTCATGTGTGCCGTTAAGTGATGCACAGACAACTAAACTGTCAATTGTTTCAGCTTTCTAAGGTACAAAACTGTTCCCTTTTCAGCTTAACTTTCCAAATTTGTGCTAAAACAGGGGCCATTCATGTCTGAAAAGTTCTAATTGTAATCCAGTTTGGTGTCAACAGTTCCCCGAGAGTTGTTGAAGCAGCTCCCTGTGCTAACAGTGGGACTTCTCCCTAAAGATCTCTACATTATTCTAAAGACACACAGCCTTTTTTTTATGTGTCCTGTCGGTTTCAGCAGTCCCGGCGTGACGAAAACGCTGCAACACAATGGAATGACCCAGTTAAACTGGTCCAAATCTAAACCATCACAATCATCAGTTAAGACTTAAGAAGGGTGAAAAAAGAATGAAAAAAGATAGGACACAAGAGAATAGCACTGGGCTCCAGAGACCTCCCCTGGCATTGCTAATGCATGCCCTACTTAAATGCTTAACATGAATAATGTTGTGCCCCCCTCCTCTCTTCATGTAACAATACCACGTCTGTTTAGGCTGGAATTCAGCATCCAGTGTTTCATATCTCCTGTAAAAGCCGAGGGATTTCCCATCAGCAGCATCTCCCCGTAGATCTCTGCGTTTCTTTTCCCAGGGAGCTTCTCCCCGAACAATACGATGTTGTTGGAAGTCGGGCATGCCATTCTCAAAGAACAAGAAAAGCCCCTTTTTCTATATGGACATGATGGATAGTCGACCTCATGCAGGGACGTGGCGCTGGCTATGGACGGGAGAGAGAGAGGAGAGGGAGAAAAAGAGACAGGAGAGGGCTTACCCAGGGCTTTGAGAAGTTCATCAAAATTCTCACTCCTCTTCATCTTCCAGGTGCCGGCAAAGTTAGGCATGTCTGCTGCGGCTGAGTGCAAGGGCTGCCGAAAGAACCTGTTCCACGCTGCGATGCCTCTCTCCCTCTCTTTCCTCTTCCCTGTGTCTCTCTTTTTGACTCTTTCTCACCCTCCTCCTCCTTCCCTGTGCTCCTGTCTCCTCTGCCTCTCGTTCACACTGTTACACCCAAGTGTTTCTCTGGGTTTAATGTCTTTTTTTTTTTTTTCTTCACACACTCTCTTGCTTCGTCTGTGTGTCTCTGTGTGCTGGCTGCAATCTTGTCTTTAGCTCTTTTATAGCTACTGTCTTCAATGGGAGTCAGAGGAGGTCCCTCCCCCTGAAAGCTCTGTCCCATTAATACAGTACAGCAAGACTGACATGTCTCTCTGGGGATCAAAATGACTAAATTCATTCTTTTAGAGCGTATTTATAGTGCTTCAGTTTGCCAGCAACTCGATTATGAATAGTCTTCTTTTTTTTTTTTTTTAAATGTGGAGGTTGGCTTTCATAATGCTGACATCTTTTGGCAAGATGGTTCAAAAAGTCTTTTTTTAAAAAGAAAAAAGAAGAAGAGGAAGCTTTTATTCAAGAAAACATATATATATATATATATATATATATCCTCCTTCAAGCTGACAGACTACAAGATTTAGATATTAAATGTCCAACTATTATACTCATGTAACAATTTTCTGGTCTTTCTTTACTCTGTTTTCTTCTGCGCTGTTGACTAAATAAGGGTGAGATATTAAAACTTTGAGTAAATTAGCCCAAAACTAATCCCGAACCACAAACATAGATCAAAGAGGTGCTTTATTGCACCAAAAACGAATCATCTAGATGTTTCCTTGTTGATTCCTCCCGGACATTAACAGGGAAGTTGTGTATTTATTACATAAACATCATATTTTTTTGTATAAATTATGTATTATTATGTAAAGTGTGATCATTTGTTCTGCATTGTTGACTAAATAGGTGCAAGATATTACAGTAAAACCTTGGACAAATTAGCCTCAAACCAATCCTGCACCACAAACATGGATCAAAGAGACGGTTTATTGACCCGATAATGAATCATCTGGATGTTTTCTTGACTAAAACTTAAAGATTATGAATATGAATGTGTGTAAACTGAGACAAAGTGAAGCTGAGCTTTGCTGTAATCTAACAAAGTGTCTTTCTCTAAATGGGTTCAATATGTTAAACCTGTAAATTACATCATATTATTACTGATAAACTAATGAATTAATAAACAAATAGTTTTCTTCATAAATAAATAGATTCATACATACGTATTTTATCTTGTAATACTGACTAATAGTAATAACTTGAGTTGTGACATTATCGGTCAGTATATTTATGTTACATATCAGTGTAACTGTGGTACAATTTAGCTTATATTAACTTTATGTTCTATTAAAGTACACTTCCTACTTCTAGGACATGCATGTTTTTTTTGGCTTTATTTACAAGTATTTTTATTTATTTACTTTTTGTCTGTCAATCAATGAGAACTGTCCCTGTCAAATAAACTAATAAAATAAGATGTTTCTTATGTAAATGGACATTTTAATGTTTTATGTTTTACAATTTCCCAAGTTACAGATCTTAAGAACTGCTGATAAAATACAGTATATATACATTTTTTTTTACAGTAACATGCTTGTAAAGTGTGTGTTGCTGATTAGGGGATAAATACAACAAATTTACCTGTTTTTCACCGCAGACTTGTTGAAAAGCAGGCAGCTGAATGAAGACAACACATTAGTTCTGTCACTCTGTTTGAATTCACCTTTACTGTCCTCGATTCATCTCTACGTCCTCAGAGGTACGAGACAGAAAGGGAATATTCAAAATGATTTTGAGAGGAAGTTGACAATTATTACACAACTTAGACCACAGGAACATGGTATGTATGCTGAATATCAACATCCAAACACAACTGTTACTGGTAATGGTCAGACATTTTATTATCCTCTCATCTAAATTCAAACATTTCATAATTTTTAAGTAGGTTGATGGATCAAAAATAGTTTCCAAAGGATGGATTTAAATGACTCAACTCCTCTCAGAAATATACACCTCAGCCAAAACCAAATCCCATAATCAGGCTAGACTGGTCATTTAAAAGCCAAAAGGAGGAAAATGACGATTACATAAGGAGCTGACACTTTTAAAGACTTCTTGCGGTTATATTCCATGTTTGTGTCAAGCGGTGCTTAAATGACAGAGCAGCGTCACAGAGGGACTTCTATGCAGCTAAAGAATATTAGAAATATGACCAAAACAAATTAAAATGACAACAGTTTGTGCAGGACAAAGCTTTGATTCTGACTTTAGTTTTCTGACTACCAGGTTCATTAATCTTTATCTCTATATAAGTTTAAATCCATCCGATCTTTCTCTATGTTCTGAATCAAAAAGAAGCATTTAAAGTTTTGTTTTTGTCTTGAGGTAAAAACACAAAAATTCTCTCTTCACTCTACAGTAATACCTCAATGTGATCCACAAACAGGATGGTTAGAAAATCAGATAGATAGATAGATAGATAGATAGATAGATAGATAGATAGATAGATAGATAGATAGATAGATAGATAGATAGATAGATAGATAGATAGATAGATAGATAGATAGATAGATAGATAGATAGATAGATAGATAGATAATTGCATGTTTTATGTTGTTCTGCTCTCAAAGCACTTCATTTTGTCAAAGATAATGACA